>JAVSCE010019193.1:0-39614 GCA_032199065.1 Smutsia gigantea
GAGAAGTCTGATGATAGTCTGATGGGTTTTCCTTTGTAGGTGATCTTTTTTCTCTCTCTAGCTGCCTTTAATACCCTGTCTTTATCTTTGATCTTTGCCATCTTAATTATTATGTGTCTTGGTGTTGTCTTCCTTGGGTCCCTTGTGTTGGGAGATCTATGAGCTTCGGTGGACTGCGAGACTAATTCCTTCCCCAGCGAGGGAAAGTTTTCAGCAATTATTTCTTCAGAGACACTTTCTATCCCTTTTTCTCTCTCTTCTTCCTCTGGTACTCCTATAATGCGAATATTGTTCCGTTTGGATTGGTCACACAGTTCTCTTAATATTCTTTCATTCCTAGAAATACTTTTATCTCTCTCTGCCTCAGCTGCTCTGTACTCCTGTTCTCTGTTTTCTATTCCATTAACAGTCTCTTGCATCTCATCCATTCTGCTTTTAAGCCCGTCGATCGCTTGTCTGATTTCTGTATTGTCTTTCCTCAGTTCCTCACTTCCTCCCTCAGCTCTTGCACATTTCTCTGTAGGTCCATCAGCATGGTTGTGACTTTTATTCTGAATTCTTTTTCAGGGAGGCTGTGCATTTCCATCCCTTCAGACTCCCTCTCTGGGGTTGTCTGGTTGATTTTGGTCTGAACCATATTCCTCTGTCTTTTCATGGCTGTATAATTTGGTCACTGACAGTTGCCACGTGTGTCAGCTGGGCTCTTTAAGACTTTAAAAAGAGAAGAAAAAAAAGAGAAAAAAAGGAGAAAAAAAGAAAAAAGAAAAAAAAGAAAGGAAAAAAAAGGAAAAAAGAAAGAAAAGAAAAAACAAAAACAAAACAAAAAACAAAACAAAACAAAAAAACAAAAAAAATGCCCACCGGACGTAGATTCTGTGGGAATGCTGTAGGTGGCGCTATTGCCCCACTATTCCACAGCTGTGACTGTGCTGCTCCGCAGGGCCCTTTATCGCTCTGGCAGGGGTGGGAACGAATAGGAGGCTGTTGATCTCAGTGAGAAGTGGAAGTATGCCTACGCTTCCTCAGTCGCCAGCTAAGGTGTCTGAAACTCCCCAGGACTCCCAGCCTGCTGGGCTGAGTGTGCTGGGGCGATCCGGCTCCTCCGCTGGGCTCCTGTCTCTTTAAGACCACTGAAGAAAGCACGCGCTTTTTTTTTTTTTCCCCTTCCCGGGAGCCGGCTGCAAGCACCCTGGCGCGTTCCCCGCTCAGATCCTGCCCCTCTGTCTCTCCAATCTCTGCTGCACTGCGCGATGTGGGTCAGCGCTCCCCGCGCAGATCACCGGGGCTGGCTACTTTGCGGGGTGTACTTCCACTCCCTCCCGGCTCTGAATCCTCTCCTCCCGCCGGTGCACTGGGGTGGGGGAGTGCTTGGGTCCTGCTGGGTCGCGGCTCCGTATCTTACCCGCCTCTTGGGGTGCCGAGTCCTCTCGGGTGTAGCTGCACGCTGTGCGCTTTCCTGTGTATTCTCGTCTCTCTTTTAGGAATAGATGTATTTTCTGTGTTTTCGTAGATAAATATAGTGTTAGGAGGAGATTTCTGCCGCCCTGCTCACACTGCCATCTTCCCGGAAGTCTTTCTGATTAGTACTCTTGTAAAATATTAATAAATTACCATTATATACCTAAAACTCTACAGTAATTCCCTGATACCATCAGTTATCCCCATTTGTTTTTCCCCAATGTCTTATAAAATCCTTTTCAATTTATTTGAACCAGAATCCAAATAAAGCTATACATTATGATAGTCTCTTTTACTCTATAATTCTCTCTTCTTTTCTCCCCTTGGCACCACCTCCTTCCTCTCTCCCTTTCATTTTTTTTTCATTAAAGTATCACTGATATACAATCTTACGTTGGTATCAAATATACAACACAGTGGTTCAACAGTTACCCATATTATTAAATCCTCACTCCCTCTAGTGAAGTTACTATCTACCAAAGTAGTAAGATGTTACAAAATCATTAAGTGTATTCCCCATGCCTTACTACTGTCCCAGTGACCTGCCTGTATTATGATTGCAAATTATCGTGCCCTTCTATCCCCTTCCCATTTCCCCAACTCCTTGCCCTTGGTAACCACTAGTTCCTTCTTGGTGTCTATAAGTCCACTCCTATTTTGCTCCTTCTGCTTTGCTTTGTTTTTATACTCCACAAATAAGTGAAATAATTTGGTTTTTGTCTTTCTCTGCCTGACTTATTTCACTGAGCATGCTACCGTCTACATACATCCATGTTGTTGCAAATGGGAGGATTTATTTTCTTTTAATAGCTGAATCATATTTCATTGTGTATATGTACCACATCTTCTTTATCCATTCATCTATTGATGGACACTTAGGTTGCTTCCATATCTTTGGCTATTGCAAATAGTGCAGGGATAAACATAGGGGTGCATATGTCTTTTTGAATCAGGGATCTTGTTTTCTTTGGGTAAATTCCTAGCAGTGGAATTACTGGGTCAAATGGATTTCTATTTTTAGTTTTTTGAGGAGCCTCCATATTGTTTTCTACAGCCGTTGCCCCAATTCACGATCCCACCAACAGTGTAGAAGTGCTCCTGTTTCTCCGCATCCTCGCCAGCATTTGTTATTTCTTGTCTTTTCCCTCCCACTCTCTTTAAACTTACTTCTTTTGAGGAAGGAATGCCTTCCCACTATGGGAAACTGTAGGGTTTATCTAAGAGTTCTGGTACCAACTTCATTGTGTATGGGGGTGCGGGGGTGTGCAGGGAAGGGGTCCTGACACCAGCTGGGTGTGCTACAATTTAACTCAATTTTGACACCCTCTACCTGGAGAGGGCATCACGTTCCACAGGTTAAGGGCTCAGCCTTATGAGACTGCTTCCCTTCAACTACCATTTCAGAGCCAGTTGCAAGCCCAGGCTGTCACCTGTGATTCTGACCAAGAGGCTATATAGATTGCAGGTTCTGGCGATCCCCTACTTGGGTTCAATTAATTTGCTAGAGCTGCTCACAGAACTCAGGAAAACATTTTATTGACTAGGTTACTAGCTTATTATAAAAGGATATAATTCAGGAACAGCCAGATGGAAGGGATGCATAGGGCAAGGTAACGGGGAAAGGACACGGCAGTTCCATGCCTTCGCCAAGCATACTATTCTCTACAAACCTCCATGTGTTCTTCAACGCAGAAAAGCTCTACAAACAATGTCCTTTGGGTTTTTATGGAGGCTTCATGACATACTTATGATGGATTAAGTCACTGGCCAGTAGCGATGCTTCTGCCTCCTGCCCCTCTCCCCTCCCTGGAAATCAGGGGGTGAAACTACAAGTTCCTATCCTCTAGTCTTGGCTGGTTCCCCTGGCAACCAGCCCCAAGTCTTAGGTGCTTTCCAAAAGTGACTCCATTAACATAAATGAGGCTTATGTTGTAGTCGAAAGGAGCTTGTTGATTAGCAAGACACCCATTTCACGCGTATGGATCTGAAGTGTTTTTCAGAAACTGAGGTCAAGAGAAAAAGTATTACAACAAAAGATGCTCTCATTGCTCTTGCTCAGGAAATTCCAAGGGTTTGGGGAGCTGTGAGCCGGGAATCATGGACGAAGACCAAATATATATGAGAAATACATTTTGGTCATCTGAATGAACAAATAGCTGTTTCTTACAAATCACAACATCACATTACCACAGTGTGTGCTTTGCTCATTTCAGTGCTGCTGCGTCGGTCCCTGCATTTCCTGAACCTTGGCAATAGGATCAGATACTTGAGCATTTGTGTTTTAATGTAGTTATAAGTTCACAGCTCCTGAGATCTTCTGAACACACCCTTGTATCTCTGATGGCTTCCCTGCTTTCTGGCCCATCAAGACGCTCCCGGCTCAACATTCCCCCTCCTCTCCGGACCCGGAAATAGTGATTTTCTTTAAGAGCTTTCCCTTCCTTACTGAGGAATGATATTTAGAAACTCAATAGCTAGGGGCGATATTGAGTTTTTCATAGTCTCTAGCCCTTTCAGTGGAAGGAGGATTTATTTATTTATTTATTCATACATACATTCATACATATATACAATTCAAATTATGATCTGCAGGATTTTTACTTAACCTCACTGATTTCATACCTATATCTCCTTCTTCCATATACTATATTCTCGTTTCAGGAGAGTATGGGGTGGGGGTTTTAAGTTACACCAATATAATAAGACATCAAGAGCTCATGTGAACAGAGCTCCTGTAAAGAGCAGAAGTAAGCCAGGCTGTTCCTGTGGTGCGGTCCTGAGTCCCGGGTGCCTGGCAGGATTGGGAACAGTCATGATGGCCACACCACTGGTGTGGGCCCTTCTCTTCCACTTGCTCCTGAGCTTTGCACAGGAGACCTGAGCCCATGAGGGGAGCACTGGGGCCTGATGGGCTGGGGAAGATTTGCAGGAGAAACCCAAGGGAGGAGAGAGATACTCCAAACTGGACCTTCAAGGAATCTCACAGCTCAGAGGGGCACTCTAAAATCTTGGTAAGGGCAGTCATCAGATGGTTCACCATAGGTAGCCTCTGACTAAGAAAGGTAGATGGTACAGACGAGAAGGAAGCTGGCAGATCTTTGAATGGGGCCAAAAGCCCTGAATTCTGCAACCCTGTTGTGCTCAGGATACATGCTTCTGGCTTGTTGAATATTTGGGAAGGCAGAGCCACAGCCAGAAGCCAGTAATCTGGGGTCAATGGTCTCCTAGGTTTCAAAATCATTCTTCCTGATGATTTGCACTGTATGTTTGGTTTTTTATTTATAAAGTATGTAAATGTTCTACTGTACCAATATGTCCTTTATAAAATGTTTATAAAAATGCAAAATTTGAAAGGTAGGATGAAGATAAAATTAAATATTAAAAGAAGAGCTAACATGGGCCAAAGAAGGACACATTGTAGGTCACAAATTCATTAATTCATTCAACAATTATTCAGTGAGTGCCTACTGTGAGCCAGGTCCAGTTTTATACTTTGAAGAGATACATCTGTGAACAATGAAAAAAACCCCACAAAAACCCAGCCTCTGAGAAACCAGCATTCTAGCAAGAGGGAAACAGACAAGAAACAGTGGACTGACATAAATAAGAAAATAATAGATAATGTCAGAAACTGCACAGAATCAGGACTCAGGCCTAAAGGAACACTGGACACATGCATCTAATTTTGTTCTCTCAAATCCACAAAAACCACAGTAAGTTTTCTTATTTTGGCATAAATTTTTTTTATGACAAAATCCACAAGGTTGAGAAGAGGCATCAGAGTGATAAGATTTTGAAGGCTGGAAAGTGGATGGACTAGTGGTCATTTGCACAGCAGATCTGAGAAAGCCAAATGCCAAGCCAGAAACTAGAAGAGATGAGCCACCAGTCTCCAGCACAGAGTAGCTCATGGTGCCAGGTCCCCCTAGGACCAGGTGTGCGGGGTGCTGTGAAAGTAAGGAGGATCAGGCAAAAAATGTATAAGAAACAGAGGTGCTACACCCCCTCCCTCATTCCATGACATTGGCCAACTGTCGCTCGCCTGCCCCAACAAAAAGTTTATTCTCCACAGAGGATAACACAATGGAGAACAACACATGCAGATGAGAAAGATGTCGCGCAACAGGACATCACTTCTGTCATCATGGCCTTTTTTCAAGCCCATAGGCACTCTGCCCGGGAGACTTTCACAGCAGAGGCCAGGAGCACATTCCTTCGTGACTCTTCCAGTGCCCTGTAAAGGCCTGGCCTGTGCCGGGGGCTCAGAATCTATTTGATGGGACACAGACAAGGGGGCAGTTTCTAGGCCCCTTGCTTCTTTCCAACCATCAGATCCTGAATATAGCAATGCCAGGAGTACTGCATCACAAGAATTTTCCCTGTGCAGTGAGTTTCACATTCTCCCAATCGACCATGGGCTCTCCTCAGAGTTGTCACTGTCTGGGGGTTTATGTTAATTCTGGCAGGACCAGAATGACCCTTCCTCTCTAGTACTTTCCAATAGCTCAACAGGAGGGGGCCAAGTGGGGGGGAAGAGGAAGAAAGAATTTCAGAATAATTGGATCTCAGGGACGTAATCCCAGATGTATAAAACTTAAACTTTGTCACTTCAATTTCTAAACTTTAAATCACTTCAGGGACTAAAATAATCCCAGTAACAGAGTGAGAGTTTAATGGCTGCACATACGTAATGGTGGTCCTTCATGGATTTCACCCAAACATGGAACAAAGACAAGAAAACTTAGCTTTCTCCCATTTCAAGTGCTAACTCCTCTGGCTGCTACTTTCAGACTGGATTGGATGTTTTCAGCCTCTAGACTGATCCCACATCTCAGAAAAGTGATTTTCTTTCTATTGATCTATTTACAAAAAAAGTAAGAGAGAACTTTCAAAAGAATGTGGCCTGGCCCCACTGCCGGCTTTGTCCCTTGTGACTAAGAGGCATGGAGGGAACGTGAAGGAAGGGGAAAAGGACCTCTCAGTGCTGAGACTGGAAGTCCAAGAACAAGACATTCATGAGATTATCTAGTCCCTGAGATGGCTACCTCTAAAAATAATTAATTCCAAAGTGAGCATTAGGGAAACAGAGGCACAGAGAGGAAAAGGGACTTAACAAGTCCCATACATCAAGTGACCGGTGAAGTCCTGTCCTCTCGGGGCTGCTCCAGAGGAGGTTGCCAGGTGAGTGAGGGAGCTGATGAACGAGTCTCCCAAGGGCCAGGAGCCATGGGAGAGGGCAGTGCGAGAGGAGGAAGGCAGTGTCCCAGGTGCTGGGATAGGGGACCACCAGGAACTGAAAATGAAGGTCAGTTACTCCTATCAGTCCTGTGCCCCAAAGTGGGGTGAGGGGGGATCATACAAAGGGAGTATAACATTTCTTGCAAAACTGAGTACAACAAATCAGCCACACATGGTATAACTTGGAGTAAAGGTGTGATGTCATTCTTGAATGTGATGAGGAAACGTAAATCCCATCCGGTGACATGTCAAACACCTCTACGAGCAGCCAAATATCACAAGTAAGATTTTCACTCAGTCCCTCTGCATTTTACTTCGACCAACACAGAGGCTCCCCAGACTGAAAGAGTTGTGTCCAGCTCTTTAGCAGCTTTCTGGCCACTCTGAGCATCAGAGAATCATGAAGTTGGATTTCTGAGTTCCTGCAGGTGACAGAGTAGATGACCATGGACAACCCCCATGGTGGGGTTCATTCTCCTGGGCGTCTCAGCTCATCCAGCTGGAGAAAACATTCTTTGTGCTCATCCGGCTGATGTACCTGGTGATCCTGCTGGGCAACGGGGCCCTCATCCTGGTGACCATCCTTGACTCGCGCCTGCACACGCCCATATACTTCTTCCTGGGGAACCTCTCCTTCCTGGACATCTGCTACACGACCTCCTCAGTCCCCCTCATTCTTGAGAGCTTCCTGACCCCCAGTAAAGCCATCCCCTTCTCAGTCTCTGCCGTGCAGATGTTCCTCTCCTTTGCCATGGGAGTCACAGAGTGTGTGCTTCTGGGCATGATGGCGTTGATTGCTACGTTGCCATCTGCAACCCCCTGAGGTACCCTGTGGTCATGAGCAAGGCTGCTGTGTGCCCATGACTGCCAGCTCCTGCGTGGCTGGAAGCACTACCACCATGGTGCAGACATTCCTAGCAATGTGACTGCCTTTCTGTGGGGCGTATGTCATCAACCACTTCATCTGTGAGATCCTGGCTGTCCTGAAGTTGGCCTGTGCTGACATCTCCACCCATGTGATCAGCATGGTTGTGGCGAGTGTGATCTTCCTCTGGTCCCAGTGTCTCCTATGTGTTCATCACTGGTACCATCCTGAGGATCCTGTCAGCTGAGGGGAGGAAAAAGGCCTTCTCCACCAGCTCGGCCCACCTCACAGTCACGGTCATCTTCTATGGGACCATCGTCTTCATGTATGGGAAGCCCAAATCCAAGGACCCCCAGGGGCAGACAAACAGGACCTTTCAGACAAGCTCACCTCCCTCTTCTATGGGGTGGTGACCCCCATGCTGAACCCCATCATCTACAGCCTGAGGAACAAGGATGTTAGGGCTGCTGTGAGGAACCTCATATTTTGGAAACCATTCACCCAGTGACCGTGGAGGGGTCCTGATGGTTCTCTGCTTTCTGGTTACGCCCACCTGAGAGTCTCAGAGGATACGATGAAGGGCCAATTCAAAACTGGACAGCTACATGCAAGAGAATGAAACTGGATTATTGATTAACCCCATACACAAAAGTAAACTTGAAATTGATCAAGGACCTGAATGTACGTCATGAAACCATAAAACTCTTAGAAGACAACATTGGCAAAAATCTCCTGAATATAAGCATGAGAAACTTCTTCCTGTACGCATCTCCTCGAGCAAGGGAAACAAAAGCAAAAATGTACTCATGGGACTACATCAAACTAAAAAGTTTCTGTATAGCAAAGGACACCATCAACAGAACAACAAGGTATCGTACAGTATGAGAGAATATATTTGTAAATGACATATCCGACAGGGGGTTAAAATCCAAAAAACGCACACTGCTCAACACCCAAAGAGCAAATAACACAATTCAAAAATGGGCAGAGGATATGAAGAGAGAGTTCTCCAAAGAAGAAGGCCAACAGACACACGAAAAGATGCTCCACATCACTAGTCATCAGGGAAATGCAAATTATAACCACAATGAGATATCACCTCACACCAGTAAGGATGGCCACCATCCAAAAGACTAAGAACAACAAATGCTGGCAAGGATGTAGAGAAAGGGGAACCCTCCTACACTGTTGGTGGGAATGTAAGCTAGTTCAACCATTGTGGAAAGCAATATGGAGGTTCCTAAAAAAACTAAAAATAGAAATACCATTTGACCCCGGAATCCCACTCCTTGGAATCTACCCAAAGAATAGAACTTCTCAGATTGAAAAAGACATATGCACCCCTATGTTTATTGCAGCACTTTTTACAATAGCCAAGATATGGAAGCAACCTAAGTGTCCATCGGTAGATGAATGGATAAAGAGGTGGTACATATACACAATGGAATACTATTCAGCCATAAGAAGGAAACAAATCCTGCCATTTGCAACAACATGGATGGAGCTGGAGGATATTATGCTCAGTGAAATAAGCCAGGCAGAGAAAGACAAATGCCAAACGAATTCCCTCATTTGTGGAATATAACAATGCAGCAAAACTAAAGGAACAAAATAGCAGCAGACTCAGAGACTCCAAGAAGGGCTTAGTGGTTACCAAACGGGAGGGGTGTAGGAGGGTGGGTGGGGAGGGAGGGAGAAGGGGATTGTGGGGTATTATGTTTAGTACACATGGTGTGGGGGAGATCATGGGGGAAACAGTGTAGCACAGAGAAGGCAAACAGTGAATCTGTGGCATCTTACTACACTGATGGACAGTGATTGCATTGGGGTATGGGTGGGGACTTGATAATATGGGCAAATGTAGTAACCACATTGTTTTTTCATGTGAAACCTTCATATCAATAATACCTTAATAAAAAAAAAGATGAAGGGCCAACTTCGTCAAAGTTCACATAGGTAAATCTTATTACACAGAATCTCCTTACACAGAAGGGCTTTGTTTGAACCAAAGCACTTAAAGAGACTTTTCTCACCTTATCCTATAAACAATTGTACAAAAGTATATTCCTGTTGGTCAAGCCTTATAGATCTGTATCTCTGTGATACTGAACAAATTGATGTCACCAAAAGTAAGCCTTCAAGTTGTATTTTTTAATTCATGGAAAGCTCTAGTCTGTAGGTGTGGAATTCAATTGTTCCTTGGCCTCTCTCTTTGAACATGTTTCAATGGGTTCTTACTTTTATGCTGCCATTCAACTCTTCCTACTTCATATTAAGTATTATTTTTACTTTATCACACAGTTTCTTTCTCCTTATGTTCACATTAATTCTTAAAGTGTTAGTGTTCTCTCCCTGTATCCATAATTAACCTCTTTCCCTTGTCCTTAATCAAGATGCCCACCAGAAAATCACTCACATCCTTGGAGCAAAGAGGAGAGTAAGTTGTGGGGAAACTGTAGCAAGGGTCAAAAGCTCAGACTGTTTTTCTTTCGCTTTATCAAAGATGTTATTTATCCCTGGGATCTGTTCCTAGATGGCAATGGCCTCCCACGGGCCATCAGAGTAATGCGGGACCTGAGATGTGCGGAGGAGAATCTAGTGAATTCTATTAACATCCTGACCTGGCTTGGGCATGCACGCAGCCAGGTGGGGACCGTACTGTGATTTAATCCCTAGGAACCCCCAAAGCCATACAGCAGCCACGTGGAGAAGGAGGTGAGGCTTGCCAGGAGACATCTAAGAATCACCCACATGACTGGTGGGAATTCCAAGCCATGTCCTAAAAATAATCAATCTGGAAGTTCAGTTAAAAGAATGAACAGAGGACTGGCTTCTGGGAAGATGGTGGCATGAGCAGGGTGGCAGAAATCTCCTCCCCAAACCATATATACTTGTGAAAATACAACAAATACAACAATTCCTAAAAGAGAGTCCAGAAGATACAGTACAACAGCCAGGCTACATCTACATCTGCGAGAACTCAGCACCTCACGAAGGGGATAAGTTACAAAGCCGTGACGGTTCGGGACCCAAGCACTCCCCCACACCAGCGCACTGGCAGGAGGAAAAGAATCAGAGTGGGGAGTGAATGGAAGCACAGGACTGGTAAATAACCAGCCCTGGTGATCTGCACCGGGAGCACAGACACACATCGCATGGTGTACTGGAGATTAAAGGAAGGGCAGGATCTGAGATGGAGACTGTGAGCACGGCCCCACAGATGGCTCCCCTGGGACAAAAGAAAAGCAGGCGCTTTCTTAAAAGTCTTAAAGAGACAAGGGCCCAACAGCGAAACAAAATTGTCCCAGTGAACTAAACCCAGTAGTCAGGGAACCTTGAGATACTCTGGCCCCCTAACCAGCTACCAGGTAAAGCAGCCCCAAAGCCCCTCACAGAGACAAGCAGCCTGCCATTCGTTTCCCCGGCTTGTGCTGTGGCAGATTTTCCACAGCTGCGGAACACCGGGGAGCGGCCCTGCCCCCAACAACCACACACAATCTCCTCCCGGCGGGTGTGCAGCTAACTGGGAAGGGCCACACAGAATCTTTTCCTGGAGGCGCACAGCTAACCAGGAAGGGCCACAGAAGCCAGAACAAGGGCAAAAAGGCACCAAAGGGTGAAGAATGCACCCGGCATGGCTGCAAACCCCCACAGTGCTCTAGCCTAGCCTGAGGGTGGCCCTGTCCATGACAGTTTAGGGGATTACCCCAGAGACTGCTTCCCAGTGTGCAGGTAACTGGCACAGGCTGCGGAGAAGGGCAAGGAGAACAACAAGCAGGAAGGGACTTTGTTCTCCCAGCTGACACACGTGGCACCTGCCTGTGACCACTTCTATCACCGTGGAAAGACAGAAGAATATGGTCCAGTCAAGACTGACCCAGACAACCCCAGAGAGAGGGTCTGGGGGGATAGATTTAAACAATATTCCCGAAAAATAATTCAGAATAAAAGTCATAACCATGCTGATGGACCTACAGAGAAATATGAAAGAGCTAAGGGATGAAGTCAGGAGAGCTATTACAGAAATGAAACAATCGACTCATGGACTGAAGCACAGATGGGATGAGGTGCAAGAGACTGTTAATGGAATAGAAATCAGAGAACAGGAATACAGAGAAGCTGAGGCAGAGAGAGACAAAAGGATCTCTAGGGATGAAAGAATATTAAGAGAACTGTGTGACCATTCCAAACAGATCTCTAAGAATGAAAGAATATTAAGAGAACTGTGTGACCAATGCAACCAGAACAATATTCGCATTACAAGAGTACCAGAAGAAGAAGAGAAAGAAAAAGGGATAGAAAGTGTCTTTGAAGACATAATTGAGGAAAACTTCCCCAAGCTGGAAAGTAAATAGTCTCACAGTGCACAGACGCCCACATGTCTCCCAATACAAGGGACCCAAAGAGGACAACACCAAGACATATAATAATTAAAATGGCAAAGATCAAAGACAAGGAAAGAGTATTAAAGGCAGCCAGAGAGAGAAAAAAGATCAGCTACAAAGGAAAACCCATCAGGCTAACATCAGACTTCTGAACAGAAACCTTACAGGCCAGAACAGAATGGCATGATATATTTAATGTAATGAAACAGAAGGGCTTTGGACCAAGAATACTGTATCCAGTACAATTAGCATTTAAATTTGATGGAGGGATTAAATAATTCCCAGACAAGTGAAAATGGGGGGAATTTGCTTCCCACAAACCACCTCTGCAGGATATCTTAAAGGGACTGCTCTAGAGGGAAGCACTCCTAAGGCTAAAAAGATGTCACCAGAGAAAATAAATTCATAGTAAAGAAAGCAGACCTAAGGGAGGGATAAGAGGGAAAAAGGGGCATTACGATTAGCAGATGTAATGTTGGGGGGGGGCACGGGGAGGGCAGTACAACTCAGAGAAGACAAGTAGTGATTCTATAGCATCTCACTATGCTGATGGACAGTGACTGTAATGGGGTTGGTGGGGGGACTTGATGAAGGGGTAGTTTAATAATAGTAATATTGCACATGTAATTGTAAATTAATGATAAAATAAATTATATTAAAAAAAAAGAAAGCAGACCATCCAAACACTAACTAAAGGCAAAAAATAAAATCAACTATCCACAAAAACAGCCAAAGGAATGCAAAAGGGTAGAGAATAAAACACCTAGTATATGAAGAATGGAGGAGGAAGGATAAGAAGGGAGAGAAATAAAGAATCATCAGACAGTGTCTATAATAGCTTAACAAGAGAGTTAACTTAGACTGTTAGATAGTAAAGAAGCTACCCTTGAACCTTTGGTAACCATGAATCTAAAAGCCGGCAATGGCAATGAATACATATCTATCGATAATCATCCTAAATATAAATGGACTGAATGGACCAATCAAAAGACACAGAGTAATAGAATGGATAAAAAAGCAAGATAAATCTATATGCTGCTCACAAGAGACTCACCGCAAACCCAAAGATATACACAGACTAAAAGTGAAGGGAGGGAGAAAGAAATTTCAGGCAAACAACAAGGAGAAAAAAGCAGGTGTTGCAGTACTTGTATCACAGAAAATAGACTTCAAAACAAAGAAGGCAGCAAGAGATAAAGAAGGACATTACATAATGATAAAGGGGTCAGTCCAAAAAGGGGATATAAACATTATAAATATATATGCACCCAACACAGGTGCACTGGCATATGTGAAACAAATACCAACAGAATTAAAGGAGGAAATAAAAAACAATGCATTCAGTTTAGGAGACTTCAGTACACCACTCACTCCAAAGGCTAAATTAACCAGACAGAAAATAAGTAAACACAGAGGCACTGAACAACACACTAGAACAGATGGACCTAAGAGGCATCTGTAGGACTCTACACCCAAGAACAGCAGGACACATATTCTTCTCAAGTGCACATGGAACATTTCCAGAATACACCACATACTAGGCCACAAAGAGAACCTCAGTAAAGTCAAAAATATTGAAATTATACCAACCAACTTCTCAGATCACAAAGGTATAAAACTAGAAATAAATTTTAGAAAGAAAACAAAAAGGCTCACAAATACATGGAGGCTTAACAACATGCTCCTAAATAATCAATGGATCAATGACCAAATTAAAACAGAGAACAAACAATACATGGAGACAAATGACAACAACAGCACAAAGCTGCAGCTTCTATGGGCACAGCAAAGGCAGTTCGAAGAGGAAAATATATTGCAATCCACGCCTACTTAAAGAAGGAAGAACAATCCCAAATGAATAGTCTAAAATCACAATTATTGAAATTTGAAAAAGAACATATGAGGCCCAAAGTCACCAGAAGGAAGGACATAATAAAGATTAGAGAAGAAATAAATAAAATTGAGAAAATAAAAGAATAGAAAAAAGTCAATGAAACCAAGAGCTGGTCCTTGGAAAAAATAAACAAAATAGATAAACCCCTAGCCAGATATATTAAGAGAAAAGAAAATCTACACACATAAACAGAATCAGAAATGAGAAAGGAAAAGTAACGACGGACCCCACAGAAATACAAAGAATTATTAGAGAATACTATGAAAATCTATATGCTAACAAGCTGGAAAACGTAGAAGAAATGGACTTCTTAAAAAAATACAACCTTTCAAGACTGACCAAGGGAGAAACAGAAAACCTAAACAGACCAATCACCAGCAACGAAATTGAATCGGTAATCAAAAAACTACCCAAGAACAAAACCCCCGGACCAGATGGATTCACCTCTGAATTCTACCAGACATATAGAGAAGAAATAACACCCATTCTCCTTAAAGTTTTCCAAAAAATAGAAGAGGAGGGAATACTTCCAAACTCATTGTATGAAGCCAGCATCACTCTAATACGAAAACCGGGCAAAGACCTCACCAAAAAAGAAAATTACAGAGCCATATCCCTGATGAACATAGATGCAAAAATACTCAACAAAACAGTAGCAAACTGAATTAAAAAATACATCGAGTATCATACACCACGATCAAGTGGGATTCATCCCAGGGATGCAAGGATGGTACAACATTCGAAAATCCATCAACATCATCCACCACATCAACCAAAAGAAGAACAAAAACCACAAGATCATCTCCATAGACGCCGAAAAAGCATTTGACAAAATTCAACATCCATTTATGATATAAACTCTCCATAAAATGGGTATAGAGGGCAAGTACCTCAACATAATAAAGGTCATATATGACAAAGCCAAAGCCAAAATCATACGTAACAGTGAGAAGCTGAATGCTTTTCATCTAAGATCGGGAACAAGACAGGGATGCCCACTCTCTCCACTGTGATTCAACATAGTACTGGAGGTCCTAGCCACGGCAATGAGACAAAACAAAGAAATACATGGCATACAGATTGGTTAAGAAGAAGTTAAACTCACTATTTTCAGATGACATGATATTATACATAAAAAACCCTAAAGACTCCACTCCAAAACTACTAGAACTAATATCTGAATTCAGCAAAGTTGCAGGATACAAATCAATACACAGAAATCTGTTGCTTTCCTATACACTAACAATGAGCTAACAGAAAGAGAAATCAGGAAAACAATTCCATTCACAATTGCATCAAAAAGAATAAAATACCTAGGAATAAACCTAATGAAGGAAGTGAAAGACCTATACCCTGAAAACCACAGGACACTCCTAAGAGAAATTAAAGAGGACACTAACAAACGGAAATGCATCCCATGCTCTTGGCTAGGAAGAATAAATATGGTCAAAATGGCTATACTATCTAAAGCTATCTACAGATTCAATGCAATCCCTATCAAAATACCAACAGCATTCTTCAATGAACTGAAACAAATAATTCAAAAGTTCATATGGAACCACAAAAGACCCAGAATAGCAAAAGCAATCCTGAGAAGGAAGAATAAAACAGGGGGAATTACGCTCTCAGACTTCAAGCTCTACTACAAAGCCACAGTAATCAAGATAATTTGGTACTGGCACAAGAACAGACCCACAGACTAGTGGAACAGAATAGAGAGTCCGGACATTAACCCAAACATATATGGTCAATTAAAATATGATAAAGGAGCCATGGATATACAATGGGGAAATGACAACCTCTTCAACAGCTGGTGTGGGCAAAACTGGACACCTACATGTAAGAGAATGAAACTGGACTGTCTAACCCAAAACACAAAATTAAACTCAAAATATATCAAAGACCCGAATGTAAGTCTGAAACCATAAAACTCTTTAAAAAGACATAGGCAAAAATCTCTTGGACATAAACATGAACAACTTCTTCATGAACATATTTCCCCGGGTAATGGAAACAAAAGCAAACATGAGCAAGTGGGACTATATCAAGCTGAAAAGCTTCTGTCCAGCATCAGTAGAACAAAAAGACATCCTACAGTATGGAGAATATATTCATAAATGACGTATCTGATAAGGGGTTGACATCCAAAATATATAAAGAACTCACGCACCTCAACAAACCAAAAGCAAATAATCCAATTAAGAAATGGGCAGAGGACTTCCGGGAAGATGGCGGCATGAGCAGGGTGTCTGAAATATCCTCCCCAAACCATATACATTTATGGAAATACAACAAATACAACTATTCCTAAAAGGGAGACCAGAAGATACTGGACAACACCCAGCCTGCATCTATACCCGAGAGGCCTCGGCACCCTGCGAGGCAGGTAAGATATGGAGCCATGACCTGGCGGGAACCAAGCACTCCCCCACCCCGGCGCACCAGCAGGAGAAGAGGATTCAGAGTGGGGAGGGAGTGGAAGTACAGGCCCGTGAAATAACCAGCCCTGGGGATCTGCGCCTGGAGTGCTGACACATATCACGTGGTGTATCAGAGATTGGAGGACAGAGGGTGCACGATCTGAGCCGGGGAACGCACCTGGGTCCTCACAGCCGGCTCCCTGGGACAAAAGAAAAGTGCGCGCTTATTTAGTGGTCTTAAAGAGACAGGGGCCCAACAGAGGAGCAGGATTGTTCCAGCACACTCAGCCCAGCAGGGTGGGACTCCTGGGGAATTTCGGACCCCTTGGCTGGTGACTGGGAAATAGTAGTTGCACTGAGACTTACCCCAGAGATCAACAGCCTCCCATTTGTTCCCGCCGAGCCAGAGCTACAAAGGGCCCTGCAAAGTGGTGTGGCTGTAGCTGCGGAATAGTGGAGCAAGAGTGCCACCTACAGCATCCCCAGAGAATCTATCCCGGCCGCTGTTTTTTTTCCTCTGTTCTTTTCTTTCTTTCTTTCTTTTCCGTCTTTTCATTCTTTCTTTTCTTTTTAAAAGTCTTAAAGAGCCCTGCTGCCATACATGGCACCTACCAGTGACCACTTCTATCGCCATGAAAACACAGAGGAATATGGTACAAACAAAATTTACCCAGACCCAGACAATCCCAGAGAGGGAACTTGAAGGGATGGAAATGCACAAAGTTCCTGAAAAAGAATTCAGAACAAAAGTCATAACCATACTGATGGATCTACAGAGAAATATGCAAGAGGTAAGGGAGGAAGTGAGGGAAGTGAGGAAAGAGAATACAGAAATGAGACAAACGATCGATGGGTTTAGCAGCAGACTGGACGAGATGCAAGAGACTGTTAATGGAATAGAAATCCGAGAACAGGAATGCAGAGAAGCTGAGGCAGAGAGAGATAAAAGAATCTCTAGTAATGAAAGAATATTAAGAGAACTGTGTGATGACTCGAAACAGAGCAATATTCGCATTGTAGGAGTACCAGAAGAAGAGAAAGAAAAAGGGATAGAGAGTGTCTTTGAAGAAAAACTTGCTGAAAACTTCCCCATGCTGGGGAAGGAAATAGTCTCGCAGTCCACAGAAGCCCACAGATCTCCCAACAAAGGGACCCAAAGAAGACAACACCAAGACACATAATAATTAAAATGGCAAATATCAAAGATAAGGACAGAGTATAAAAGGCAGCTAGAGAGAGAAAAAAATCACCTACAAAGGAAAACCCATCAGACTATCATCAGATTTCTTAACAGAAACCTTACAGGCCAGAAGAGAAGGGCATGATATATTTAACATAATGAAATAGAAGGGCCTCGAACCAGGAATATTGTACCCAGCACGATTAACATTTAAATATGACAGATGGAATAAACAATTTCCAGTCAAGCGAAAGTTGAGAGAGTTTGCCTCTCATAAACCACTTCTACAGGATATCTTAAATGGACTACTCTAGAGGGAAGCACTCCTAAGGCTAAAGAGCTGTCACCAGAGAAAATAAAATCATAGCAAAGAAAGCAGACCATCCAAATACTAACTAAAGGCAAACAATAAAACACCTTGTATATAAAGAATGGAGGAGGAAGAATAAGAAGGGAGAGAGATAAAGAATCATCAGACAGAGTTTACAATAACTTAACAAGAAAGTTAAATTAGATTGTTAGATAGTAAAGAAGCAACCCGTGAACCTTTGGTAACCACGAATCTAAAGCCAGCAATGGCAATAAGTACATATCTATGGATAATCACCCTAAATGTAAATGTACTGAATGCACCAATCAAAAGACACAGAGTAACAGAATGGATAGAATGCAAGACCCATCCATATGCTGCTTACAAGACACTCACCTCAAACCCAAAGATATACACAGACTAAAAGTGAAGGGATGGAAAAAGATATTTCATGCAAACAACACAGAGAAAAAAGCAGATGTTGCAGTACATGTATCAGAGAAAATAGACTTCAAAACGAAGAAAGTAGCAAGAGATAAAGAAGGACATTACATCATGATAAAGGAGTCAGTGTAACAAGAGGATATAACCATTATAAATATATGCACCCAACACAGGAGAGCCGGCGTATGTGAAACAAATACTAACAGAATTAAAGAAGGAAATGCAAAGCAATGCATTCATTTTAGGGGACTTCAACACACCACTCACTCCAAAGGACAGATCAACCAGACAGAAAATAAGTAAAGACACAGAGGCACTGAACAACACACTGCAACAGATGGACCTAACAGACATCTACAGAACTCTACACCCAAAAGCAGCAGGATACACATTCTTCTCAAATGCACATGGAACATTTTCCAGAATAGACCACTTACTAGGCCACAAAAAGAACCTCAGTAAATTCAAGAATAAAGAAACTCTACCAAGCAACTTGTCAGATCACAAGGGTATAAAACTAGAAATAAATTTTAAAAGAAATAAAACATGCCACAAATATATGGAGACTTAACAACATTCTCCTAATTAACCAATAAGTTAATGACCAAATCAAAACAGAAATCAAAGAATATATGGAGACTAATGAAAACAACACAAAGCCACAATTTCTGTGGGATGCAGTAAAGGCAGTTCTAAGAGGAAAGTGTACTGCAATGCAGGCCTATTTAAAGAAGGAAAAACGTTCCCAGATGAATAGTCTAAAGACACAATTACTGAAATTTGGAAAAAGAAGAACAAATGAGGCCCAAAGTCAGCAGAAGGAGGTACATAATAAAGATCAGAGAAGAAATAAATAAAATTGAGATGAATATCTAATACCAAAATCAGGCAAAGACCTCACCAAAAAAGAAAATTACAGTGCCATATCCCTGATGAACATAGATGCAAAAATACTCAACAAAACAGTAGCAAACTGAATTCAAAAATACATCAAGAGGATCATATACCACGATCAAGTGGGATTCATCCCAGGGATGCAAGGATGGTACAACATTCGAAAAATCCATCAACATCATCCACCACAACAACAAATAGAAGAACAAAAACCACATGATCATCTCCATAGATGCTGAAAAAGCATTTGACAAAATTCAACATCCATTCATGATTAAAACTCTCAAAAAAAATGGGTATAGAGGGCAAGTACCTCAACATCATAAAGGCCATATATGACAAACCCACAGCTAACGTCATACTTAACAGCAAGAAGCTTAAAGCTTTTCATCTAAGATCGGGAACAAGACAGGGATGCCCACTCTCTCCACTGTTATTCAACATAGTACTGGAGGTCCTAGTCACGGCAATGAGACAAAACAAAGACATACAAGGCATCCAGACTGGTAAAGAAGAAGTAAAATTGTCACTATTTGCACATGCCATGATACTGGACATAAAAAACCCTAAAGACTCCACTCCAAAACTACTAGAACTAATATCTGAATTCAGCATGATACAAAATTAACACACAGAAATCTGTTGCTTTCCTATACACTAACGATGAACTAACAGAAAGAGAAATCAGAAAAACAATTCCATTCACAGTTGCATCAAAAAGAATAAAATACCTACGAATAAACCTAACGAAGGAAGTGAAAGACCTGTACTCTGAAAACTACACGACACTCTTAAGAGAAATTAAAGAGGACACTCACAAATGGAAATCCATCCCATACTCTTGGCTAGGTAGAATAAATATTGTCAAAATGGCTATACTACCTAAAGCAATCTACAGATTCAACGCAATCCCTATCAAAATACCAACAGCATTCTTCAATGAACTGGAACAAATAATTCTAAAATTCATATGGAACCACAAAAGACCCCGAATAGCCAAAGCAATCCTGAGAAGGAGGAATAAAACAGGGGAATTACGCTCCCTGACTTCAAGCTCTACTACAAAGCCACAGTAATCAAGACAATTTGGTATTGGCACAAAAACAGACCCACAGACAAGTGGAACAGAATAGAAAATCCAAACATTAACCCAAACATATACAGTCAATTAATATTTGATAAAGGAGCCTTGGATATACAATGGGGAGATGACAGCCTCTTTAGCAGCTGGTGTTGGAAAAACTGGACAGCTACATGTAAGAGAATGAAACTGGACTACTGTCTAACCCCATACACAAAAGTAAACTCAAAATGGATCAAGGACCTGAATGTAAGTTATGGAACCATAAAACTCTTAGAAAAAAATATAGGCAAAAATCTCTTGGACATAAACATGAGCGACTTCTTCATGAACATTTCTCCCCAGACAAGGGAAACAAAAGCAAAAATGAACAAGTGGGACTATATCAAGCTGAAAAGCTTCTGTACAGCAAAGGACACCATCAGTAGAACAAAAAGACATCCTACAGTATAGGAGAATATATTCATAAATGACGTATCCGATAAGGGGTTGACATCCAACATATATAAGGAACTCACACACCTCAACAAACAAAAAGCAAATAATCCAGTTATGAAATGGGCAGAGAACATGAGTAGACACTTCTCCAAAGAAGAAATTCAGAGTGCCAACAGGCACATGAAAAGATGCTGCACATCACTAATCATCAGAGAAATGCAGATTAAAACCACAATGAGATATCACCTCACACCAGTGAGGATGGCCAACATCCAAAACACAAACAACAACAAATGTTGGCGAGGATGTGGAGAAAAGGGAACCCTCCTACACTGCTGGTGGGACTGCAAATTTGTTCAAGCATTGTGGAAAGCAGTATGGAGGTTCCTCAAAAAACTCAAAATAGAAATACCATTTGACCCAAGAATCCCACTCCTAGGAATTTACCCTAAGAATCCAGCAGCCCAATTTGAAAAAGACAGATGCAGCCCTATGTTTATCGCAGCACTATTTACAATAGCCAAGAAATGGAAGCAACCTCAGTGTCAATCACTAGATGAATGGATAAAGATGTGTTACATATACAGAATGGAATATTATTCAGCCACAAGAAGAAAACAAATCCAGACATTTGCAACAACATGGATGGAGCTAGAGGGTATTATGCTCAGTGAAATAAGCCAAGTGGAAAAAGACAAGTATCTAATGATTTCACTCATCTGTGGCGTATAAGAACAAAGAGAAAAAAACAGAAGGAACAAAACAGCAGCAGACTCAGAGAACGCAAGAATGGACTAACAGATACCAAAGGGAAAGGGATTGGGGACGATGGGCCGGAAAGGAGGGACAAGAGGGAAAAAGGGGCATTACGATTAGCAGACTTAATGTAGCAGGGGGCATGGGGAGGGCTGTACAACTCAGAGAAGACAAGTAGTGATTCTACAGCATCTCACTACGCTGATGGACAATGACTGTAATGGGATATATGGTGGGGGGGACTTGATGATATGGGGAGTCTAGTAACCATAATGTTGCACATGTAGTTGTGGATTAACGATACAAAAATAAAATAAAAAAGAATGAGCAGAATAGTACACCTCTGACAGTGAATATGAACATTTAATCCTGTAGAGAAGAAACTGAGTAAAAAATAAAAACAAGAAGGCTTTGCTTGAAAAAACTGCACATTTTTGCATATTACAAAAATATTGCAGGAAGTTGGTGAAAACATTAAAGAAAATTCATTCTAGTGTTCTCAGCGAATTCTAGAGGCAATTGAATCAATAAAATAAGACCAGTCTACAAAAAGGAGACTAGTAGAAAAGGTGACTGGAAGATAAAAACATTTTCCCAGAGGAAAAAAAATCCCTCATTATTGATCAAATAAGGGTTAGTAGAAAGTATTTAAAAGTAGATAGGACAATGCTTAAAATCAAAACTTCAAATTAAAAATAACTTGTTTCTCTCCTAGACCATGGAGAAAAAGATATAGATTTCAAATGAGAAAAGATTGGAGGCATGAAAGATAGACCAGGGGATCCATTATAGAATTCACAAGGAAGAAACAGAGCAGATGAAAGAAAAATAATAATGAAGAGAAAAGAAGACATTTAATTTAAATACTTTGTTCATAAAATGTTCATCAATCACCACATAGGAATTGTAGCAAAAGACATACCTATGTACAGTAGATCCAAGGATAAGTTTTGATTCTGTATATGCCAAAATAACTACAGACTTTTCCACAAAAGAAGAGTATTTCCCACCAAGGAATGAGAATCTGACCACCATCCGCTTGATGCTCTGCAGCCATAAATGTAGACGTCAGTAGCACAGGTTTGCAGAGTTCTGAGGGAAATGGCCTGTGAGTCCAGAATCTGACACATCCTGACCACAGCACAGACATGAGGGTCAACCAGACACTCACTGTCATGCGCAACAACCACACAAAGAACGTGACTCTATAACCTCTTTCTGAAAGAGAACTTTTATTTAGAAAGTTCTCCCAACAAACAGTTAAAAATAAATAATTGAAAGAATGTAGTAGATATGGTTGATAAGAGACAGTGGGGAATGTTGAAATGCGTAAGACCAATAAAGTCTAATTGATCCTTTATACCAGATTTGCAAAGACAAATATATAAAGGAATTACTAGAAAACACTTAAGGTAAACAGTGACAGCAGAGCAGTGACGTTACTCGAGTTACAGATCCAGGTGCTTCATCAAGAAGGAAAATGGAGAAAGAGAGGTGAAGTTACAGCCCACAGAAGGCCTCATCTCATGAGCTATGTGGTGGGAGGGGCAATCTTACTAATATAATCCATTGCGCGGACATTGAAATAGAAAAAAAGTGGGGGTATTAAAGATGGCGGCATGAGAGGTGAGACAGAGGCTTCCTCCTAAAGCGTCATATAATATGAAAATAAAGCTACTTCAACTACTCTTGGAAGAGCAACGGGAAAGAGGATGGCAACAAACTGCATACACCTGGAGACAAGAGCACCCCTCACAGAAAAGGGTAACGTACTAAAGCTGTGGTCCTGCTGGATCCAAGCCCTTCCCCCACCCCAGCTCACCAGTGGGAGGAACAGGAATGGAGCAGGGAGGGAGTGGAGATGTGGGACTGCTGAATACCTAACTCTGGAGATCTGCTCTGGGAGCACAAACCTACATTTCATGGTGCTTGCATGATACTCTTGTAATTAGGGGGTTGGAAAGCTAAGACAGGCAGAATTCCTGGAGAGACTAAGAATCCAGCTGCTTGTGAAAGCAGGGATCCATACCCAGCTGCTCGGGGACAAAAGAAGGGCGGGCAGTCTGAGAGACTTCCTAACAAAGAAGCCCTTAGCAAGAGAGCTGCTAAAGGGGCAAGGATTGCACGGAGCTTACTGCTCAGGAGAAAGGACAGGCAGACAAAATTGTCCGGGTGCACTCTGCCCAGCAGGTTGGGAGCTTTCACGATCTTCAGGTGCTCCAGCTCCCTGGCTGCCTACACAGCTCGACGAACCCCTTCTGTGGCAGGCAGACTTGTGCGCCTTTCTTCTGGCCAGCCCCACCGGGCTTGCAATCTGGGAAATCCTTCCCTAGTGTTAGGCCAGCCAGAGGGAAGATCTGTCTATAGTAACTAAAAACGCAAAGCACAGAGGCTTATACCTGTGTGCTTAGCCCACTGGTTCAGGCAGTGGAGACAGGCATAGCAGCCAGGAACCAGCAAACAGCCCTTTCCTCCCCAGAGGCACCAATACCACTCCCCTGCAATCCTCCCCGCATTCCTTCAGGGGCTGAGCAGCTCCAGAGAGTACAGTTTCTGGGCACAAGAGGGCGCCATACACAAATATGAAACGTCAAAGGAACCTGGTCCAGAGTAAAATTATGAACACAACTCCTGAGAAAGATTTAAATGATATGGACCTTATGCCTCTGCCTGAAAGGGAGTTCAAAATAAAAATCATTAACATGCTCATGGAGGTACAGAAAGATATTCAAGAACTCAGGAATGAATTCCGGTCAGAGATCCAATCATTGAGGAACACAATGGACGGTATTAAAAGAACAAAAGTGCTAGTATGCATGTTAAAAATTTAAGAGTAAATACTAACAGGCAAGTATTAGGATGAAGACATCTGAAAGAATTAGAGGACTAGAAAAGAACAAAGAAAGTTGAGCAAATGGACAAGGTCATTTATTTAACCTGAGTAGATTAAAATAATTGTGTATTAAACAAATAACACACAGTATCCAGTTGTATTTTCTTCAGGACTTTCAAGGTTTTTAACATTAGAAACATGAGATCAACTACTGCAACCATTTTGTTAAGAGATTTTTAAAAAGTGATCCCATCAACAAATGTTGAGAAGTCATTTGATAAAATTTAATATTTATTTCTGACTTGTTCAAGTAGCAAACTTGAATATAGGAAACCATCCCTAACATGCACGAAAACATCAGAACACCAACAGCATGCCTACCACCTGGGTCAGGACTGTGCTCTCAGCACCTGTGCCATTCTGCAGAGTCTACCTAATTAACCCAGACCAGCAAAATAAAGAACATAAATATTGGAAAGAAGAAAACCCTTCACAGATTTTTTTAATAACTTATTTCGGTATCATTATTCTACAATTACATGTGCAATATTATGGTTATTAAACTACCCCCTTCATCAGGCTGCCCGCAACCAACCCCATTACAGTCACTGTCCATCAGCGCAGTGAGATGCTATAGAATCACTGCTTGTATTCTCTAAGTTGTACAGCCCTCCCATGCCCCCCAACATTACATTTGCTAATCGTAATACCCCCTTTTCCCTCTTATCCCTCCCTTCCCACCCATCTTCCCCCGTCACTTCCCCTTTGGTAACTATTAGTCCGTTCTTGGGTTCTGTGAGTCTGCTGCTCTTTTGTTCCTTCAGTCTTTTTCTTTGTTCTTATGCTCCACATATGAGTGAAATCATTTGATACTTGTCTTTTTCGGCTTGGCTTACTTCACTGAGCATAACACACTCTAACTCCATCCATGTTGCTGCAAATGATAGGATTTGTTTTCTTCTTATGGCTGAATAATATTCCATTCTGTATATGTACCACATCTTCTTTATCCATTCATCTACTGATGGGCACTTAGGTTGCTTCCATTTCTTGGCTATTGTAAATAGTGCTGCAATAAACATAGGGATGCATCCGTCTTTTTCAAATTGGGCTGCTGCATTCTTAGGGTAAATTCCTAGGAGTGGAATTCCTGGGTCAAATGGTATTTCTATTTTGAATTTTTTGAGGAACCTCCATACTGCTTTCCACAATGTTTGAACTAATTTGCATTCCCACCAGCAGTGTAGGAGGGTTCCCTTTTCTCCACATCCTTGCCAACATTTGTGGTTGTTTGTGTATTGGATGATGACCATCCTCACTGGTGTGAGGTGATATCTCATTGTGGTTTTAATCTGCATTTCTCTGATGATTAGCGATGTGGAGCATCTTTTCATATGCCTGTTGGCCATCTGAAATTCTTCTTTAGAGAAGTGTCTGTTCATGTCCTCTGCCCATTTCATAACTGGATTATTTGCTTTTTGTTTGTTAAGGTGCGTGAGTTCTTTATATATTTTGGATGTCAACGCTTATCAGATACGTCACTTATGAATATATTCTCCCATACTATAGAATGTCTTTTTGTTCTACTGATGGTGCCCTTTGCTGTACAGAAGCTTTTCAGCTTGATATGGTCCCACTTGTTCATTTTTGCTTTTGTTTCCCTTGTCCGGGGAGATATGTTCATGAAGAAGTCGCTCATGTTTATGTCCAAGAGATTTTTGCCTATGTTTTTTTCTAAGAGTTTTATGGTTTCATGACTTACATTCAGGTCTTTGATCCACCATGAGTTTACCTTTGTGTATGGGGCTAGACAGTAGTCCAGTTTCATTCTCTTACATGTAGCTGTCCAGTTTTTCCAACACCAACTGCTGTAGAGGCTGTCATCTCCCCATTGTATATTAAAGAATCCTTTATCAAATATTAATTGACTGTATATGTTTAGGTTAATGTTTGGATTTTCTATTCTGTTACACTGGTGTGTGGGTCTGTTTTTGTGCCAATACCAAATTGTCTTGATTACTGTGGCTTTGTAGTAGAGCTTGAAGTCAGGGAGCATAATTCCCCTGTTTCATTCTGCCTGCTCAGGATTGCTTTGGCTATTCGGGGTCTTTTGTGGTTCCATATGAATTTTAGAATTATTTGTTAAAGTTCATTGAAGAATGCTGTTGGTATTTTGATAGGGATTGCATTGAATCTGTATATTGCTTTACGTAGTATAGCCATTTTAACGATATTTATTCTTCCTAGCCAAGAGCATGGGATGAGTTTCCATTTGTTAGTGTCCTCTTTAATTTCTCTTAGGAGTGTCTTGTAGTTTTCAGAGTACAGCTCTTTCACTTCCTTCGTTAGGTTTATTCCTAGGTATTTTATTCTTTTTGATGCAATTGTGAATGGAATTGTTTTTCTGATTTCTCGTTCTGTTAGTTCATCGTTAGTGTATAGGAAAGCAACAGATTTCTCTGTGTTAATTTTGTATCCTGCAAGTTTGCTGAATTCAGATATTAGTTCTAGTAGTTTTGGAGTGGAGTATTCAGGGTTTTTAATGTACACTATCATGTCATGTGCAAATAGTGACAATTTAACTTCTTCTTTACCAATCTGGATGCCTTGTATGCCTTTGTTTTGTCTCATTGCCGTGTCTAGGACCTCCAGTACTAATTTGAATAACAGTGGAGAGAGTGAGCATCCCTGTCTTGTTCCTGATCTTAGATGAAAAGCTTTCAGCTTCCCGCTGTTAAGTATGATGTTAGCTGTGGGTTTGTCATATATGGCCTTTATAACGTTGAGGTACTTGCCATCTATACCCATTTTGTTGAGAGTTTTAATCATGAATGGATGCTGAATTTTGTCAAATGTTTTTTCAGCATCTATGGAGACACTCATTTGGTTTTTGTTCTTCTTTTTGTTGATGTGGTGGATGATGTTGATGGATTTTCGAATGTTGTACCATCCTTGCATCCCTGGGAAGAATCCCACTTGATCGTGGTGTATGATACTCTTGATGTATTTTTGAATTCAGTTTCCTAATATTTTGTTGAGTATTTTTGCATCTACATTCATCAGGGACATGGGTGTGTAATTTTCTTTTTTGGTGAGGTCTTTGCCCGGTTTTCGTATTAGAGTGATGCTGGCTTCATACAATGAGTTTGGAAGTATTCCCTCCTCTTCTATTTTTTGGAAAACTTTAAGGAGAATGGGTGTTATTTCTTCTCTGTATGTCTGGTAGAATTCAGAGGTGAATTCATCTGGTTCTGGGGTTTTGTTCCTGGGTAGTTTTTTGATTACCGATTCAATTTCGTTGCTGGTGATTGGTCTGTTTAGTTTTTCTGTTTCTTGCTTGGTCAGTCTTGAAAGGTTGTATTTTTCCTAGAAGTTGTCCATTTCTTCTAGGTTTTCCAGCTTGTTAGCATATAGATTGTCATAATATTCTCTTATAATTCTTTGTATTTCTGTGTGGTCCATCGTTATCTTTCCTTTCTCACTTTTGATTCGGTTTATGTTTGTAGATTCTCTTTTTCTCTTAATGATTCTGGCTAGGGGTTTATCTATTTTGTTTATTTTTTCCAAGAACCAGCTCTTGGTTTCATGGATTTTTTCTATTGTTTTATTCTCCTCAATTTTATTTATTTCTTCTCTGATCTTTATTATGACACTCCTTCTGGTGACTTTGGGCCTCATTTGTTCTTCTTTTTCCAATCTCAGTAATTGTGTCTTTAGATTATTCATTTGGAAATGTTTTTCCTTCTTTAAAAAGGCCTGGAGTGCAACATACTTTCCTCTTAGAACTGTCTTTGCTGCGTCCCACAGAAGTTGTGGCTTTGTGTTGTTGTTGTCATTTGTCTCCTTATATTCTTTGATTTCTGTTTTGATTTGGACATTAACCCATTGATTAATTAGGAGAATGTTGTTAAGTCTCCATGTATTTGTGAGCCTTTTTGACTTCTTTCTAAAATTTATTTCTACTTTTATACCTTTGTGATCTGAGAAGTTGTTTGGTACGATTTCAATATTTTTAAATTTACTGAGGTTCTTTTTGTGGCCTAGTAAGTGGTCTATTCTGGAAAATGTTCCATGTGCACTTGAGAAGAATGTGTATCCTGCTGCTTTGGAGTGCAGAGTTCTGTAGATGTCTGTTAGGTCCATCTGTTCTAGTGTGTTGTTCAGTGCCTCTGTGTCTTTACTTGTTCTCTGTCTGGTTGATTTGTCCTTTGGAGTGAGTGGTGTGTTGAAGTCTCCTAAAATGAATGCATTGCTGTCTATTTCCTCCTTTAATTCTATCACAGATGTTTTTTACCTAGAAAACAACTTAATCAATGTGAAAGTGCTAGAACTAGTAAGTGAGCGGTAGGATATGATTAGAGCAGTCACAAAAATTTCAAAACACTTAGGGAGGCTGTATGAAGAAGTATGGGAGACCTCTATCAATGCCATATATTTACAATGATCATGCATTAACTGGAGAAATAAAAAAGACAATTTCATTTTGTAGGAAGGAAAAGCAATGAAGGTGAGCCTCAGGGCAGTCTGAGGGGACTTGGAACACCTGGGGCAAGGGCCCTCATTCGAAGTCTTCCTCCCCCTTCCCAAGAAGCGGGGAGGACCTGGGCTCCACCCACTTTTCCATCCCTAGAACAGGTCCATCCTGTTGGCTGGGAATGAAGGTCGAAGCCCAGAGCTTAGAAGCAAACATGAAGGCTCACTAATCAAAGCGTCTCAGAAGCAAAGAAAACCAGCCTTTACTCCAGCCCTTGCTTTTGGAGATAATCAAAAAGTCTAGGCCAGACAGCAAACAAATGGAAGAAGTCCCATCCGTGGAATCCCAGTGCAATCACAGCTGCACGTCTTAAGAAGGCCCTCACAGAAGTCAGTTCTATCCTGCACCACGCTTCTGTTGTTTTGGGAGGAGACTGGCCCCTCTCATTCTTATCATGTGATTCTTGCGAGCTGCCAACTGTAGTACACAAACCCTAGGCAACTGGACTACTGGAAGTCATGGAAGCTACGTCAAATTAATCAGTGCCATTGTCCAGGATACTTCTAATTGGAGCAAGGAGAGAAGGGGTCCTGTATTAGCTTTCCATGCTGCATAGCAGAACACCACATACTTGGTGCTTTAAAACAACACACAGTTATGAATCTTGCAGTTTCTTTGAATCAGGAGTTTGAGCAAGTCCTCCACAAAGGTGCAATCTTAGGTCCTGGCCAGGCTTGGTTCTCATCTGGAGTCTCAAATGTGAAGAAGAATGTGAATTAGGCTCCTGACAACTCTCTTCCCTAACACACAAGAAAGCTTGTCCACCAGAGTTTAAAATGAAGTCAAGAAAAGACAAGTAGAGAGAAGAAACAGAAGAACAGACAGAGAGTCCTAATGACATGTTCAGTCCCTGATTCCTGCTGTGCCTGAGACTGATTCCCCCTGAACTTCTCATTTATATAAACATTAAAGAAACGTTCATTTGGGGGTTAAACTGGTTAGAGTAAGTTTTCTATCGAGCAGCCTAGAAAGTCCTGACAATTACAAAGCTGAAAATAAAAGAAGCTTCCTATGATCACCTGCTCCTGCTGGCCACTGCATCCTCCAACTGAAATTCTACGTTTATATTACATGGTGTATCATTCCCATGTGAGATACAAGCAACTGCAAACCCGTCTCGGTCAACTCCCAGACTCTTTTCCAAATAAAACAAAAGGAATAAACTCTCTTCAGGCTTACACCGTCTATGACCACTGATGCAAAAACCCTCAAATATACACATAAGTAAAACAGATACAGTAATGCACCTAGAGGATACTGTAAGCCAGTTGCATTTATCCTAAAAATACATGAATGAGTTGCACATGAAAAATTCACCACATTAACCAACTGAAGAAGGAAAACCAAATGATCTTAATAGATAAAGAAAATATGTTTGATAAAATACAGTATCATGGGAATAACCACTCAAATCTGAGTAAACACCTCTGAACGAAACAGCAGGCCCTCTTCTAGCCCACAGCAGAGACTGGCAGGACAGCCTGGACAAGGTGACCCAACCAGCCCCCTGCAAGCGTGGCATCAGTGGAAACTGAGGAGGGAGGTGGGGCTTTTATCTCCACTGGATAGTACCCTGTCCCCTCCCCAGTGTCAGTGTGGCTATGCGGGAACCCTTGACTAGTGCCCGCATCCTGCAGTGATCAGTGCCCCTTCTGGCTCCCACGTGGGTGGTATCAGAGGGGGCCTAACAGAGAATCAGAACCCGTGCCTGTGGTAATGAGGCTGTCCCTCCCCGCGGTGTCAGTGGGGGTCCCAGGACGAGCAAGGAGGCCTCCTGCATCTGCCAGCCAGCGGGGACTCAGCCGAGCCCCAGTGGGCAGCTGAAACTCCTGCTGCCCGGCAGCAGGGAGGACCCTTCCTCCCGGGGCTGTAAGGCTGTTTCCGTGCTCAATGATCAGTCGATGCATCTTCTATATTAACAGGCAAAAAAGTGAAAAGCTCATGAGTAATCAAGTAAAGCAGGAAAAGCATTTGGAAAAACAGCACCCATTCATGACAAAATCTTTCAGCATCGAACTGCAGGTCCCCAGTAGCACAGGAGGGCGAGAGAGACAACGGGCCCAGCATTTTGGAAGGAACGAAAAACTGTCATTATACACAGATTATTACCTGCAATGTGGAAAATCTACAATGATTTAGACATATAAGTATTTAAGAAAGTTTAGCAAGGTCCCAAGACACTATATCAGCATACCAGAAAAAAGTCTATTTCTATATTCCAGCACCAGATTATGAAGTATTTTTAAAGATACCAAGAAATATAAATACATATTTATATATAAAAATATTTTTGTGTATTTACATTAAAATGTATATATAAAAACCACCATACAGGGTAAATCTGGCCAAGAGCTCTAAGACCTTTATGCATAAAGTTACAAATTATAACATCTTTTGAATGATATTAATATAAAGGAGGAATATTTCTCATTTGTGAGTTAGACAACTCATTACAGAGACATTAGTTCTCCCTAAATTGATCTATAGAGCCTGTGTAATCTCAGTTTCTAAATCCCTAAAATAGTTATTGTAGAATTTAAGAAGCTGGCTCAGTAATTTATGTGGAAGAACAAAGGACCAAAAATGACCCCGACAGTGTGAAGAGGCAGCGGATGGAAACGGAGGGACTCATCCCACGAGAAACAAAGACCCCCAAACAGCAGTGTGAACGGGGTGGCGAGGGGTTGGAAGAGACAAGCTGCTGGAGTTAGAGGGACCCCTGCAATGAACCCATTCATGTTGGGAGACTTGATATATGAAAGAAGGGTGTAACTGCTCACCGGGGGAAAGGATGAGTTATAATGCAGCGAGGACAATCGGAAATACACACGTGTACCAGGAGAAACATACAACATACTTATGACAGAATTTAGTTGGGAGGCACCCCAACTATCCACCGAAATAGAATGTATCAGTGAGCTGTGCCACATTCACGCAATGGGCTGTAACAATACCAATCAATGAATTTAGCTGCACTCATGAATATGAAGGAATCTCAAAACATGACATCGAACGAAAAAATAAGTCAGAAATAGCTCCAAGTGATCCGATTTATACAGCATTTTGAAGGAAGAAAACCTTAACTATACTGCTTTAAGGATGCGTACATAGATGACCGAAATCAGTAAAGGCAAGGGATGACAGTAACTGAGCTCAGGAGTGTGGCTGTCTCTGGGAGGAGAGGGAGAGGGCTGTTGCTGGGAGGGAATTCCCTGGAAGCTTCCAACACATTGGCAATGTTCTACTCCTTAGATTAGATGGTGACTTCTTTATCATTCTTTTTTTAAATTAATTTATTTTTATTTATTTTATTTTGGTGTTATTAATGTACAGTTACATGAGCAACATTATGGTTACTAGACTCCCCCCATTATCAAGTCCCTACCACATACCCCATTACAGTCACTGTCCATTAGTGTAGTAAGATGCTATAGTATCACTACTTGTCTTCTCTGTGTTATACTGCCTTCCCAGTATCCCGCCCCCCAATCCCACTACATTATGTGTGCAAATTGTAATACCCCTTTTTCCCCTTACCCCTCCCTTCCCACCCATCTTCCCCAGTCCATTTCCCATTGGCAACTGTCAGTCCATTCTTGGGTTCTGTGAGTCTGCTGTGTTTCGTTCCTTCAGTTTTTGCTTTGTTCTTATACTCCACAGATGACTGAAATCATTTGATACTTGTCTTTCTTCACCTGGCTTATTGCACAGAGCATAATACCGTCTAGCTCCATCCATGTTTTTGCAAATGTCTGGATTTGTTTTCTTCTTATGGCTGAATAATATTCCATTGTGTATGTATACCACATCTTCTTTATCCATTCATCTACTCATGGACACTTAGGTTGCTTCCATTTCTTGGCTATTGTAAATAGTGCTGCAATAAACATAGGGGTGCATAAATCTTTTTCAAACTGGGCTGCTGCATTCTTAGGGTAAATTCCTAGGAGTGGAATTCCTCGGTTAAATGGTATTTCTATTTTGACTTTTTTGAGGAACCTCCATACTGCTTTCCACAATGGTTGAACTAATTTGCATTCCCACCAGCAGTGTAGGAGGGTTCCCCTTTCTTCACATCCTTGCCAACATTTGTTTTTGTTTGTCTTTTGGATGGCAGCCATCCTAACTGGTGTGAGGTGACATCTTATTGTGGTTTTAATTTGCATTTCTCTGATGATGAGGGATGTGGAGCATCTTTTCATGTGCCTGTTGGCCATCTGAATTTCTTCTTTGGAGGAGTGTCTGTTCAGCTCCTCTGTCCATTTTTTAGTTGTCCTATTTGCTTTTTGTTTGTTGAGGTGCATGAGCTCTTTATATAATTTCGATGTCCACCCCTTATCTGATATTATCATTTACGAATATATTCTCCCATACTGTAGCATGTCTTTTTGTTCTACTGATGGTGTCCTTTGCTGTACAGAAGCTTTTCAGCTTGATATGGTCCCACTTGTTCATTTTTGCTTTTGTTTCCCTTGCCCGGGGAGATTTGTTCATGAAGAATGTGCTAATGTTCATGTCCAAGAGATTTTTGCCTATATTTTTTTCTAAGGGTTTTATGGTTTCAGGACTTACATTCAGGACTTTGATCCATTTTGAGTTTACCTTTGTGCATGGCGTTAGACAATAATCCAGTTTCATCCTCTTACATGTAGCTGTCCAGTTTTGCCAACACCAGCTATTGAAGAGGCTGTCATTTCCCCATTGTATTCCCATGGTTCCTTTGTTGTATATTAATTGATCATATATGATTTGGTTTATATCTGGGATCTCTAGTCTGTTCCATAGGCCTGTGTGTCTGTTCTTGTGCCTATTCCAAATTGTCTTGATTACTGTGGCTTTGTAGTAGAGCTTGAAGTCAGGGAGCATAATCCCCCCGCTTTATTCTTCCTTCTCAGGATTTCTTTGGCTATTCAGTTTCTTCTGTTGTTCGATATGAATTTTAAAATGATTTGCTCTAGTTTATTGAAGAATACTGTTGATATTTTGATAGGGATTGCATTGAATCTGTAGATTGCTTTAGGCAGGGTGGCCATTTTGACAATATTGATTCCTCCTATCCATGAGCTCAGGATGTGTTTCCATTTACTGGTATCTTCTTTAATTTCTCTCATGAGTGTCTTCTAGTTTTCAGAGTATAGGTCTTTCATGTCCTTGCTTAGGTTTATTCCTAGGTATTTTATTCTTATTGATGCAACTGTGAATCGAATTGTTTTCCTGATTTCTCTTTCTGCTGGTTCATCATTAGTGTGTAGGAATGCAACAGATTCCTGTGTATTAGTTTTGTATCCTGCATCTTTACTGAATTCAGATATTAGATCTAGTAGTTTTGAAGTGGAGTCTTACGGTTTTTATGTACAATATCATGTCATCTGCAAACAGGGACACTTTGACTTCTTCCTTACCAATATGGATGCCTTTTATTTCTTTGTGTTGTCTGATTGCCTTCGCTAGGACCTCCAGAATTATGTTGAATGAAAGTGGGGAGAGTGGGCATCCTTGTCTTGTTCCCGATCTTAGAGAAAAAGCTTTCAGCTTCTCGCTGTTAAGTATAATGTTGACTGTTGTTTTGTCATGTATGGCCTTTATTATGTTGTGGTACTTGCCCTCTATACACATTTTGTTGAGAGTTTTTATCAGGAATGGATGTTTAATTTTGTCGAATGCTTTTTCAGCATCTATGCAGACCATCATGTGGTTTTTGTCCTTCTTTTTGTTGATGTGGTGGATGATGTTGATGGATTTTCAAATGTTGTACCATCCTTGCATCTCTGGGATGAATCCCCGTTGATCATAATGGATGGTGTTTTTTATGTATTTTTGAATTTGGTTTGCTAATATTTTGTTGAGTTTTTTGCATATATGTTCATCAGGGATATTGGTCTATAAGTTTTTTTGTGTGTGGTGTCTTTGCCTGGTTTTCATAGTAGAGTGATGTTGGCCTCGTAGAATGAGTTTGGGAGTATTTCCTCCTCTTCGACTTTTTGGAAAACTTTAATGAGGATGGGTATTAGGTCTTCACTACATGTTTGATAAAATTCAGCAGTGAAACCATCTGGTCCAGGTGTTTTGTTCTTAGGTAGTTTTATGATTACTAATTCAATTTCCTTGCTGGTAATTGGTCTACTCAGATTTTCTGTTTCTTCCTGGGTCAGCCTTGGAAGGTTGTATTTTTCTAGAAAGTTGTCCATTTCTTCTAGGTTTGTTACCGTATTAATTTTTCATCATATTCTCTCATAATTCTTTGTATTTCTGTGGTGTCTATAGTGATTTTTCCTTTCTCATTTCTGATTCTGTTTATGTGTGTAGACTCTCTTTTTTTCTTGCTACGTCTAGCTAGAGGTTTATCTATTTTGTTTATTTCTCAAAGAACCAGCTCCTGCTTTCATTGATTCTTCCTATTGTTTTATTCTTCTCGATTTTATTTATTTATGCTCTAATCTTTATTACGTCCCTCCTTCTACTGATTTTGGGTCTCATTTGTTCTTCCTTTTCTAGTTTCATTAATTATGAAATTAGACTGTTTATAAGGGATTGTTCTTCTTTCCTGAGGTAGGCCTGTATTTCAATGCACTTTCCGCTTAGCACGGCCTTCACTGCGTCCCACAGATTTAATGGTATTGAATTATTGTTGCCATTTGTCTCCATATATTGCTTGATCTCTGTTTTTATTTGGTCATTGATCCACTGATTATTCAGGAGCATGTTTTTAAGCCTCCCTGTGTTTGGGGGCTTTTTCCTTTTCTTTGTGTAATTTATTTGTAGTTTCATACCTTTGTGATCTGAGAAGCTCGTTGGTACAATTTCAGCCTTTTTGAATTTACTGAGGTTCTTTTTGTGGCCTAGTATATGATCTATTCTTGAAAATGTTCCATGTGCACTTGAGAAGAATGTGTATCCTGTTGCTTTGGATGGAGTGTTCTGTAGATGTCCGTTAGGTCCATCTGTTCTAATATGCTGTTCAGTGCTTCTGTGTCTTTACTTATTTTCTGTCTGGTTGATCTGTCCTTTGAAGTGAATGGTGTGTTGAAGTCTACTAAAATGAAGGCACTGCATTCTATTTTCCCCTTTAATTCTGTTAGCATTTGTTTCACATATGTAGGAGCTCCTGTGTTGCATGCATAGATATTTATAATAGTCATATCCTCTTGTTGGATGGACCCCTTTATCATTAGGTACTGTCGTTCGTTGTCTCTTGTTACTTTCTTTGTTTTGAAGTCTATTTTGTCTGATACAAGTCTGCAACTCCTGCTTTTTTCTCCCTATTAGGTGCATGAAATATCTTTTTCCATCCCTTTACTTTCATTCTGTGTATGTCTTTGGGTTTAAAGTGAGTCTCTTGTAGGCAGCATATAGATGGATCTTGTTTTTTTATCCATTCAGTGACCCTACATCTTTTGATTGGTTCATTAACACCATTTACATTTAGGGTGATTATCAATAGGGATGTACTTACTGCCATTGTAGGCTTTAGATTCATGGTTACCAAAGCTTCAAGGGGAATTCCCTTAGTATCTAACAGTCTAATTGAAGTCACTTCGTATGCTACTACAACACAAACTAAAGATATTTTTTTTCCTCCTCCGTTCTTTGTATGTTATGAATCATATTCTGTACTCTTTGTCTAGCCCTTGCATGACATCTATTTAGCCTTAGGAATACTTCTATCCATAGGAGTCTCTCCAAAATGCACTGTAGAGGTGGTTTGTATGAGGTAAATGCTCTCAGATTTTGCTTATCTGAAAACTGTTTAATCCCTCCTTCTTTATCATTCTTTAAATCACAAATACATGTTACATATGCATTTATGTGTGTGTGCTATCTTTCACATTTTAAATTATTCTAAATACCAAAGATCTTAAACACTACAGTGTGAAGACAACACTTCTCACCGTTCAGAATGCAAATGCCAGAAAGCCTCGAGACGAAGAAGCTATGAGAACAGTGTAGAAAAACTAACACTCACACACTGATGACAGGACTGTGGAAATATGGCAATACCTATCAAAATTACAAATGTGCACAAAACATATTTCTACCATATGTGAAGTTATGCATATGCAAAGATATGTGTTGTAACTTGATTGTAATAGCATAAGATCCCAGGTATCTGTCTTCCAGGTATCCCATCAGGACATCAGTGCCGCCCAGCGCTATGTCCATGAAAGCAGCCCTGGCTTTTCGAGAGCCCAGGGACAGCTCTGGAGGAAGCTGGCCAACACTCTGTGCTCCTCTCTACCCAGGTGTCATGTCACAGTCACTGCCTCTAACTGGGACTGGGCAGTGTGGTCCCTGGAGTCCCCAGGTATACCTAGGGCCTACACCCTTTGCTCACTTGACATTCCTAACTTTAAATTGCTTCTGGGACTAACAGGGTCCCTGGAGGAGTCCACAGCTGGTGCCTGAGGACTCCCTTCACTCCTGGGGAAAATGTACCCTGGGGATTTCTGGGGCTGAGACCAGGATGACAGATCCTCTACATGAAGTCTCTGTAGCTGAGACACCAGTCTGTGGCCCAGCTGGGAGGAACGACACAGGAGTCATGCCCAGAAGCTAAAGACCCCACGAGGCTTTAGGAGGACAAATAAGAAAGAGGGTCTCAGATGTAAAGGGTGTCAGGCAGGAGAGGGGCTAGCCAGGGGCACGGTGAGGAGCTGTGAACTTGTCTGAGATCAGGAAACTCAGAAGTTGCTTTTTCCCAGACGTGGAATTGCTGAAGCAATGAGCCTGCATCTTTTCCACGTTTTTCATTTGTCAGGAAACGGCTCTCCAAAACCCCTGTATAAGAGTGCACAGGGGTCTTTGGACTGCACTGCGCCCCCTTCCACTTCTCAGCTGCCTGTTGGCTCTGGAGACACGCAGGGACAGACCACAAGTAAGGCCCCGTCCCAGGACCGGTCCAGGAGCCAGACCTGCCATGCAGCCACAAAGGTAAAGTTTCCCTTCCTCTCCTTGCTCTCCCTGACTGACACCCTCTCTCGCTCCTCAACCTCCCCAGTCAGGCTGTAGTGTCAGAGCTCCTTGTTTGCTTCCGTCCTGCAACCCCTTCAAAGCCTGACACAAGCCTATTTCCTGCTGTCCATTCCTTGATGGGAAACTCGGCATTCAGATCTCCCCCTACCACACACAGCACACACTGAACCGCGTGGGCAGCTGCCTCCATGGGGCGCTGCTCCCTGCCTGCGGAGGACTGCCTCCACGCGGAGCCAGGATGCCCTGGAAGCACCTGACTCAGCCTTCTCATATGCGCACGGGGAAACTGAGGCCTGGCGCAGAGAAGGGAGTTGCTCAAGCTACACAGAATATACATGCCGTGGGCAGGGGCAGGTCCCTCAGCTCTGGTCTCAGTGTGCAAGGTCTTCCCAGCTGTTCAGTTCATTCAGATTGAACCAGATTCATTTGACAACTTCAGCACGACAGGCAGTGAGACTCCCGTGGATGCAGCTCTCATGCCAGGCAAACCCTGAGGGCCACTCAAGGCCACGCCATACTGCTCACGGGCAGGAGCTTTTCTGCACACAGATTTGGCTAAGGGAGCAGACAGGATGGCTTCTCTAACAGAAGCCACTTCCCTTGGTTTCTGCACCCACCGCATATCCTGTCACTACAGAATCTTGTTTCTGACACTGACCATGGGACAGCCACAGGGAAGACTGTGAGATAAGTTGGCGTGGAATGTCACAGTGGAGCACCCAGAGCAAACCGGAACACCCTCCTGAGCTGCATGGTGCACCGGGGGAGGGTAATATGATTGCGTAGGAAACACAGTGAAATCCATGATTGCATAACGGGGGAGCTCTCGTCTGGGTTGGAGCAATGGTTCCCTGCCGGGCACAGTTTGCACCTCCCTTTCCTCCCAGACACCTCTGGCAATGTCTGGAGACATTCTGGGTTGTTACAACTTAGGGAGCATATGCTACTGACAATTAGTGGGCAGAGGCCAGGGCCGTGCCGAACATCCTACAGAGCACAGGACAACCCCACAACAAAGGACGCTCCGACCCCAAACATCAGTAGTGCTGAGGCTGAGAAACTGGGTTCGATTCAAGGCAGGAGCTACACTTCCTGACCACACCTCTGACATAAACTCCCCCACCAAGCCTGTAGCAAGAGCATGCTGGACGATGAGACAGGGCAAAGAATACACAGACCTGGTACTGGAGAGAAAGGCTCTCAAAAAGCTGTTCACCAAGCAGAATAGCTATTTGCTAGAAGGAACTCAGAATTGGGGCATGCAATCCAACCCTAGCTCTGTCATTCAATCTCACAGAACCAACTCTTCAGCTCCTTTGTGCTTTGATTATTTCATGTACCAAACTTGAATGACCGTAACTTCTCCACGGGGCGTTTCAAAGAATATTGCACAGAGTAAATGCTCGTTATTATTAACCACTCATCGTCCAACACCCACCCCTTCCTACACATATCATTGTATTTAAAGAGGAGCTATAGAAATATTATCAATGAGGATTCTGCATTTAGAGACTGAGCAATTGGAACTAAGAAACTAGAAATCGTCTACACAAAGGCACACAGGTCTTCTATAAGCTAGTGCTTGTGTGGAACTATGAAATGGGGGCAAGAAAGCCAGAATATTACATAGGAATAAAATATAAACATAAAAGGACAAAGAGAAAGTATTCCCTAGTGACCCTGGCTAAGAACTTCTAATGAGATGGGATTAAAGGTTAACACTATTTACTCTACTATCTGTAGTTAGTGTGGTTGTCCATAATTGAGTAAACTGGTAAACAAGCTGCACCCTTGTCATCCCACAGTGTAGGTTCACTCACTCCAGTTAATGCCTGCTTTGATTTCATTAAGGTCTTCCCCATATAGGAACTTCCTTGTACATTGCTATTAATCCCTTGTTAAACAGGCAGGGGC
>JAVSCE010019194.1:0-12184 GCA_032199065.1 Smutsia gigantea
AAGGAAATCTCAACAGCTAAGGTCACAAGATGGGGAGGCAACAACCGGGTTAGGTGAGAGCCACCTTCCCATCCTAGCCTGGATCTCCTAATCTAGCAGGAAGGGGGACCCCAGGTGAATGGACCTAGGAGAGCCATCCCTGGGCCAAACCTGAAGCCAAACTCTCTGCAGGTACAAGGCACACTGCAGTAAGGCAGGCAGGGAGGTCCAGAGGGCAGATCAGACATCTACCTTCTCCCTTCTCCTCTGCCATCCCTCCACATCCCCAGCCAACCCTGGGGGCTCTCACTGTCCTGGTTCAGCCATGCCCAATGCCCTGGCCCTCCCTCTGGGCAGAAGGCAGTACACGTGGAGGTCAGAAGGAACTTCCCTGCTCATTACAAGGCAGGGCACTGTTTACCCCATCTGCCTCAGGAGCCTCGGAGAGGACCAGAACCCAAGTGGTGGCCCAGCCATCAACCTCAAAGGCCAGCTGGCTCAGGCATGTCCACTCCCACCATCCTTTCCAGGGCTGACCACCCAGGGTAACACGGGCCACTTCTCATCTGTGGCTGAGTCCTCAAAGCAAAGCCAAGGGCCCAGGGTCAGGGATCCTGCCAAGCAGACTCCAAACAGAACTGTTAACAACTTATGAGCTTGAACCCCTCACCCCAAGATGGCAGAAGAGGTATGGGCCAAGTCAACAAAGGAGGCTATGGAGTTTGCCCTAAAGGGCTGGTGAGGGAGGACGGTGCATGCAACAGAGAAAGCACAGGACTGCTCTGCACAGAGCGGGTCTCTGTAGCAGCCAGGGGCTTTGTCATTCAAACCAGAAACAGACCTGCCAGCGCACCTAGTAATGAGTGTTTGGGGACACTAGGCAGTGAAGGCTGCAATTTATACATTAAGCCCAGAATGATCGCTCTCCAGGCAGAAATGACACGCTGGAAGGTGGTGAGCATTTAGCAGGATCCTCTGACCACTTCAAGCATGCCCAGTAAGTACACCTTCTGCCTCAGTGCCTCTGAGCAGGCAGGAACAGCTCCCAGGAGGGGTGGACGTGGGCCCTGGAGCTGGCAGGCACTATGGATGGTAGGGGACCTCAGCAGGGCCCAGGCCTCTGGTCCTACATTTCTCACACAGCCGAACCCCGGAGCCACTACCCCGTCTCGCAGGCAAGCCAACGGAGAGAGGGCCTACCATATGCAGCCCTGCAGAGCTTAGTCTAGAGGCAGGCTAGTGCTGGGCTGCCCTCCCTGACTGGAGCCAACAGCTGCCATACCCAAAGTGAGGCCACCTCCCATCAAAGCCATGTAAGAGCGACAGTCCACTAGGGCCCAAGCCTCAGGCATTTTAACAAAGCCAGGAATAGAATTTCAAGATTAATAAATAGTACCACCTGGAAACAAATCTGACCACAGTCCATGGCTACCCCCTTCCTAACCAAGGCACACGGCTATGACCCAGAGCAGGCTGTTAATGGGCCTGACCGCTAACCCTCCCTCCTGCTACTCCTTCCTTCCTTGCCACCCACAGGCCAGGCCCGGCACCCGTGGCTCCACCCCATCAGAGGTGAGCAGGCAGTCACATGGCCCAGACGACTTACTTTCCCATCCAGGTGGCATGGCTGGCAGGAAGCCGAGGCACAAACAGGGTCGACTTCCCAGTGTCAATGTCAATCACACCATAGCAGCCTGGTTCGGTGACACCAAATGCCCAGTGAAAAAAGGACTCCTGTGGCGGGAACAAGGACCCCGGTCACCCAGTCAGCAGGACTGAACCACGAGGCACAAGGAAAAAGGCAGGGTGTCAGGCCAGGCGCCTTCCTTCCTGCACCCCAGAGACTCAGCCCAGGCCCACTGCTACACAGAGACAGACCCCAGCCTCACACAACCCCTCCACCCCAGCCCTCTATCCCCACTCCAGGGGGAGGCTTCCCACCCCTGCCTTCCTGGATTTGGCAGCAGGCAGCCTGGGGGCTCCTCTGCCCACTTTGAGCTTTCTCTGATGATCTCAGGTTTCCTGCAGGCACCCAGCCACCTCTCTGGCTACACCGCTTAGGCCCCTGACAGGGCATGCTAGGACACAGGTGCCCATGGGCACCAGAGGGCTGGCTCAGCCCTGCCTGTGCCCCTCTGCTACTCGTACCTCTCTGCCACCCCCACTGCCTGAAGGCAGGCAGGATGCCACCTTGACTGAGACACCCAGGCCACACATCTGCACAGAAATCTGTTCCTCCATTTAGGACTTCTTACTTCCTTCTCCCACCCCCAGGGCAGTTGATGACTTCAGTGTTTAGCAATAAACACTGAGCTAAAATAACATTATAAAGGTATGAAGTGGAGGAGGATCTCTTCTAAAATTAATGTCGCATAACATCAGTAAGGGAGCCGACAGCTGAATTTAGGAGATCGGTTTTTAAACTGCAGAATATGAAAACCTCAACAGGCATCAAGACTAGTCAGAAAAAACTTTAGATCTCCATGTCTCTAGCCCAGGGGACAGCAGGCTTGCAGATGCAAGAACAATGTGGCAAAGAGAAACCTTGAGGCAGGACGTGCTTTCAGTGACAAACACTGCCATCACTCTAGGCAGCAGATCTCAGCCGGCCTGTGCCCTGCAGCGTGGACACAGTCCCCCTGCAGAGGCCAGACCACCTCCTCACCACACTCCACTCCGCTTCCCATCCCCCTGCCTCCTGCCTGACCTGGACGCTGGATGGCCACGGCCCCCAGGCTGTCTGATCTGAGAGGTTCTGGAGCCTCTGGTGTGTGGGCTCCCAGCTCTGGGCATACAGGGAGGAAAAGAGCACTAGATTTGGAGTCAGGAGATGGGGTTCTAATTAAACCCAGCTTTACCTCTGGCAAGTCATTTCCCCTCTGAGCCTTAGTTTCCTCTTCTGTAAAATGGGTGCCGTGCTAGGATCAACAGGAGTGCCACCAGCTCAGGGCCTCCTCACCTTTTCTGGGTGAGGCCCTCTGTCAAGTCCTTGCTGCTGTCCCTGGGAAGTGAGTGATGGCAGCAGTTCTCAGACAAGCCACCACATCCAGGCTTGCTTCCTGTAGTGCCCACAGGTTCCAGAACCTTGAAGAGTCTCTGGACCACTTCCCAGATGAGGAAACCAAAGCCCAGTGAGGGTCACAGAATCAGCACTGGCCAAGTCAGGACAAATGCCTACTTAGCCTCTTGCTCCGTGCGCCGCTCACACGCCTCTCCCAGGCCTCTCTGCAGCACCCCCGGCTCCTTGCTACAGGCAGAATCCAGCCCCAGACACCCAGCCCTCCCCATCTGCACCTCTCCCCAGCTACGGAAAGCTGCCCAGCCTACCCTCTTCTGCGCACTCCTGTAGACACCCTCCCCCCACCTAGAACCCCCACTCCCAGCTCCACCTGTCGGAATTCACCCCGGCCTTCAGGACCTATCAGATACCGCCTCCTGCATGAATCCCTGACTCCTTGCTCCCTCAGGAATATCATCTTTCTGTACTTCGACCTGAGAGAGCTGAGTGACTGGCAACAGCTCTGCTCCCAGCCGCAGCGGGGAGGGCTCTCCACACCCCCTTCCACTCGCCGGGTGTGGGTTCCCTGGGCACCTGGGCCTTGGCCTGACTTCAGAGAGCCTCTTCAGGATCCACCAGGGGGCAAAGCCGCCCAACGCCCACCAGACCGATGCTGGAGGAGGGCAGAGAGCCCCCCGAAGGCGCCCATGAGAGGTGTGGGGCGCTGCCGGACAGGCTCACCTGGCGGAAGAGGACCCCGGTGTCAGTGCAGTAGCGCTGCGTCTCCTCACCGCCCTGCAGCAGCACGACCGCGTGGGCCTGCACGGCCGAGCTCCTTCGCAGACGCTCACACAGGCGCCGCCTGTTCAGGACAAAGAGTGCCAGCGGCACCTTCAGGGTTTCATTCCCCAGCCAAAATGAAGGTCTGCAGAGACAGGGCACACATCTCATGAGCTTCTGTGTGATCTGGGGTGACAGGATATATTTTAGGCATTTCCTGAGAACAGGTTCTCTAGGGAGAGGGTCAGGGGGTACAAACAGGCACGGAGCTCCTAGACAGAGAAGCGGGCAGGGACGTGAGGGGCACAGAGCAGGGAGATGAGGTGCAGGGAAGACCAAGCTCCTTCCGATCTGGCTGATCTGGGCCTCAGCAAGCTGCCAGCAGGCCGCAGGGACCATGGTGGAAAAAGCCGGGCCTCCGTGAGGCAGAGACGTCACAGGCACATGGAGGTGCTGGCTGGGAAGAGATCTGGGGTGACAGGAAGACTGAATGCAGTAAATACACTCTGAAGACTCACTTAGGCCTCCGTGCCCTGCTCTCCTCAATCCCCCTGTCAGGCCGGGGCCCACCCCTGCCCTGCGCAGGGCCCCACACTCCTGCTCCTGAGTCTGCAGTGGGTCCGAAGTCCTCCCCGGCCTCTCAAGGCCCAGGCCGCGGGGAGCCACTCTCTCCGCTGAAACCCAGCCCAGCCCCTCCAGGCTCCCTCTCTCCTTAGCTCGACCTCCAACCTGGAGCCCCAGGGCTGGCTCTGGGGACCCCGTGCCTCAGGCGCCACCTCCCACCTGGACAACTGCAGGAAATTCTCAGCTGCTCTCTGTCCCAGCTCCCTACACAGCCTGGACTGCACCCACCCTCAGGGACCTTTATAAATCCAAGTCCAAGCAGGCACACCCCGACTCAACCCCCCAGGGTTTTTAGTGCACTTGGAACAGTGCTGTTGGGATCCAGGCCTCCCCTTTGCCTTCACTGGCTTTCCATCTCCTCCCTAAACACCATGTTCCCCCTCTGGGCCATCCCTGCTGCTGTTTCTCCTTTTATCCTGGCCTCTGCAGGTCCTCTTCCCAGAAGCTTTTCCAATAGCCCCACCCAAACTTTATTCCCTGCTCTCTTCATTCCTGCCTGGAGCACGCATCACTGTCCAGCATTATATGTTCACCTGCCTGTTGTCGACCCAGGTAAAATGTAAGCTCCATGAGGGCAGGGACCTTGCCTCCTTCCCAGTGCAAATGAATGGCTAAATGGAAATGCAGTCCCAGCAAGTAGCGTAGAGGGCTAGGGGCGCTGAAGGGCTGCGTCCATGCGGTGCAGGAGTTAAGACAAGAGCAGTTGGTGTGTGGGGGAGGGGTCCCTTGCAAGCTCTCTGGCCACGGGGGGCAGCAGGTGGGTCCGGGGGTCGAGGAGGGTGGAGAGAGCCCAGAGCTGGTGCTAGAGAGAACGTTCTGCCTGGAACTACAGTGAGAGACGGGCAAATGGATGTCCCACCGTCGCCTGGTCATGGGACCCTCTGAGGCAGGGGCACAGTAGCAGGTGACATCTCCTGCATGCCTTGGCTCCAATGCCACCTTCTCAGGATGGTCTTCCCTGGCTTTCCTCTTTGAACATTGCTCTTTCCCCAGGTTATCCCCCCACTCAGCACTGGCCTCGGTTTCCTCCACTTGTACCCTCCAGATCCGCCCTCCTGCTCTGCCCAGACCTGGCCTGTGAGGACCTCAGCAGCCAGCGGCAGGTGGATGTGGCCACTTGGAGGCACCCCAGGAGACCAGGGTTGGGAGGACAGAGAGCCCCTCCCCCAGCTCCCTTCCCGGGAGAACCTGGACCAAGGGCCACAGACCCCACAGTGGCCTCCTCACAGCGTCACCTCACTGGTCAGGAGACCAGCTTCCCTCCTCTCCTCTCCTCTGCCAGCTTCCCTTAACCTGCCCGCAGCTCAGTAAACAGATGCACTAAACTCTCTTCAGTCACCCCTCTGAGCGAGGCCGCACCAGGTTCCTGGCTGAGCCGACACACTCACCTCCAACATAAATGCAGTGCATTTCTGGTGCTCACTGGGGGGGCCCACCCCCACCAACTAAAATAAACCCCATGGAGACACAAATCTGGGTCTACTCTCGTCCAGTTGCCCTAGCACCCTGCTTGGCACACAACAGTGCTCAATAAATATTTGCTGAGCGAACGATTGTCACAATGTGGGGCCACACACACAGCTGGACAGATCAGAAATTGCCACATCAGCTCCAGTGCGGCAGGAAGCAGAGCCTGGCCTGGAAGGCCCACACATGCTGACAGGACCTAGGGCTCCCCACCCCACCCTGGACAGGGGTCCTCACTCAGCCCCCCAGGAGGGTGGACACAGGGGAACAAAGGGCCAGGGCTTCCTCTAAGCCAGCTGCTTTCCTGCCATGTTCAACCACAAGGATGAAAGGGCAGTGGTGACAGCTGGCCGTACTGTCAGGAACCGAAAGTACAGCTGCCAGCAACCCTTGCATGGAGACCCCCACGGCCCCCACACTCTTTCCCTTCACTCAGCAAAGCCCAAGGAGGAGAGAGGGCACAGGGAAGAACCTCATTTCTGCAGACTCCCCAACAGAGAAAACATCACTGAGGCCCTGTTGCAGACGGCCTAGGTCAAAGCTGCCCAGATCAGTGGCAACTTAACAGTATAACTGGCCCCAAAATGCCCAATCTCAGCCCGTAGGGCTGCGGAGCCCAGCCCTGCTCACCTCATCCCCCATCATTCCTCCCAGCCCTGGCCTAATTCACCAGGTGCCAGATGCATCTGGCCTGCCACCACACTCCCACCTGAAAGGCCCCCAGAACCTTCTGAAAAGCCAGTCCCTCAGGGCACCCAGACTGGAGCCTTCTGGCCCGCGGGCCAAGCAGCCCAGGTCAAGACAGGAAACCTGATAAGGCACACTCTCTGGGAGCATCAGCAGCTACTGCAAAGAAAATCTACAAACCTACCCAATCCTCCGTGGGGCTTAGCCAGAACAGGAATACAGCTCGGTCTGAGCTATCAGGCAGGCCGGTGTGCTGCGGTCACCCATTACTGCGGAGCACGCCCAGCCTCCGGGTTTACAGAGACCTGCACTTTGATTTCTCATGGCATTACAGAACCCCCAGAGAGAGTCTTGGGCCCAGAACCAATGCAGATGCCTTCCTCCTGCAAGTTCAGCAAAAGTAGCGCTAATGAAACACCTCAAATTGGTTTCTACTGGAGTTTTTGAGAACTGGCACCCAGAATTTAAAAGGCAAAAGCCAGGTCATCCCCCAAATCCCAGCATAAACAAGGTTTGTTTTACTGCAGGCAGCTGTGGGCACGAAGCAATGAGGGAAGACAGCAGGAGCAGTTGGACAATGGCTCCGGGGCATCTGAAAGACCCTCAGAACAAGCTCTGGCCTCCACAGGCCCGCCCACCCCCTGACAACTGCTGGAGCCCAGAAAGTGGCCAGTGACCAAGAAAGAGGACAGCTCCCAGGGAAGGTATGATGCTGGCTGCCCCTGGACCCATTCCTGCCCCTCCAAATCAGTACTGAGCTACCCTCTCCTTGACTCTAAAGGGCCACCTACAGGGTTCTCACCCAAGGCCCCTGGACCCTTGGGGATCTGCACACAAAATTGAAGGACTCCATCTACCAGGATAGGAAAAAACTTGATTTTCTCTAACCTCCTGTTCAAATATACGGTTTCTTCCATTATTAATGGAAGCCAACTAGCCACACAGTCCCAGCAGTGCGAGAATCTGTCACCAACAGAATCACAGGCATTACATTACTGATATCACACTATCTCAAAATACCATTTTGGTTCACCATTACTTCAAAATTAAAGTGATTAGACCTGCTGCTTTTCTTACTTAACGTGTTAATAAAGAAGCATATATTACTACACAACAAATTAATTTTGATAACTTTATTTCGGTGCAATTGGTTTTCCTTGAAACCCTCTGCATTTTATTTCATGCATTTAAAATCATGCTGGAAAGGGTGCAAAGGGCTCCCCATTGTCCACGGAGTCCACAGCACAAAGACAAGATCCCTGAAGTAGAATGTGATGCCACTTCTGGATGGGGCTGTAAGTCTGGGGAGAGGAAATCCCGGGGCAAAATGCCTCTAAAACCGAAATCAGGCAAAGTGAGAAAGAAAGTTTAAAACCCATTTACTGCTTACAAACTGCAGTCCAGGGCCGCCTCTTCTTTCCTGCTCCAGCAGAAGCAAAACCCGCCCTCCCCCTAACCTCTCAGGTTCAGATAAGCCCTCCATTGCCCAGGTAATTATCCACTGATAGGGAGATGAACTTCTCTCCACCCCCCTGAGAAACGCCTATTGATATGCAGATGCACTAAAGCCAGGCAAGGTATTCTGGAAATAATTACGATTTTACGCACAGGCGCCACGCTGCTAAGCTCCCAGCAAGAGAGGCCAGCCAAGGACCAGTCTGCCTCCTCACCGTCAGCCTCCAACTCGGGCTGGGCACCAAGCTCACTGGTTGACTGCCTGCAAAGCCAGCCTGCTCACCCGGGCTGGAGGGGCCTTGCAGCAGCTGGTGACCATCCCCCATCCTGCCTCCTTCCCCCCTAAGGAGGGTTAGGGTTGCGGGGGTGGGGGAGGTAGCAGTGGCTAAGCACCCACAGGAATGGAGAGAGAGGCTGTATGAAGTCAGCACCAGGCCTGGGGAAGGGCCGGAAGGGGCAAAGGGCCACTCAGTGACCGGCCTGCCATCCACAGATCCACCCTTAAACCCAGAACCTGGGGCCAACCTGACATCTCTTCTCCAGGAATGCAAGGTTCATACTAGGACAGACTTTGATCCCAAACCTGACTCTTCCAACACTTTCTCTCCAGAAAAATGCTGATACCAGTGTGACCTATGACCCAATAAGTACACACCCAGGGCAGCTCACCTGCTGCTTCTCTCTAGGCAAAGGCTGTCTGGGAGCCACTCTGTTAAAGAATTAAATTTATTTCTCTATCCTACTCAGAATCTAACCCCCTCCCACCCACAGCTTCTTTCCTTACTCACTGAGAGCTTCCCTGGAGAGTGGGATGGTATGCTGGACTAATTCACAATAAATCCTCCTTTTATTCATTAGATACCATGTCACCCAGCACAAATCACAGGGCAGCCACATGGCCCAGGAGATACAAACTGAACTGATCCCTAGACTCCAAGGATGCCAGCAGAGACATGAAGAAAAGCAACCTCCCTCCCAACCACAACAGGCAGGCAAACAGAAGTGGAAAGCATCCTGCCAGTGGGGAAGACTGGGACTCTCTGGAGTTCTGACCTTTACTGGAGGTCAGGAGGGGGTGGGGGTCAGGAAAGGCATCTAGGAGGAGGAATCATCTAAGCTAGGCCTGCAAGTATGTGAACAATTATATCAGAAGATAAGGGCACTCCAGGGCTGGCAGGTGAGTGGGCAAAGTGAAGAGAAGAAAGGAAAAAAGGAAAAAGCCATGTTGGGGAGCCGATGCAGGTCCGGTGGCAGTGGAGAAGCCTCAACTCTGTGGAAAGCTCAAGGCATGGCTCAAGGAGAAGGCAAGGCTCCCTCCCACCAAGTGCCATGGAATGGGGGACTGGGTGGAGTGGAGATGACCTCAGGGAAGACCCTCTGTCTCACGGCACTTGGTAGGAGGGAGAGCTACCTTCTCCCAGGGAGCCCATGGCCATGACTTGACAGCACAGCACTTCATTATACTTGACACTCTGATCTGTCCTGTGTGCCACTGGGCACTGGGCTTTGCTGGAAAACACACTCAAAACTTCATCTCCTTAAGGAAGCTGCTATGGCCCACCCTCAGACTCCAACTGTCCAGCAGAGCAGTCCCATACCAGCCTGGAATGGCTCTCGCCAAGGAAGCCCTGTCAAGCTCTGGAAGCTCCCTGCCCCTGTCAGGTCTCCCTTCCATAGCACACCTCTCCAAGCCATTTGTCACTTTGTTTTACTCCCATCGCCTAGCTCACCCCATGGCCCAGAAAATCAGCTTCACTGTAAGAGCCCTCCTTCCAGGATTCAGCCACAGGCTCACCCCAATCTAGTCACTAGCCTGGCTCTTCTGCACCTTCAGAAGAGTAGCAGACCTCAGGCCAGCATGGAGCCCTGAACCCAAATGCAGCCCCTGGAAGTCCCTGTGATGGCCTGTCTGGCCCAGATATAGGGTAACAGACCCACATCCAGTCACTGGCCTACACTTACTTTGCACTCTGCTCTTTAAGACAGGGTCACAGTCTGGGCTCAAAGATCTGACCCCGGGTTCCTAGACACTCATCTGGGGCTTTGCACGCACAGTTCTCTGCCTTGATGGGTGCTCAAGGACTAGCACAATGTCATCCAGGGAGTGGAGCCCATTAGCACGCAGAACCCATGCCTCTCCGAGGCATACACCAAGACCAGAGGCCGACAGGCGATGACAGAGTCCCATATGTCCATCTACCCCAGTGGCCCATTAGTACTAAGGGTAGGTCCAGTACTATTCCTGGAATATAGCAGGTGTCCACTAAATGTTTGATTTGTATGTCCCCAGCTCTCCCAACTCTGGGGGCCAACTGAAGGGCCACTTTCTGTTTCCATTCTCCCATATCCCAAAAAGAGAGATGCATTCAGCTCATCAGGCCCCCCATTCTGATCTCAGTTCCCAGCCTGGCATCTGGAGCAGGGCCCCCTCTCTACCACTACCTGTCTGAGCCACCAGCACCACCAGGACCACAGGCCATCCCCACTATTGTGCCCCGCTACCCCATAACTCACACACAGTTCAGGGGAATGATTGTCTGAAAAGCAGATTTGACTATATTAAAACCTTTGGATGGTTCCTGACCCTCAAGATAAAGTCTGGAGAAGCCATCTGGGGCACCCCACCCACACCCCACCGCTGCACAGGGACGCACTCCACTCTCCCCTGTCCCCAGCACGCTCTGAACTCTCAACCTTTGTCTCTCAGTCTTTGCTGGGATGTTCCCTCATCTGGGGCAATCTCCCCAACACTTTAGTGGCATTTGTCCACACTTCCTCCCATTAGGACCACTCACCCATTCTTCTATGCGCACCTACTGTGTACAAGGCACTGTCCCAGTGAGGCCCAAGAATGAACCTGAGAAAGGCCCTGACCATACATTCTAAATGAGAAGAAACAAATAAAAATAAGTGTACTGTATAGTTTATCAGTGGTTGTAAGGGCTACAAAAAGTAGGATAGGTGCTTAGGGAAGGCTTCTCCGAGGAGGTGACATTTGGGCCCTGAAGCAAGTGGGGAAGTGCCCTGCCGGAGAGAAGCTTCCCAGCCCATCTCAAACCCTGCCCCTCCCGGGAGCGCCTGGGTCCCCGGAGCCCTGGCCACGCCGCCTTGCCATCTGAGTGTGGTGGCCGCGAACATGCGCGTGGACTCGAGCTCCCCACCTCGGACGCACAGTGGGGACCCCACAGGGGCGCGGGTGGTACCCAAGCGCCACGGTGGCCGGGCGCCAGTGGACAGCGGAGAGCGGAGCTTTGGGCACAGCGCGGCCCCTGACTCCGACGCGCAGCAAGCCGCCCGCGCTCGGACGCCAGACCGACGAGAAGAAGCGCGCTGCCCGCGGCCACACAGCGTGCCCGACGGAGCCGCGGCCGGGCGGCGGGGACTGTCACCCGCTGTCCAGCCGGGAGGCCCAGGCCCCACCTCCGCGCCGCAGAGCGATGGCCAAGTACAGGAGCAGCACTCACCCGGCAGCCGCCGCCATGTCCGCCCAGCCCCAGCGTCACGTGAAGTGCGGCGTCAGCGGAGCCCGGCAGGCTCTTACTGCGGGGGGCGGGGCCTGGGTGGGGCCGGGAGTCCCTGCCCCGCCCCCCAGCCGGGGCTTCCCCAGGAACGGAGGGGCGGAGCCCAAGGACGGAGAGGAGGATCCACCTACCCTTCGGCTCCGGCTGCAGGCGAAGGCGAGACCGGCGTGGAGGCAGACTCCTTTCCAGAGGTGGAGGGAGTGTCCCAGGCAGTGAATACTTCGATTCAGCCCGGACCTGGCGTCCCACCTCTCCCGGAGGGCAGGGCACCTTGGGAGAGGGAGCCTCTGACCTAGTCTAAGGGCGGGGCAGAGGTCATGGCAGTTGCTTAAGAATGGAAATGGCTTGAACAAAGGCCGAGGCATTCGGAGTAATCGAAAAGTTTAGTGTCCAGGATACGGGGTGTGAGAGTGAGAGGTGCAACCTCAGAGGTAGCCAAGGTTCAGACCCTGCAGGGCCTTGAATTTGGGGCTAGGGAGTGAGTTGTGGTAGGACCTCTCCAAGCTCCTTCAGTTGCAGGATAGGGAACGCCACAGAGGCAGGAGACCAGTGAGGAGGGCTGGGGAAAAGTGGGCACATGCATGGCACAGTTTCGGAGGGCGAATCTACCAGAAGGCATCCCCCTCTGCTCTGCTGGGCACTGCTATCAGATGCAGGGTCCTGCAGAGAGTTG
>JAVSCE010019195.1:0-309339 GCA_032199065.1 Smutsia gigantea
GGGGAGGCTCATTACCCCCCAGCAGTGTGCTGATGGTGAAGCGCCCGCTGCACAGAGCGGGGTCCCCGGGTGTCTCTGAAACTGGCAGCTCCGCCATTGTGGCTCTGGGTGTCAGGGGAGGGGGGCCAGCATTGGTGGGGACATGCAGGGTGGCTTTATAGGCTGGGCTCACAGCAGGGAGGAGACAGGGAGGTTGGTACAAACCGCCTACGGCTGGCAAGCAGGGTCCCTGGACGAGGGGGGAGGCAGAGCATGTGCCCGCTGCTGTCCAGCCCCCACCTGATCGCTGAGATAGCCGCCCTGCCCTGGACAGAGGGCCGGGCTGGCTCAGAGCCAGCCATAAGCAGAGAAAGGGGGAGCCACGCCCAGCCCTTGGGTCCTGCAGAGACTCTTTTGATTCTGGGAGCAGTTATGTCTGTGTCTGGGAGCCCAGGAAGGAGTACTCACCAGAGAGGACCCTTAGGAGCCCAGGAGGGACCCTAGAGATGGCCTGATGACCTGAGGGTCCACCCTATGCAGGTTAAAAAATTTCTCATTTTAGTACATAGTATTTATTTTTATGTTCTATTTATTTAGTGTTGTTGAATAGATAAATGGTATGACATTTAAGATACACACACATATATACAAGGTTAGTCTCTCTTATTTGGACTTCTGACTCCCAGTCTTGTGTGTCCTTCCAGAGACATCTCAGTATGTATAAGCCATCATATTTAAGTACCACCAAACCAGAGTTCAGCAGGTGTCAGGTGTGATTACAGTGGACTGACGAGCCCCTGGAGCTTGTGGCTGGCCAGCAGCCTACAGGATGACTAGGTGCCCAACCCGCACGCTCAGCCCAGAGCTTCCCCAGGCTTTGCCTACAGGGCCAGTGGGTTATAGAGCCAAGGAGTCAGCGCCTCCCCACCCCCACCAGTCCAGACAGAGCACCCCCAGCTGCCCAGTGGTGGGAAGGGGGCAAAGGCCCCAATCCAGAGCGGGAACAGGTGGGGCTCCAGTTTTGCCAGTGGCCCTGAGGCCATGCCTCGAGAGCCCAGTGGCCATGGGAGAAGCACTCTGGTCACTAAAGGCACCTATGCCGTATCACGGATTGGGGTTGAAATGCAACGGCCTTGCCTGTGGCCACCATTTCCCAGGGGGGCCTGCATCCATGGCTCCAAAGGGCGACCCCAACTCCGGAACTCCCCTGGGTCTGCTGAGGCTCTGTCTACACAGCAACCCAGTCCTCCCTCTGCTCAACCTGCTTCCCTCCCTTCTCCCCAGAAGTACTGGCCCCAAGAGCCCTCCCTGGTGAATGCTCTGCACGCTCACCTTTGTCTCAGTCTGCTTCCTGGGGGTAGGTGGCCTAGTGGTTTGCAAGAAAACCACTGATCTCTTTGCCACCCCTTTGGGTTTTATACCTCCCAGTCATTCACCCAGCAGATCTTTACTGACCACCACCAGGCCATGGGTGCCAATAGGCATCAGGAACACAGCACGGGCCGCGGGCTGCACTCACTGTGCTGCGGAGCTACTGTGGCAAATGGACATGGAACCAGCCCAGCCCAGCTGCGTGGTGAAGGCGCAATGGAAGGGATGCCCCTGGAGGGGGGTCAGGATGGGGACAGCCAGAATAGGACAGACCCCTGAATGGACTCTTGGAGGATGAGTTGCTCCTCTGGGAATGGATGGAGGCCTTGAGGCCATCACTAGCTCCGGACTTCTGGCCATCCTTGGGAGGGACATAGAAGGACACATTTTGTCTCTCTCCCTGCCTTGCCTCTCAGACGTGGGCTCTCAGAGCTCACAGAGGTCCCCAGAGGCCAGCTCCTTGGGACTCCGTGACCTCAAACAGCAAGTCAGCACTAGTTGACTGAGAATTTCATAGAGGCCTGGCTGGTCATGCTGTCTCCCTCACTCCCAGTCCAGAGGGGCCCAGCACAGGTGTGCCCAACTGTCAGGCTCGGTTGGGCCGGTGGAAACGTTCAGACTATGTTAGAGTAGCGAACTGTCAGGGAGCCACCAGGCTCCAGGAGACCCACACAATTATGGACAAGTTTTCATGCCTAAGCGCACTTTTCTGGGAAGGGAGACATACATTTCCTCTGACTTGCTAGAAAGCAAGCCCACAGGGGCAGGGATCTGGGCCTGTCTTGTTCACTGATAATCCCGAGCCACTACGACAGCACAGAGAACGCGTTCAATAAACGTCTGTTTGAATGAATAACGAAGGGGGCTCAGAGCTAAAGAGAGGGCCAGGAGCTGCTGCCCTCCAAGCCCTTGGCTGGCAGAGCCATCCCCAGAGGAAGGGTGCAAGGGGCAGCTCCTCGGGGTTCTCCCGGTTCAGCTGGGCATGGAGGTGAGCTGAGGGTGACAGGACCTCGAGGACAAACCCGAAAGATTATGATCACTGTGTACATTTTTGCAAAGTTTATATATTTACCATACATGTTAATTTTTTAAAACCATTCTTCTCAGGGAGCCTCTTAACGACCCCCAGGCTTGGCCTACCCCCTTCCCAAGATTTCCAGTCCCCTCCCAGAGGGTCTTCTGTGGGAATGTGTCCCCAGCCTCCATGCCAGCTGCCAGTGGGGCTGAAGGCTCCCAGGTGAAGCCTCCAGGCCAGGGATGCCATTCATGGCCAGTTTTCTACCTTCCCCACTGCCCCTATGCCAGATCTGGTTGGAGAGAAGCCTGTGAGTTACTCATTCCCTCCCCTAGGGCCTCAGGACAGATCTTATCAGCCTTTCTTAAATGGCCATTTGACCCCGTGAAAATTACACCTGCCCAGCGTGCCCTCACACCATTCCTATACACCCTGTCCCTGGAGCAGCTGCGGAAAATTCCTGATAAAATCTCAAGAGACAAAGGGCCAGAGGGGCCAGGGCTGGTTCCCAGCACTGGGGCCACAGGCAGACTGAGGGGCCACCGACTGGCTGGGTGACCTTGGGCAAGTCACTTCCTCCCTTGTAAAACCCAGGCCCTGGTCAGCTCTGTGGTCCCTTCCAGCCCAAGGGGGAACACTGGCTGCTTCTAGAAGCCTCTCCTGCCCCTCACATCTCTCTGGGGTTGGATGAGATTTAAGCAGGACCCCTCGAAGGGCTTATCAATCAAACAACTGAAGGGACTTGTCAGAACACCTTGTACCAAAGTACAGGACCTTGAGAAAGGGGGTTCTGATGCTTGAACGGCATGCCACTCATCTGAGAAATGCTCCCAAAGATGCTCTTCTTGATGGGGGTGCAGTGCTGGGTCGGACACCACTCCTGCCTTCCAGGACTGTAGTTTTCAGGTGACTCCCCAGTGCTTCAGGTGTGACACCTGGGCTTTGGAATCAAAGGTACCCTGTGCAAAGCCCTGTGACTGGCCATGGGGAGTCTCAGATTAGAACCTCAGTTCTCAGTTTCCGTATAACTTGGAGCAAGTCACCAGACCTCAGTGAGTCTCAGCTTCCTCAGCAGCAAAATGAAATGCCACCTACACTGGTGTTAGGTGCAGCTCACCCATGCTGTGTCAGCCCCTTGGGTGAGTGACTTAGGGACCCTCACATCTCCCAGTTCTCAGGTGGACAGAGAAGAGGGGCAGTAAAGGAACCGAAAGACTCAGTGGTCAGGAAACTCTCTACAAGTGAAAACCCTAGACACGGGGGTCTGAAACAGCGAGGACAGGAGAGCCTGCTGCAACCTGTCAATCTCAGGGCCTCCTGTTTTCCTGGCCATCTAAGCATTTATTGTATTCCTCCTGTGTACCAGACCCTGGAACTCACAGCCTAGTCTGGCAGACAAACCAGCAAAGAGACAGTAGCAACTGGCTAACAGAGGGGGAAGGCTGACCAAGAGAGAGCAGGGGGCCTGCGGAGGGGAGAGGTAGGCAAGGATGGAGGGGATTCTGGGGCGTGGGGATCAAGAAAGGCAAGGTCAGCACCCGGGAAGAGGGGGTGGGACTGGAGCTCACAATGCTGTTGGGTGGAGGAGGAGGGAAGAAATGGGGGAAGATGAGGTGTTTCTTCATTCACACAGATTTATTGAGTGCCTAAGGCTTACCATACCCTCTGTTAGGCAAGAGAGGCACCACAGGGAACAAGACAAAGGCCTGCCCTCCTGGAGCTCACATTCTAGTAGGAGAAACAGACAGGAAATAAACAAGCAATCATTATAATACACTTAGTGGTAAATGTTATTAACTAAACAAAACTTTTTCTTTTTTAGGAGGGGCATCTAGGGAATGAGAAATTTGAACTGATCTCCAACGATGATTTGGAGCCACTCATACACAAACAGGTGTGAGCACAGGGATTCCAGGCAGAGGGGATAGCATGTGCAAAGGCCCTGGGACAGGAGTGTGGTTGAGGCTTCAAGAGAACAAGGAGGCTAGTATGACTGGAGCAGAGGGACTGAAGAGATGGGGATTGAGACTTGGAGGAGACCCTCAGGCCTTATAAGCCGGCATCAGAAGTTTCATATTCTATTATATGATGGTCAGATCTATATTTTTCAAAGATCACTTTGGCCACTGTGGGGAGAATGGAACTGAGGGAAGCAAGGGTGAGGTGAGGTTAGTCAAGGGCACCTGCAGGTGTGTAATGGTGGTGGCCAGGCCAGGAGAGTAGCCATGGGTGGCAGGGTGGTAAGTATTGGTAGTTGAGATATATTCTGGAGGCAGTCAACAGAATGAGCGCACAGATGCACGTAGGTCAGGGGGTCCAGAAAGGAAGGGAACAGGGAGGACTGTGCCAGGGAAGTGGCGGCATCTTTTCTGAGGAAGGATACCTGGCAAGAAGGGCCTTGAATACAACAGTAAGCAGCCTGGCCTTTGTCCTGGGGTATCTATCACATCTCACCTCCTTCTGGAAAGCTGGTAGGGGCAGCAGTGGTGTGGTGAGCAAAGCGAGTCAGAAAGAACAGCCAAGGAGGATTGCGAGGGGCTGTGGGGACAACCAGGCAAGACCTGACAGCGGCCCCTGCAAGGAGGAGTCAGCGCTCGGACTAAGCATCACCCTGGAGCTCCTCACAAATGCTGATTTTGTGGCCCCAAGCTGGAGGGTCTATGCGCCAGGGTCGGAGAGGAGGTGGAGGGCCTGCCTCAGGATTTCTGGAAAGCTCCCAGGTGACCCTGAGGAGCCGTCTGACTGAGCTCCAGTGTGCTAAAGAGAACAATCTTTCCCACACAGGCTCCCCGCTCCCACCTGCCCCATCCCGGCGTCTGGGCGTCTGTCCACAGCTGCCCTGGTCCCGCGAGGCTCGCCTGGAGAGGATGGGTATGATGCAACCCTGGTGTCGTGAAATAGCCGGGTAAGAGGATGCGCTGCTCGTCGGCCTGATTCACAACACCAGCTGCAGCAACGATACCAGAACACTGCCGGCTTCGTCCTCCCGACGTGGCTCCACGGCTTCGGGACAGCAAAGAGCCTGTGCAAACATCCTCCCTGACCCATGGCTGCCCGGGCCAGTGGGGCCCCAGGGCCTAGGGTGTGGACAATCGAGGCTAGGTCCCTGCCCACAGGGGGCTCACAGACTTGATGGTAGTGGGGAAGAGGGTAGCAGACACAAAACCCTATACAGTGCAGGGGGACAGAGCCACTGTGGAGATGCCAGGCACTGGGAAGGCCTGGGAAGCTGGAGGTGGGACTGCTACCTCTCTGGCAACCAGCACCAAGAATCTGGGATTCTCTTGAGCCTTTAGGACCATATGTCTATTACAACCCTGGTCCTTCTCCGAGGACAATGTTATAGCAGTTGGACATTGAAGTACCTTGAAGCTAGTGGCAGCCAAAACAAAAAGGGAAACATGCCTGATATTTTCATTTTCAAAGGAAGGACTTCTGGTTCTTTTCTTTCATAGACTTGTTTTTTTTCAAGCCTATTTAGCCAACATTCATTCAACAATTATAGATATTAATAATGTATTAGGCATAGTCTGGCTATTTCAGAAGATAAGTCATGAAGGACAAGGCCTGATCACTGTTCTCAAGGAGCATATAGTTCATCAGAGGAGGTAAAGCTAACAATAACCACAACCCAAGGCATACAGGAAAAAATCCCTGGGTAAAATGCTATATGGTCAGAGAAGAGATGACTTTCACTGACTGGGGATATGGTACAGTGGGGTGTTTGAAATAGCGCAATTAGTTTTGCTGAATGTTAGCTTGGAGCTTCCTGGTAGCCAAGGCAACATGTACAATTATCATCAGTAGTCATCTGATGAAAGAGTGAGATTTCATTTTTCTCCCTCTTCCTTCTCATAAAGAAAATAAATCTCCATTGCCCTTTATGCCTCCATCCAGGTTTAGCTGAGATTTCCAATACTAGAGTGCCCTGAGCATAGTTCAGCCATATCAATGGAAATTGGAGTAGTAATTCTAATAAAAATTCAGTCCTGTAGTGATAGCTACGACCATGTACTCTTCCACCCAGATGGCTCTGCCAATGTGCCGAGAGACCAAGGAGTCAAACCCATTGTCTCTCCTACCCCCAGCCTTTCATTTTTATAAGATCAATGCCCTGCGCTCAGGAGACTAGTATTTCATTTTAAAATACATCTTTAGCTTTTCTAACTTTGTTGTAAACTTTTGTCTCTCTCGAAAGCAATAGGGGAAATACTGTTATTCTGCTTGGTTTTTAATTATATGGATGCATTTTGAATCAGAATACTCTTTAATGGGCTCTTTTGGAATGCAGAATCCTCTGACCTGCTCCTGCAGCTACAGGGGGCCTAGAATCAAGGAGCTGCTTTTAAAACCTCAGCTCCCCCACGCCATCCCCCAAGCAGGGCCCAGCCTTAGCCACACGGAGTGGGGAGGGTGTGAGCCAAAGAGGCCTGGGACCTGGCTCTGCATCACCTACCTTACGACCTCAGGCCTGTCCCTGTGTGCTTTAGTTTCATCATCAAATGGATAATTCCTCTGTCAGTGGGTTTTTTGATGACCAAAAGAGGAAACATGTGAGAGAAGCATTTCAGAGGACATTAACAGTGCTCTGCAAATATAAACAATATGAACATCATTTTGTCCAAGCTCTTCAGCTACCAGAAAACAAAGGTGGGAGAAAACCAACCCATCCTTGACTGTGTAAGGCAGTGCTTTCTGGTAGGGGCAGCTGCTAAAATTTATTTAAAAACAAACAAAAAAGCTGGGTCATGGGGTGGGGGAGGGGGAAGAGTTGCTCAGGATCAGGGAGCAGAAACCAAAAGAGAGTTATTGGCTCTGGTGTTTTGCAGTCATGAGAGCTCACACTGACAGGAGCTTTGTGCAAAAGCAGGAAGCATTCAGAGGTCTTAGAAGCTCAGAGTGGGAGAGGTTCTCCCACATCATCTGGCTGCCCCTTTACCAGATATTTGAAATAAGCAGCTGACCCCCTTAATATCCAAAGCAGAATTCCAAAGCATCTTCTGCCAGTCGTCAACCCACTGATACCAGCCACTTGGGCTACATTTGTGCTAAAGTGGGGAGGCGGGCTGGATCTAAGAGGAGTCTCCCCTCCAGACTGGGTCAGTCTGGCTGGGTGTGGGTCCTGCTGGCTCCCGACAGCAGGAAGACCAAGGGGCCGCGTGTGGAGTGGAAGTCAGGTCCTTACCCGGGCGGAGCTCAGCACAGCCCTGCGCCCGGGTGCTGGCGAGGCTCCTGACAAGCCCTAGTAGAGGCGTGTGCCTGCCAGTGGTGGACACAGGAAGGCTGGGGGTAGTTGGACACTAGGGAAGAAATCCTTGATGAGAAGCCAGGGATGCAGCCAGAGTTGCCAGATGGTCAGTCACTTGTGATTTCCTGGGAAATGTGCACCCCTTGCTCCCCCAACACACACAATGATACTCTTCAACTCGTGCCATTTTTACTGGTTAACCTCCCAGCATCAAAGACCATGCTGGACAGCTGGCTTTGACCTTTGGTGGTACTCAATTGGCAAGCTGACCCAATGTGCCTATTTTTCCTAACCAGTTAGAATTTTCATTTTCCTGTTTAGTGCATCTCAGACATTCTATGATTCCTTCAAAGCCTGTGTTGAGAAGTTGGAGAGAGGATTCCACATTTGGAGAGGCTGGGAGGCCTACTTCTTCACTCCCTGCTTTCATTCAGCACAAGCATTCCAGGTCCTGTTCTTGACCCAGGAGACAATTACCAAGGGAGCTTTTAAAAAAGCTCATCGGTGCCTAGCTCCCTCCCCAGGCCAGTTAAGTCAGAAGCTGAGGGCACAGGGACTTGGAAATCAGTATTTTAAAGAGCTCCCAGGCAATTCTAGTATGTAGCTAGAGAGTGGCAGGTGGAGCTATCAGCCAGGGGAAAAATGTGTTGACTAAGGCTACGCACAGCACAAAGTCTGGCTCTTCTTGACAAAGGGAATGCCAATTTAGATTTCTTAAAAATTATCTTCCATGTTGTAGAAGGTTTCCAAAGAGAAGAGCTTTTTTTCTCCTGGGTAGACACATGAATACCTAAGCAGGCCACCAGCCCTTTGTGCTGGATTCAATGCCCAAGGCCGATAGGCAGCCTTTTAATTACTGATCTATACAGGCATGTGTGTGCTCCCAATCATGTGACCCCTTAAGTCTCTTACGGGTCACACCCCCCAAGTCTCCTGCCACTGCCCCTCCTCCCCGCCCTACACACACACACACACACACTCACTCACTCACTCACTCACTCACTCACTCACTCACTCACCTCTTGAACAAGGTGGATGCCCTACAGTCAGGCTTCCTCTTGGTCAGGAAGGGCTGAACATGAGGGCTGCAAGCTCTGGCAGGTCTCCACCTGGCTCCAGGGCCCCTCAACTCACCTGAGTCCTGCTGTTTCTCCTGCTTCAGGTTCGTAGGAGAGACTGACAAGCTGCGACAAGGGTGAGGCCAGGCCAAGAAGGGAGCTGGGGCTCGTTGTATCCTGGGCTGGCAGATGGCCACACCCACACCGTGCCCCCACTGTCTGCAGGTCTGAATCCTGGTCACTGGCAGATGGCTCCTGTGTCCCCTAGCCACAGGAAATCCTGCCTTTGATCTTCTTTATCTGGCCCTTCCTTGTGGCATTTCTTCAGGCTTCCTGTTTTATTATGGTATATCTGTGTGCACATGTACACACCTGCTTATCTCTTTCCCCAACCATAATGTGGACTTAAGATAAGCATGGACTGCATCTCAGTCTCAAAAATAACCCCATAGCTCTTAGCCCCAAGGCCTCTGGTGGGTGCCGAATGGCTGAGTGAAGCTCTCAAGTCAGCCTAGGCGGAGAGATCCACTTTTACAGGAAATAGTTCTCTGCTGTTGGTCACCCCAGTAAAACATAAGCTACTTGAGGGGAGGCACCTCGATTCATTTCACTGCTGTGTCCCCAGTGCCTAGAACAAAGTCTGGCCCAGGGTAAATGTGCAAACCATTTGCAGAATTGCATTCTTGCTTAGCACTGAATCAACAGGAATCACCAGTTGAACCTGACATGTCAATGTGTGTCCCCTAAGAGCATACTGTAGCCCACCAACTTTGACCTAGTTTTGTCTCTTGGAAAAAGATTAAAAAGAAAAAAAGCCATCCCTGGAGTAGGGATACTTGATTCCACCCTGCACCCATGTGCAAAATCTGATGTGAAGGACAGAAGCCAAATGGTAGAGGACCAACCTATAGCCATAGAGACCCATCTAACCAAGGCTGGGAGCAGGGTGGCCAAAATTAACTTTTACTGAGGGCCCACAGTGCAACAGGTGATAGGTAGGTGATTTCTATAAATTCACTTAATCTTCCCAACAGGCTGATGGGACGGGAACTGGTTTATAGCCTTGCAGACTGGTTCAGAGTGGTCGGATGACTTGCCCTTCCTCACACGATTATCCACACAGTGGTGAGGAAGGGATTTAACCCAACTTCCAGCCCAGCTCGTCTGTGGCTGTCTCTTGAAAATGCAGGGCCCTGGAGCCCAGTGCAGCTGCTGCGCATTTCCTTCTTCAGGGCTCTGTGCTTTGAGAGCCCTCAATCCTGGGGCTGTTTCCGCTTTATTCCTCACCCTTCCCTCTCCCGTCCTCATTGTCGTGGAGCTCTTTCCCTTCAGAATTTAGTTTGCAAGGAAGTCTGGAAATCCTCCATGGGCAGTGTGTGCTAGTGACCGCTGCCGGCCACCAGAGGGTCACATCCCAAACACCTGTGTGAGGAATCCAGGTGCCCTTGCAGGTTTGGTTTAATTTTCCTAAAAATACAAGCCAGCTGATCCACCAGGTTGATCAAGAAAGCTCAGGCAGGGACCCACACCGAGTGTGGGAGGGTCAGCGGGAAGCGAGGGTGAAGCCTCCAGGCCGGCAGTTTGGAAAAGAGGTATTGGTGGCAACTGAAGAAACGATTTCCAGCCGACCTCTTTCCGGGCCACAGCACTGCCTGCACGAAGCTTCCCAGGCTCTGGGGCCTCCTTGCTCACCACCAGTCTTCAGACTGCTCTGTGGCTCTTTGCTTCCCAGGATTCTATGGAAGCCTGGCCGCTCCTAGGGAACAGCTAAGCTACTCCTCATTCGGGGTGACCAGTAGCTCTAACCTTGTCCTCTTTCTTTGCCACCTAGGTGGCATTTTAAAGGTTTTTAACTGAGGACTCCACTGAGAAATTCTGGATAAACAGGGCCATGCTTTACCGCAGTGGCCATCCCTCCGTCTGCCACCACCCTGTCAACAGTTTCACCTCAACAGCCCCAAGCTCAACAGCCCATCCCAGGAGGCTCTGTGGAGTCCATGAAGAGGACACTGAACGCTACAGTGGAGCTTGCGGCATGTGTATGAGTCCAGATTCCGGGGCGATTCATCAGGAAATGGCCATCCATAGGCACCAGGGGCCAGAACAAGCTGAGGGCCCCATGCAAAAGAACAGGCTGGAACTCTTGCATGTAACCCCATCAGGGAGGGAACCCTCAGGTCACCAGGCAGCTGGAGCCCAGTCACTTCAGGCTTTCTCATTCAGGCAGAGCCCCCTGGGGGGAGAGAGCTGAGCAGCCCTACCTCCTTAGCATATGCCCGAATAGCACCCCCTGCTCCAGACGCTAAAACAACCCTCCTGGGCAGAAACACAGGCAGATGCTGTCCAAGAGAGCAAGAGATATCTTTCCTGTGATCAGGCCCAAGTCTCTCCCATCATCTGATCAAAACATGGCTCCCCAGTCCTGCCTCCCCTTACCCACAGCCAATAACTGGTTTTCAACCCTCATTCAAAATGCCTTCCACCGAGAGTCCAAAATAAACAGTCACAGACTTTTAACAGCTCCCAACCTCAGAATGCATGCCACATGCTGGTTTTATCACCAAAATGCTCTTGATTTATCATCCCACTGCACCTCCAACCAGACTCTAACCTTCTTCTGACCCCTGGCCAGGGGACTGAATGCTGAGACTGGTGCAGGGAGAGCAAGACTTCAGAGCTGAGATGGGAGTCCTGTACTTACAGAGACCTGTAGGGACTTCGCAGACCCAGGGACTCGGCAGGCCTTAGCCTTCTTGGCAGGGAGTGAAGGAGGGGCCTGGCTCAGTCACCCCAGAGGCTGAGTAGAGGCACTTCTGCTGCCTTCTGAGAAGCCCCAGGCTGTGCCTCAGCTAAGAACATTCCCAGGAAAGGAGGCCCGAGAGTGATTTCTGCTCCACTGAAGGACTGAACAAAGGGGGCACATGGCACTTTGGGAGAACATTCCAGAAATTTACTGGCTATAGACAGGGGTGGTGGTGAAGGAACCATCCTAAACAGAGTAAATGCAGAAGTTACTGTACAGAAAGGAACATGCAGAACATGTACACCGACTTTTTCCCACCCTGCCCCTTCTCCCCACAAACACCACACAGAGCGACAATGTCAGAAAAGCAAGACAAAAGAAATAACTGAATAAGGCAAAGCACTTTCCCCACTGCGTTTCTAAAGTCACTGATCAAGTGAGGAAAACTTGTACTTTGCCTCCTTCCTCTCTATGAAATACACACATGAAATTCCTGATGGAAAAATACACAGTAGATGATGGCAGCTGAGGTCTGCCAGGGCTCACAGTCATCTTGCTCAGTTGGCCTGCCTGGCTCTTGAATACTGAATTCCCCTTACTGCCCTCTCTCCAACGACTTCCTCTCTCAGTGTCATTTCCTCTGCCCACATAAGCACAAACAGCGCAGCAAATTGGGGTGGTCCAGCTGAGCAGGCAAGCTTCAGCAGCATGTGCCAGACCTAGAAGCCTCTAAGGCAACAAAAGCCAGTGGAGGCAAGCCTGGAGAGTAACCAGATAAAATTGGTACATACTTAAGACCTTATTCATTATCTCAATATCCTAATTTAACTGGGTGGCCTGTATTTTTACTTGCTAAATTCTGGCCTGGATGAAGTGCCCTTGGCTACAGGTCACACAGCCCTAGATGCTACCCTAGACCCCATTCCATCTAGGCCAAGCTCTGCTGGGGCCACCAAAGGGGCTATGGTGTATCTGTTTCTCTACAGAAGTCCCCGCTCCCCACCCCAGGATCACTGGCTTCCTGCTTCCTGCTCAAACAGAAATCACTGTTTTACTCTCCTCTTCCCCAGGAAACAAGATTCTCAAGGACCCCAAGGGCAAAGACGACAGGGAGGAGCGATTATGCCAGTGCAGTGCTGGGTTTCCGCTGGCCCTGACACCATCCCTTTTTAAAGATCTGGCCTTTATTATTAATAGGAAATCAAATTCCCACCCGCTTCCTCTCAACATTTCCATACAGACTGTGTAACTCTTCAACTTCCCTTCTTTGAAGAATCAGCCCTGTTTTATCTGACCCCAAGAAATACTCCTCTTCACTCTGCTGACACTGAATGACTATTAAAGGCCCCCAAGCTGAAACAGGGAGTGTGAATCCAGGCCCTTGAGCTGGTGCAGAGAATGTGGGGAGGGGGCTGGCACGGGAGCCAAAGCAAAGAATCTGTTCAGACATTTGCTAAGCAATCCACCCTGGCCTAGATACCCAGAAGAGGGCACACAGAGGCTATTTTCAAAATCAAGGTTAGGAGAAAAGAGTTTTCCTCCTTCCCTGGGTTAGCAACTTAGAATCATTAGTATTTCCACTATGGGATCCCAGCCAAAAGAGGAATAGATGAGCTTGTTTTTCTTAAAGACTTACGAATAACTCTGGACTGGGAACTAGATTAGCCTGGCTATCCCCAAGTGCCTAGTGTGTGCCAGCACAGGAAGGTGCTTTGGAACTGCTGGACTCAACTTTGGCTGACACATCTGTACATGGGCCTGTTTAGCCAAGACTCTGGACTATCGCTAGTCACAAGTTGTATGTATAACAAGCACAGATCATTTGAAATTAATTTTGAAATGAATTTCAGTAGTGGTTTTAAGCTTTTTTCCACCAATCTGTTCAGTTAGAAACAAGTGGCAAGAAGGCAGATGTAGGTCCCTCCTCTCCCTGCCCCGTTAGGGATTACAGTATACTATGAAACTGTCGGAAGATGGGCAGGCAGCAGGTGACGTCTGCCTAGAAGAATGAAGAATAGGAGACTTTCGGGACCCCGAGACAGCCTCATTTTCCTCCAGAGTGCTCCTCAATTCCTGTTCCATGAGTTTATTTCTTGCTGATGTATCTGAAATGCAGGTGCAAAAGCTTTTATTGACTGATATAAAATGAGTGCTTTGAATGATACCATTAGGAATTTTATAACCCATTCTCCCAATTTGCTGGACACAGGGATCAATCAATCCCCGTGGCTGACAGGCTAAGTGGGAGTCCAGCCAGGGTGGGGCCTGCCAGCGCTTTGGCAGGCCTGGGGCAACACACTGTCCGGGGCATTTTATTCCCCATTCAGCATGCTTGAGTCACTTCCTGAGTGGCACGATGGAAATTGGCAGTAATGTGAACTACCTAATGAACTAGACAAAGGTTCTGATGCCTAATGGAGAAACAAGGATTGTGGAGATCCAGTCTAAAGCAGTAGGACATTGGCACCTTGCAAGTAATTGCTAAATTTAGGAATTGGCCAAGAAAGTTTACTCAAGTAGGCAGGGGATGAGAGTCCACAGTGAAACACTAATCACCAAATGCTGGGTAGTGTGGGGGAGTTTGCTGTACTGTACTTCAGGTAACCTAAACCCTAGAATTTAAATGATGCATCAGAAGAATAACATTGGTGGCTACTGAACTGCCATGAAAGTTGTGCATTGGATTGTAAGTTCTGGGAGGGCAGGAGCAGGGCCCACATTTTGGCCCCAGTGTGAACGGGCACTTCCTGCTCTTTGATGAGCCTGTACAGTTCAGGTGCAAGAAAACCAAAGGATTTGCTCTCAGAGACAAATTCCACTCCAGTTTTCACTTTGAAGTTAGGCTGCCAGAGATGTTTTACCAAGAAAAAGAAAAAGAAAAAGAAAAATCAAAGGAACAGAATCCTTGAAACCAAATCTTGAGGCCTCTGAAAGGACTCAGATCAAGTCAGAACTCCCTTTGAGTGTCTTGGTGAGTTTATTACGCCGCCACTCTGAGGCAGGTGCTAACCCTGTCAGTCTCCAAGAGCCCTTGATTTTGTTAGAAAGATTGGAATCTCAATCCTGGAATAATGTCAATGAGGATGAATTTTAGCCTAATTAACCTGTCACAGTATCATGATTTCTGGGCACAAACTATAACCATGGGTATATGAGAGCCTGCTGATGTTCAGGCCTTGTAAACTGTCTGTCTCTCCTGCATCTCTGCACTCAGCAGGCCAGGCTTTACCACAAAACCAGCCAGTAGGACAAACACTGGCCCTTCTGATATGAACCTAGTTATCCTATTTCTCCTGTAAATGTCTCTCTGGGCAAGTCCTCAGTGCCAACCAGTTGAGTTTCCTCTCAGCTCCACACAGCTCTCTCATCAGCAGCTCGCGGTCTGGTCACTTTTCTCTCCCTTCTGATTTTAGGTCGCACCTACCAGTCAAAGGGTGGAGGACCTTGCCCTCTGTGTAGGGCTTATGCAGAGTTCTATTTGGAGGTCGCAGAACTTCAACATGCAGGGAAGGAACAGTTCACAATTAATTCTCGTGGCAGAATGAGCAAGAGGCAAGCCAGGGAACAAATAGATACTTGAAAAACTTGAGCCTTCTCTTGTTTATGGTGTTGCTACCTTTCTATCTACAAGTAAGACCTAATCTTAAAAGAGAAAACACTACATCATACTTTATACAAAGTCCATAGAGTACTCTTTTTGTAAAGCACTGTTAAAGCAAATTGTTTGATTTGTTTCAAATGTCGATCAATACACACAAACAGGGCACAGCTTCCTAAAGCAAGTCCCTGCAGGGTTCATCTTCAGACACCTTCTTGAAGCTCAACTGAAGGCCAGTCTCCAGAGTGAACAGACAGGACTAGAGGAAGGCAGAGCAGGCCTGCTGACCCTTAGGCTACATTCTTGATGCAGACCAGGAACCCAACTGATGAACAGCAGATGGTTCCATTACTGATAGGTTAGCTCTTTCCCAAAAGGAGAGGTAAAAATGATTTGATTTCAATAACCAGAGGATGGCAAGGGTGACCATGCCCTGTGACAAGGAAGGTTTTTCCCCAGGAGTAAGATGTACCTTTGGAGACTCTGTCCTCCTGGGAGTCGCCTCGAGAGCAGTCCACAGAGCCAGCGCAGCCGGCCACCACCCAGCATCTCCCAGATCCCGTCGGCCCATTCAGGAACAAACACTCATCCTTGTTTCTGCTCCAGTTTACTCCAGGGCCTCGGGACTGGTGGCGGGAGAAAGAGCCAATGATGGGGGAGAGCCTCTGTTCAGTGCCCCATATGTGCAATGCTGATGCCCAGCGATGTCTGGATTCTGGACATCAGTCACTCGGAATGTGACCTGTGAGCTTGCCTGGCCCATCAGCTTCACAAGTGGGGAAGTGCAGGAGGCAGGTTGTCCAAGCAGAGGAACCAACTATCAGAGGGGGAAAAAGAGGGGGTCAGAAGTCCTCTTAAAGAGGGGAGGACACAAGCCCAAGCAGTCACCTCCTGGAGGGCAGGAACAGAGGGAGAAGGGGTGAAGTCTGCCCTTCCTCAAGCTCCTGTTGGGACACCTGTACTGTTCACTTTGAAGGCTGCCTTTTTCTAGGCCTGTATTTTCACCCCCTGCAGGACTTCAACAGAACAGCAAACTAATTAATCCTGGAATCGAGCAGATGATTTGGAGGACAGCTTTGGACCACCTAGACACAAAGCAACCGGAGAAGAGCAACAACAGGGAGCAGCTGCCATTTCACACACAAACCTGAACTCACCCACAGCCAAAGCTGGCTTTCCCAGTCACATATACGTGTGAGAAATGGATTGTGACCCTGTTGTGTGGAATATTATATCTAAATAAGAGTAACTCCCAAAGGCTTCATTTCCTTGCTTATTTGGGGTGATTTTTAAATCATTTAGGTCAACTTCCAACAAATCACAGACACCTACATAAGCCTCTCATTCTCTGGCCCAAGCACTAGTGAAGACGTTTCCTCCCACATAAATAAAAATTTAAACAAAATGTCAAAGGAAAAAGAAAAGAAAAGAAAAGAATGTGAAAAGAAATACAAATCAAAGAAATTTATTGGTGTTGACAAAAATACATAATATGAAAAACAAACAAAACACAACACAACAGAAACAAAACCAGAAACTCCACCCGGTGGGCCCCTGCACCCGAGGTACTGACAGCGGGTGGCCAAAGCCTCAAGGCATCACGCTCAATTCATAAGGACCTCCATCTGCACCAGCCTCGCGTTGGTGTCCCCAGACGTCCGGTAGGGTATCATGCCCGCAAAGGTAATCAGGGCTCGGGCTTGACTTCGGAGGTGCTAAGAGAAAGGCGAAGAAGAGGAGAAAACCAGTTAACTTTCAGGGCCCTGTGTCAGGAGCAATCAGTGCAGTCTTTTATTTTGAAGCCCTTGGTGTCAGCAGACTGCTGGTGGGTGGGTGGCAGTCTTACCCTCCCTCCACTGTGGTGTTCCTCCAGCATGGCACACTGTTAGTTAGCAAAGCTCATCCAATGGGGCCCCACTTCCAAAGCGCTTCTACTAAGCAAAAGACAGAGGGGTTTGTTTGCCAGGCAAACGGCCTCTCCTGACACATCAGGCTAGCTTCTGATACAGCCCTGTGCTTCAGACTGCCCGCTCTACTTCTCTGAGCCTCTCCCTTTGCTGGCTGGTTTCTGTTCACCAGCTTCCATGGGGACTGAGTTTCCAGGGCCTCCATGAAGTGCCTGCAATGCCAGAGGCAGTGGCTGTAACTGTGTGCAGTCCCATTCCTGCTCTTTTCCTCTCCTGCCTCTTCTCCTTCCCTTCCTTTCCTTACTGATGTAAGTGCTCTGCCCTCTCTTCCCAGGGAACAATAGTTATGGGATTCTTGGATTGTTCCAGGACAGAAAAAGATTTTAACTCAGGTTCCCAATCACAGAAAGAAAAAAAAAAGACAACCTTCATTCTGCTTTCCAAGTGATAAATTACTGAATAAGGAATAAAGAAACTTAGGAAAACAGCTGCAGAAGGCCCCTACTGAGGTGTGTTGCTTAGGACAGCAAGAAAAGAAACTCTGGAATAGAAGGGGAGAGTCTACAAACATCTTTTAGACTAGTAACAAGACTTTTAAGGAAAGTTTTCAAGAGTCACTTACTAGGCTTCTTAAGGACCACTCAAAGAAGAAAACTGTAAGGCAAGTGCTTTTTACCTGGTATGTAAAACAAATTGGCAAGTGTATGTCCTAATTCATGTCCAAACCAAAATAAATGTTTACTTTATGATGAAAATACCCATTAGATTGTCTTTAAAAGTGGATAAAAATACACGGGCTCTCCTGCCTGATTTGAAGCTACTTTAAATGAGCTCTAGGGGTGTTCAGGAAAAGAGAGCCATCCCCCGACTGGGCAGCCTTGCACTTTAAACCATTAAGTGACGTCTTGAGCAGGCAGCCTTACCTAAGTCTCTCCTTGATCCTACCTATCCCCATTTCTCATGAAAAAGGAGAGTGGTGGTCAAGAGGAAGACAGGAGAAAGGCTTTATTCACGATATGGAAAAACCAAATGCCTAAAAAAGAGACTTCAGATGACACAGACTTTAAAACACTCAGCTGGTCTCTGAACAGCTCCCTTCAAATGTGGAACATGAGCCCGCCATGCCACCAGCTCTGTTCTCTGTGGGTAAGCCCTCCTCTGACCTGTGATACAAGCACCAGACACGCCCACCGTTTCAACACTCGCATTCACAACAGCACCGTGCTGGGTTTCCTTCATCATACACATTGCTGCCAAAGCCTGAGTACAGTAAGCCCACCATGGGCACATCTTCCGATGTTTACTTTTTATGCTGTTTAGGCTCCTGCTTGTCCAAGGGCAGATGGCAGACCAGCAGCTGCCTCTGGGCCACATGGACAAGGCTACCACTCCTGAGCAGGACTACCTAGACTACTGAAGGTGAAAATTTCCATCCTCGCTCACTAGGCAGGAGTCTGTCCCCCTTTGGGGGGCATGGCAGAGAGAGCCCACAGACCTTCTTGGAGGCAGAAGATAGGATTCTCCAGACTCTAGTTTCTTGCCTGGCAAAATCATGTGTGGTTGTTATACACCATACTGAAAGTCTCATCACACATTAAGTGGAAAAGTTCAGGGAAAGGTAATTTTAAAACACCACCAGTTTTAGTGGTTTAATTGGGTCAAACACCTTTGTCTTTTTACCAAATCACTTGAACAACATACACTGTGTGAGTCCCAGGGTTCCATCTACCTGGACTCTGCTTGACCCCTGTGACACTGGAAGCCCCACAGGCAGGAAAAGGGCACTGGCCTGGGTATCTGAGACCCAGTTTCCAGGACAGAGCTCCCTTACCTACTACCTAAGGGGCCCACAAAAGCAAGTTGCTTCCTGACTGCAGGCCTCAGTTCCCTCAGCTTTAAATGGGATAACAACTGCCCAAGGTACCTCTTTGGGGTCACTGTAAATTAAAGCTCAGATGAGAGTAGACAAGGGTTTGCATCAAATTAATATGTTGACCAAAATTGAGTATAGTTTTGCTGAAAGTGCTGAGCTAAGATTCACAAAATAACCTTATAGTTTTAAACGAGCAAGAAATTCTTGTGGAATCATTACAAATTGATATTGTTTGATTTTTTTTAAAAGGTGGTATTTGCAGCATTCACATTTTTTAGCTTGAGAAGACCAACCATCTCATTGATATTCTATTTCTTCCAGGAGCATTCTGATACAAGGTTTGCCCAACTGCCATGTAATAGTGGGAGAGAGCAGTTTGTGTCATGAGCAGTGGTCTCATGAGATGCAATGAATAGCAAACCAGGAAGCTGGTTCTCAGCGATGGTTCTGGTCAATGCTGGGATCTTACAGAGTCGCGGTCCTCGATGACTCGCTGGGGCCTGGATGCCGAAGATGGACTCGTCCCCTTGAGCCTCTTAAACTGTGTGAATAAGATGTTCATGGTGGCAAGAAGCACTTCTGAGAGGTTATGCCTGATCTGCACAGAGAGAGACACACAAAATAAGGAAAAAGAACCATGGGCCAAATCAGGCTGGGGGGTGCACTACAGGTGGGCCTGGTCATACCACATCCCTATAGTTGCCCGGGGAAAGCCCACAGTCACCAAAAAGGAGCCAATGGCCCTGAAATGTCAAGTGTGAGAGCAAAGCCCAGGCCAGGTGCTCAGAAGGTCAGGTGGTCACTGTCCTGCTTCCTTCTTTACACCATTCCTCTTAGGCAGGAGCAGCAAGTCAAAAGCATAGTGATTTGAAGGTCAGTGGGTTAGGGATGCACACCCCAGTTCTCCAACCCCTACCACTCCCCAACTCTCAGACCCACCAGACTGTCTGCACTGGACCTGCAGGCCCTAGCAGAGTCCTTGGGAGTGTCTACAAGTTCACCACTTCAGTCCATGATGCAAAGAAAGATGTATCCAGGGGAAGGCAAGAAAAAACAAAAGAACAAGTGGCTAGGGGCAAAACAGACAGACAGCAGGCATGAAGGGCAGCTTGGCAAGGAGCAAGACCTTCTGGACTGTGTGTACCACAGTAGCAATTGCCCCACCTCATGAGCAGAAGCAGGCCTTGCTCCTTCCTCTAACATAGAAACATGTTTCTATAAAAGATGTTTGCTTACCAAGTAACAATTTAAAACTGAAACACTGTTAGTGACATCCCAAAACCAGGCAGCTGGCCTTGAGTGTCTGGTTCTAGAAAAGAGTCTTACTCCAGCTGCACGTGGGAATGACTGGAGGAGTTCCGGGCTGCAGCCTAGATCAGGCAACCCAGAATTTCTGGCAGTAGGGCCTGCCACGAAGATGTTTTAAAAGCTCTCTTAGCAATTCCAGTGTGCAGCCCAGCTGAGCACCCTGGGGCTAGATGGTGGTAACATGCTAGAAACCCTACAGGGCAACAGCAGCTCGGGGGTTCATGGGCTGATAACTGAGTCCATGGTCATTGCACCTGCTTCTTGAGATAATACACATCAGAGAGGGAAAGGAAGGAAGTGAATCATGATGCATGTTTCATGCACCCAATGTAAATACTTAAAGGTAAGAGTTAAGCATTAAAACCCACTAGAATAAATTCATAATAAAGAGTTAAGCTAGATCTCACAGGATCAACCAAAAATCTGTTTCTCCCAAGAACATGTCTGATCACTACAGTGACTGTATTTTCTGAGTCAGGAATTCAGACAGTAACTGATGGGCATATGTCTACTTAACAGAAAAACCAGCCCAGAGTATCTGAAATTGGACTCATCTTAGAAAACTCAGTCTGGATGGTTACAGTACTGGGGCTTTTAAAGTTATGAGTTACTTTAAAACAAAAGCCTTCAGCAGAAGTGGGGAAAAAAGAAGCCCGTAACTCAGGAAGAAAAGGACTCACTTCATCACTGAAATTTCTGAAGGCAGCCACTCTCTCTTCCACACTTTCCTGATTCAGGGGCACCAGCTTCAAACGATCAATTATCTGTTTAAAACAAAAACCCACCAGCCCCAAATGATATAACCATCACAGTCATTTCATCTCCTTAAACACAGCTGGCATCTAACATGTACATAAAAGGGCTTCATAATAGAAAGTGCTCCTCCTCTTATCCACACGAAGGCTTTGATTCTAACTTGCTGACTAACTTAACTCCTATCCTCACTGTCGGAGGCAATTTTAAAATTCAGAGAGTTCAAATTACTTTTAGAAACCTGTTTTTAGTCTAAAAGGGAAAGGAGTAGAAAAAAGAAAAAGGAAAAATGAGCAACTGAGAAATCCTCTTTAAATTTCCAGGATCATATTTGTCCTTCTTAACAGGCACATTGGTGACATTTCCTTTGTTTTAAATGAACCCTGTGAAGTGTTTTGAATTTTCAAGGACATACATTAACCTACATTTCAAACACCCCTCCTGATACTTACATCAAAGGCTCTGTCAATATGACCACTATGGTATTCGTCAAAAAAGGTGATCAAGTCCAACAGAAGATAGAATGTGGAGTCCACAAATTTATTTGCACTGATTCCCTGAGCCCTATACCTGAAAGACAAAAAGGAAGTGGGGTAGGGGTATATTATGAATTTCTGTGCAATCTATTAACTTTAGGATAGCATTTGAAAAATATCAAAACCTTTTAACTCTCTAGATGGGTGAACTGAGTGGAAAGTAGTGTTCTTTTGGAGTAACCAAGCATTTGATGGTACATTTGGTATGTATTCACCTATAAATATTTTGCATGAAGCATGGTTCTTAGCCTTAGTCACCATCTCAGCATCCCAGTTTCCAAGAAGAAGCTTAGGAGGTCCTGATAGACCAAAAGCCCAGCAGCCATCACTGGGGATTGATTGTTTGCTAAACAGAGATTTGCATTTGTGAAATAATGTTCTTCTATGCCATCCCAGGAAAGCATCTCCAAAGATGCTTTCTCCAAAGATGTTTTCTCTGTCACTTTATTAGCAGTATCTGCTGAAGGCACAAAAAACTAATGTCTATTGCCTCAGCCTCGGAGTTACCCTAGTTAAAGTCTGATAACTCAGTTAACTCTGTGAGTTATCAGGTGAATTCTGAAACAATGGCCACTACTACCTCTAAGAACTCCCCCAACCATCCATTGTTAGCTTTGTTCCATAATGCCTTTCAGATGGCTGATAACAGTGTACAGATGAATATAATGCCTAGAATTAAATCTAATGGGCAGGATTAAAATCTTGAGACACCCTTTCATACTCTTCTTTTTGGCAAAAACTTTTAAGTCTGACAGTACCAAGTGCTGGTTATGATGCAGAGAAACAGGAACTCTCAAACAGTGCTGGTGGGATGGTGAGTTGGTAGAGCCGCTCTGGGAAGCTGTTTGATATTATGAGTAAAGCTGCAGGTGCATTTGGATGGGCACTAGTGGCCCGGCTCCCGGCCTTACCGTTCCGCGATGGAGAGTGCCATGTTCTTCAGCCTCTCCTTATTGGACTGTGGTGCACTGATCTGGGGGACGACAGGGCTGAGCAGTTTGTTCATCAGCTCCAGCACCTTGTCGGCATTCTGTTTGATTTTTTAAAATTAAGGAAGGAATCAAGTAAATAATCAAAAGGAAAAATGAAGTAACTAAAACAAAAGAGGGAATTTTCTGGGGTGATGGATGCAAATATTCTGTATCTCTATTTGGGTGGTGGTTACACAGATACATACCTATGGAAAATGCATCTTTTTATTTACTGTACACTTAATATTTGTTCATTTTTCTCTATTTTAATTAGACTTCAATCAAAACATTTTCAATTAAAACAAGGAGTTATAACGCTCTTTTTGCCCACTTTTCTCAGTTGATAAAAAGAGAGAATGTTGTCTTTTTTTAGGCCACACAATTGTCAGCAGTTATCTTATATTCTCACATAGAAACACTTACTCCAGTTTTCCCGAAAGCCTCAGCTGTAGTATTATTCCCTAACACACACTGATCACCAGTGTGTCTGTGGCTGCCCAGAGGGTGAACACATAAGGGCATTTTCACAAGCAGCTTCAGCACTGAAACATGATGGACACTTAATGCCACTACCAAGTGAGACCACAGCTCAATGCCTGCAGAATATCTTTACACTATATTGCTTGTTTGGCCAGAAACAATTCTGTAAAATGGGAATTTCGCCCTGACTGGACCATTAACTGCCTAAGCTCTAGGAGAAAATGCCTCAGCAGAGAGAGTGATGTAAAAATGTCATCAATGAAATGTTTGTGCATTTAATGCCAAGAGGCTGAAAGACCTTTTGAATGCAAGAGAAGGAAAGGGGTATATTTTACCTTGGCAAGGTCATAAAGCTTTGCTGCTTCTTCAAACAGGCCTTTATTTTCTGCCACGGAAGCAACTTTGTCAATAATAGGCTTTGTGTCACTGGTAAACTTATCTATGACTCCAGGCTGACAAAACAAATTGTGGAGGGGGAGGAAGAGAGAGGTGGTACACAGAGCTGTTATTTTCAACATAGAGAAGCAACTGGGATTTCAAAACTACTTTAACTGAAACACTTGCCCTGGGTAATGCATATATTTCACCAGCTAGATTCTGGCTTTCTTCAAGATAGAAGTTCCTAATAAATGTATGAAAGGGACCAAGGAAAATACCCATGAAGAAGCTGATGTGTGGTAGCAGAGGAGTCTGCAACAAGACATCTGTGCTTTCTAATTGTCCCAATGACAGAGAGGGTAGGTGAAATCACCAACGTTTTAAAATTTGCTGATGAGGAGGCAGTAGGGGAAAAAATCAGGAGGCTTAGAGAAAATATCTGGAAGGTTTTAGATTTGCTTTCTAAGACAGATGGCTAAAGAAACTCAGTGCTGAAAAACTATATGGCAGGTGGTGTCAGGGTATCTTTTAAAAAATCACCATCACTACTCAAAGGCAACCAAATGGTCAGATTATAAAAGAGGGCCCTTAGGAGCCATGAAAGAGCTAAGATGGATTTAGTAATGTCTGATTGGCCATCTGATTTTCCACCAGTGCTGGACCAAGTCAAGGTGACCTGCTTAGGCCACCCTAGAGGCAGCACAGGAGATGAGTTAAGAGTGTGGGCTCTGGGGTCAAAAAGGACTGGGTTCCAACTCCACCTCCTTTCTTACTAGCTGTGTGATCTTGAGGAAAAGAAATCACCTCTCTTGTCTCCATTTTCTCACTATGGAAAACAGATAATAACAGTTCCCACTTTGCTGGGTTATTGTGGCGATTAAATAGTATCTGTAATGCATTCAGTACAGTTTCTGGCAACTCGATAAGCACAGCCATTGTCATCAACACTGTCAACAGCCTTTTTTCTAAGTTGGATGGTGTGAACAGTGTCAGTTCATTTTCAGATTGCTGGGTCCAACCTACCCATTATTTATTTATTTATTTATTATTATTTTTTACAAGTGAGGAAAGTGAGTCCCTGAGAGAGGCAGAAGACTTTTGAAGGCCACAGGGAGAGTGTCCAAGTGGAGTCAGGACTGGGCTCTGACACCAGTGCCTCTGCCCCTTCTGCTATGCCTCTCGAAGGGCATGACAGGTCTCAGGAAGTGCTAAGGCTCACAGAAGCACTTGCATCTCCGGAGCCAGTGTACAGTTTTGAGGCCTCAGGAACTACCTTCTGAGAGACGTCAAGCGTATCTCTAACCTTTCCATCTGGGGAGAGTAGGTATATAATTGATTTCTTGCATATTCTCTGAGCTGAGAATGGCAGAAAGGTAGCCTTGTCTGCTCAAAAAAGGGAGGCATGAACAGATGAGTACTCTGAACATAAAAAAAATCTATCTAAGGGATAGTTTAAAGGAGTAATGTAAATGTGTGTAAAACTGTCATTATTTGGGGCTATAATTTTCATTGTTTTTTAAACTAAGCAACTTCATTCAGGTTTTCATCTTTAACACCTCAAATCCTAAAATCTAACTGTATTCTTTTGACAATTCTAAACCCTCCACTGCAAATTAACATATCTCCAGGGGCACATTTAACCCACCTTTCTACTTCCATCGTTCTCTAGTTTCCCAAGAATCATATCGAACTGCGGAGACAAAAAAAAGTTTACTCATTGAACAAGGATGTAAACATAATCCACAATTCTTTGGAGATGAAAGAGGGGAAGTATACAGGAAAGGTGGGAGAAGTCTCACACAAACTAGGAAACAGTGAGACTGAATCAATCTTTTCATTGTCAGAAACCAAAGAAAACTAAAACTCCCCTGGGCCGTATGTGCTACGACCATGCTGAGAAACGCCCACCGCAAACCGGGAGAGCAAAGAAACCAACGTACCTCTCGGCTCTCTATCACAAGCTCGCTCACGCAGCGCAAAAACATGTTTTCTCCTTGACTATCTTTCTCATCCCTGTAAGGTGACAAAATCAACCTGGTTTCTGGTGTGGCCTTGAGGTTTCTCATAGTTATCCTCAGAATGGCAGAAATCAAAATGAGCCAGAGTAAATGGTTACAAGCAAGTTTTACCTGAGGAAGTAGAAGTACTGGAGGGCTTCTCTTGGGTCCGTGGACTCAAACTTCCGGGTGTAGAGCATGAGGAGCCGCACAAAGTTCAGCCGCCGCATGCAGGGAGGGTCGCCAGGCTCATGGCTGACTGCACCATGGGACAGGGCTGGTTACACCCACACTGCCCTCTGACCAGGCAGCCATGGGAGCTGAATCCAAAGCCTCGGGGGCACCTACCCCTACAGCCCGGCCCGTGTTGGCCAGCATAAGCTTTGGGCAATCCCATTTACCACCCTGACCTCAGTTTCTTTCAGAGCACGGAGTGGAGGAAAAGGCATTGGGCAGTAAATTACTAGCATGCTTGTCTTTGAATGAAAAGATGGAGACAGCCGCCATGATGGCATGTGCTCTTGTGAGATTCTGCTGCCCTACTCAGGAACCTGCAGCCATTCACCCAGACTCATTTTCTCTCCCTCTCCTGACACCCCCACTCCATGCAAGTATGCACATAAGATGGCTGGTTGGAATTTCTAATGTTTCCATCTAGAACCCTAATGGGAGCCAGACTCATGGCTCTAGGCACTGCTTCTCCTGCACCACGTTCCAGGCAACTTGGTGACAAGCCACAAAACTAGCACTTTGTATAATAACCATGCTCTCCAATGATTCGCACCATCTGCCCAAATCCTTGTTGGTTGCAGTTATGTGACCACTGCCACCCAATGGGCTTATGCCATTGCAACAAATACTCACGGAGCTGCGCACTCTGTCCTGAGGATTTTAAAAGCAGCTTCAGCTCAAAGAGCACCAGGGCCACGTGGACAGCATGGCAGCGCAGCCGCTCCAAGCGGAAGAGAAAAGCAACTGCAGCTTCGAACTGTGCTGTCAGGAAGAGTACTTGGAAGTAGAGGAAGGGCTGCTGGCTCCCTGTGAAGTGGGACTCGCCTGGGGGACAGGAGATAAAGCTGACTCCAAAGGGGCTGGCCTGTTGGCAGCCCAGACCCCAGGCGTAAGTTCTCTGTGCTTAAAGGACTTGCTGGGCAGGATGAAGGGGGCCGTGGACATGGTGGGACACCAAATGAACCACGACCTGTTTCCCGACCTTCTTGAGACCTTATAACCAAACTGGCGAGTGGGGGTTGCATTGTAAAACCCTAACTGCCTGCATTAGGTGGGAAAGAAACAGAATTCAGACCTTAAAACAAATACAAAAGGGACTAATTATCTCCTTTATCTGGATAAGAGTCACTCAATAAAGAGAGGAATGAAGATTTCAGAGATGCTTCAGTTCACTCAAACTCACAGGTACCTGATTTCAACACCAGCTGACCACTAGTTGGTATCTTCTTTGCTTCCCAGAATTTTTAAATAAGAGAAAAAAAAATATTTCTCCCTCATCTGTGCTCAGATACAGTCATTGTGAGTTTTACAAGGAGGCAAAAACCAAGTCCTCTCTATGTTTCTCCCTGAGCAAACATCTACTGGAGCAGTTGAAAGAACAAGATAGTTTCCTGTATAGTACCACATGAGTCAAATACATTGCTTAAGGCCATGTGGCCTGGACTTGAATTTGAAATTGGTGTTTTCTTGTGTTGGGTTTTGAAGACCCACAGCTTTGAAGGAGAGACAAGAGTTTAGAAATGAAGGATTTGCCCAGAGGAAAGCTAAACAGGGACCTTAGATGGACAACAGAGGGAAGGTGGTTACATTCAGGATATCTTACCATAGTCTTCCAACAGCTGTTTCTGGAACTGTGAGAGAGTGAGCCTGTCTTGTGGGGAGCTGGTGCCATCGTCATCAAAACACACTTGGTTCAACTAAACCCCCAAGAGAAACACATACATTGGTATAAACTATTTCCTCAGCCAACCTTGTAGAGTTGTAGCTATTCAAGAGCCATGCTCGAGGCTGTGATAATGGCTGTGGTTACTAGCTGGGAATCATGCAATAAAAATGGGACCAGGAGACAGGAATCTACTGCACCACAAATTAAACAGATTGTATCTGTGTGAGGCACGCAAGCAGAGGGAAGGGGCTAAAGCCCTGCAGGGCAAGGGAAGCAGTGCCTGCCTTTAGCCACAGGTAGTCCTCAGTTTTGTCAGCAACTTCACTCTGGCTGTCAGTGATGTCGCATCTGCCAATGATACAGTACACGGCCCGCTTGTAGGGGTCTGTGTTGTTCCTGAGGGCCCTGCGGTAATGCAGTCGGAGCTTGTTCTCTGTAGCTGGGGACAATCTACAGACATAAGGGAACAGAGACACAGATACATATGCACACTGAAGACCCTCAAGGGCATCTCAAAGCACCCCACGTCCCAACCACATCAGAGTTATGAAATCTCCTTTGAGGAGGGTAACAGATATTGTCCTCACCCAGATCCCCTGGGTACTACCCATCACTTCAATCTGACTTGGAGCTACCAGCACCTACATCTCTCTGCATGCTGGCTTCCTCTAGGAGAGGTCTTCAGGGGCAGGTCAGAAATGCTGGGGAATTAATACTCCACTCCACTCCCCAGCAGCAGTCCTCAAGCAGTGATGGACAAGGGTGAGTCCTGCCCCACTGTGGCCTCTCCATTCCCTTATCCATGTAAGATCACCTTCCAAATAAACTACTTACACTTAAATCCTTGCCTTAGGGACCTCTTCTGGGGGGACCCTAAGACATTTTAACCCTACTTTAAACTCTCTAATATGAGCAAGACAGGGGCTTATGGTTTACAACAATTTCTGCACATGTCATTGACAATGCCTAAAAATTTTTCCAAAGGTATAACTGGGGTAACCACCATCATTTCTTCTACATACATGTACATATATTTAAAGTGGGTAGGAATATGAACTTAGTCCAATTACATTAATAAAATCCAGAGAAAAACTAATGCTTAATGCAAGAGAAAAAAACAGGAAATTAATTCAATGATTCTATTTCAAGATTACCAACTCCTAATTCCAGCCTTTGATCTATGAAGCGCACAGCAACATATTTTCACATTGGGCCAACCAGAAAAACACTAAGTGTTAACAAGTAAGGTGTGATACACACATTCCTTGGAGGTACTGGGGGTACAGTTCCAGAGCCCTGCAACAAAGCGAGTATCACAATAAAGTGAGTCAAATGAACTGCCTGATTTCCCAGTGCATACAAAAGTCATGTTTACACTACACTGTAGTCTTTCAAGTGTGTAATAGCATTATGTCTAAAAAACAATGTACATACATAAATTTAAAAATATTTCATTGCTAAAAAGTGCCAACCATCATCTGAGCTCTCAGCAAGTAGGAATCGTTTTGCTGGGGAGGGTCTTGCCTCAGTGCTGATGGCTGCTGACTGATCGGGGTGGTGGCGGCTGGCGGCCGGGGCAGGTGTGGCAATTACTTTAAAAAAGACAATGGTGAAATTGGCCACATCTACTGAGTCCTCCTTTCACAAATGATTTCTCTGTAGCATGTAATGCTACTTGGTAGTGTTTTACCCACAGTAGAACTTCTTTCAAAACTGGAGTCAAACCCTGCTGCTGTGTTAGCAACTAAATTTATGTAATATTCTAAATCCTTTGTTGTCATTTCAACAATCTTTCTAACATTTTCACCAGGGGTAGATTCCATCTCAAGAAACCATTTTCTTTTCTCCTCTATAAGCAATTCCTCATTCGCTCAAGTTTTATCATGAGACTGCTGCAATTCAGTCATATCTGCAATTCAGGTTCCACTTCTAATTGTAGTTCTCTTGCTATTTTCACCACATCTGCAGTTACTTCCTCCAATGAAGTCTTGAACCCTTCAGTCATCCATGAGGGCTGGAATCAACTTCTTCCAAACTCTTGCTGATGTTGATATTTTGACGTCTTTCCTGAAATCACACATGTTCTTAATGCATCTAGAATGGCAAATCCTTTCCAGAAGGTTTTCAACCTACTGTGCCCAGATCCATCAGAGGAATTACTATCTCTGGCAGCAGTAGCTTTACAAAATGTATTTCTTAAATAGTAAGACTTGGAAGTTGAAACTATTCTCTGATCCATGGGCTGCAGAATGGATGTTGTGTTAGCAGGCATGAAAATGATATTAATCTCAGAGAATATTTCCATCAGAACCCTTGGGTGACCAGGTGCACTGTCAATGAGCAGTAATATTTTGAAAGGATCTTTTTTTCTGAGCAGTAGGTCTCAATAGTGACCTACTATTATATTCAGTAAATTATATTGTAAACACATGTTGTGCCATCTAGGCTTTGTTGTTCCATTTATAGAGCACAGCAAAGTAGATGTACCACAATTCTTAAGGGCCCCAGGATTTTCAGAAAGGTAAATGGCCACTGCTTCAACTTAAAGTCACCAGCTGCATTAGCCCCTAACAGGAGAGTCAGCCTGTCCTTGAGGCTTTGAAGCCAGACACTGACTTCTCTCTAGCTATGAAAATCCTAGATGGCATCTTCTTCTAAGAGAAGATTGCTTCGTCTCTACATTGAAAATCCATTGTTTAGTGCAGCCACCTTCATTAATGATCTTAGCCAGATCTTCTGGATAACCTGCTGCAGCTTCTACATCAGCACTTGGTGCTTCACCTTGAACTTTTATGTTATGAAGATGGCTTTGTCCCTTAATCTCATGAACCAATCTCTGCTAGCTTCCAACTTTTCTTCTGCAGCTTCCTCACATCTCTCAGCCTTCACAGAACTGAAGAGAGTTAGGGCCTTGTTCTGGATCAGGCTTTGGCTTAAGGCAATGTTATGGCTGTTCTGATCTTCTATCCAGACCATTCAAACTTTCTCCATATCAGGAATGAGGCTGTTTCACTTTATTCATGTGTTCATTATGTAGCACTTTTAATTTGCTTCAAGAGCTTTTCCTTTGCATTCACAACTTGGCTGTTTGGCACAAAAGGCCTAGCTTTTGGCTCAGCTCTGCTTCTAACACGTTTCTTTACTAAGGTTAATCACTGCTAGTTTTTGATTTAAAGTGAGATATATATAGCTCCTCCTTTCACTTATATACTTAAAGACCATTGTAGGGTTATTAATTGGCCTAATTTCAGTATTGTTGTATCTCAGGGAATAGGGAGGCCCAAAGAGAGGGAGAGAGGGGAATGGCCAGTCAGTGGAGCAGTCAGGGCACACACAGCATTTATCTCTTAAGTTTGCAGTCTTATATGGGTGCAGTTCATTGTGCCTCAAAACAATTACAATGGTAGCATCAAAGATCACTGATCACAGATCACCATAACAAATATAATAATGGTGAAAAGGTTTGAGATAATCTGAGAATGACCAAAATGTGACACAGAGACATGATGTAAGTGAATGCGGTTGGAAAATTGGCAGACTTGCTCTGTGCAGAGTTCCTAGAAACCTTCAATTTGTAAAAAAGACAGTATCTGTGAAGCACAATACAATGAGGTATGCCTGTATAACCATTTCATTTTATAAAGCATCTTTCATGTGCCTTGGATTTATAGAATAGGTTAGATCATGTTCCCAACCATAGTCCCTCCTCGAGATGAGAAAAATCCCCAAACATAGACACCTGTAAGTCTAGACATCAGTGCCAGAATGGGGCTCTTTCAATGTTCCCAACTGTTATTCTCAGGAGAGTTATACTCGCTTTCTAACCCTCATTTTTCCCAAGCAGAAACATACTTTGAGCCATGCGCCTGGCTTCTGGATGCCCCACCTCATTCACCATACCTTCTGTCCTTGCTGTTCATGTACTCCTGGAACCAGGTTTTAAACTCTCCCAGCTGGTGCTGGGCTCGGTTAACCACTTGTGAAGCAGCTAGCAGGTCTCCACAGCGCATGCAGTAATAAATTAATGCCCACACAGGATGGCCTTCCACCTCTCCATCCTAAAAGAGGAAAGATGCTCAAATGAACAGACAAACAAAAAGTTAACTGATGGTTTTCTGATGTGCTGACTCTCAGCTAAACCCTCTCTCCTTGTATTAAGTCACTTAATCTCAGAACAACCCCATCAGGTAGGAACCATTAATGGCCTCTTACTCACCGTTTTATAAACAAGGAAACTGAGGCATGGGGTTGTTAAGTAATTTGCCCAAGGTAGGCAGGTGTTAGTCTGGCTCTACAGCCTTTCCTCTAAGCACTATGTGCCCCCTGATTCAAAGCCAGCTTGAGGGTTCTCCATGGACTCCCAGTAACCTGCAGTATTTGGATGACATCTTCTGTGATAATTTGTACTTTTGCAACCCCCACAAAACAAGGGCTAAGGACATCTACTGACCAATAAGTGATCATCCATCATTATCATACTAGAGTTTATAAAATGTTAACTACTAATGACTAGCCAAAAGGATACTGGCACTTTCATTCACTTGTTAGTTGTTCATTCACTTACTGAGCATATTTATTTCAGACTATGGTAGGTACTGGGGATCTGAGAAGGCTGCTGTTCCCACTTTCCCAGTATTAGAGCTTATCTATCCTAAAACTGGCTTTGTCATAGTTTACATAGCAGGCTCCTGGTTACTGTTCTCTCTGCTTTTCCCCAGAAAAGGGGAGCTCATACTTCCTTTCTTGACCACTCTACCCTTCCCCTGGCAGGACTCTTTCTAAAACCCAGATGGGATCATGCCACTTCCCTGCTTAATCCCCTTTAAGCTGTTAACATCCAAAGCACTTAGCCTGGCAGTTGTGGCCTTCACTAGCTGGCCCCAGGTTTGCCAAGCCCTACCAAACAGCTGATATGCCAGATACTCTTATTTGTTCATGCTCTTCCCTCTGCTGGAATATACTTTCCAGGACCTCTGGCTGGTAAGTCCCTATTCTTCACCTCCTTTATAACACCAGCCTCTCCTGCATCCCACAACCCTTGGAATAAAGCTCCAGTTTAGTGCTTTGCTGCTTTGCATACATACAATAGCTGACCCTAAGATAATTCCTGCAGCTGGACTGTGAGGTGAGGAGAAACGGCGCATTCTCAGAACCATATCTAACTTCATCCTTCTAGCTGTTTGAGCCAACGATCTCAGAGGTCATCTCTGACTCTGCCTCTCACACCCACATCCAAGTTCTGCAACAAGTTCCTATTGGGTCTACTTTCAAAACATGTCCAGAACCCAGCAACACCATGCACCATATCACACCCTCCTCCACCCTGAGCTAAGCCACCACCAGCGTTACCTGACTCCTACATTACTATGCGCCCAAGGTCCCCTGGCTTCTCTCCATCCTGCCCTCAGTTTTCTTCTCCATATAGCAGTTTCCACACATAACCTCATTTTTAACTGAAAATGCCTATCTGAAAGACTGCTCTGGGGGTGTAACTGATCACATGGAGAAAGATGCCAGTACCTGAAGTCCAGGCAAGGGAGCCGGAAGTTTAATGTTCAGGAAACTTCGAACCAACTGATAAGTTCCAGGCACCCCACCCAGCTGGGCCTGATGCAAGTTTCCAAAGACAGTCACAAGGGTGTAATTCTTATAACTGGAAAAATTTTAAAGGAAAAAAGAGGGAGGCTGAAAACACATATCACACCTATCTATGTCCATATCCATGATACTAGACTATGAACTCCGCAGGGCAAGGCCTGGACTTCTAACACAAAAGAGGCAACAGTGCATGCTTAATGAAGCAAACCACATTATGTATTCAGTGGGCAGTGCATCACATAAAGATTTTTCATGACTGCAGATACTCAAAAGAATCCCTGGAGGAACATAACTGTGAACTTCAAGTGCATTAAGGGCTAATGTGCAGAATAATAATTGCTCCAGCTCACAGCCTGATGCTCTAGTAGGTTCTTTTTAAACTGATGTTGAAAAATTTCAAACCTACAAAAAAATTAAAAGACTAGTCCAATGAATGCTCATATACCCTTTACCTAAGTCACCAATTGTTAACATTTCTGTGCATGTTTGTCCTCTATATGCACGCACGCGCACACACACCACACACACACACACATATACACACACACACATACTTTTTTCCTGAACCATTTGAAAATGCTTTGGAATCAGGGGCTAACTCATTTGTAAATACATCACCATGTATCTCCTAAGAACTCAGACACCTTCCTACCTAACCTCAATACGATTATGACACCAAGAAATTTAACATTAATACACTGTTATTATCTAAAATATTATCCATATTTGAATTTCTTAATAATGTCCTTTATAGTTGTTTTTTAATCCACGATCCAATCAAGGAATTGCATGGCACTTAGTTGTCATGTCATTTCCACTTCCTTTAATATAGGATAATTCTACCACTTTTACCTTTCAAAAAAAAATCCAGGCCAGCTGTCTGGTAGAATGTTCCACAAGCTGGATAGTTTTCCCATGATTTAATTCGGGTTCAACATTTTGGCGCAGAATCCCACACAGCTGATGCTGGTACTGCCCACTGAGTCCCACCCTGAGGCAGGAACATCAGTTTGCCCCATTCTTGGTAATGTTCAGTTTAATCACTTGGTTAAAGGGTGTTTTCCACTAGATTTCAACACTGTAAAATACCTTTCCCCTTTGTAATTAATAAGTACCCTGTAGGGTAACACTTGGCAGTCATGTGAATTTTCTGCTCACCAACAATCTTTCACCAATGGTTTCAGTTTCCATGGATGGTCCTTGCTGAACCACTTATCACATTTTTGGCTGAAAAATGATGATTTCCTATCATTCCCTCTTCATTTATTTGGTAGTATGCTTCTTAAAATCCTCCATAGTTTTAAAGGTGCTTCCACAGTAAGATTAAATGGTCCAAGTTATAGATAGCCAAATAATGAGATTACCATAAAAAAGAACTTTAGAGTGAGTGCACATGAGTGAGCTGAACACCAGTTACAAAAAAGACTCAGTGGAATCTGATGCAATTACAAAAAAATTGATACTGACATAGAATTATAAAAGTAAAGTATATAGAACCATATGTTGTAAACATTTGGATCACAGCTGAGGAAAAAAAATCAAACAACGTTTTCACATATCAAAAACTGGGGAAGAGGGAGGAAGTACAACAAGGTACCAGGAGCCTCTGGATGTGGTATAGGGGACCTCTCCCCTTTCTCAGGTCTTCCTTTTGGCATCTTCCAGAATTTCTATAATAAACAGGTAGCATTTTTATAATGAAAAATAAACAAAATTCAATTTAAAAAATGTAATAAGTTCCCCATTACTGGAAGTATTTAAAAACAGAGGTTGGAAAAGAGATTAGAGATGAGACCTGTAGCACCCAGGACAAAGAGATGCCCACTATGGTCTCTTCCAAACTGAATTAGGACAACCCAGGTGCTGGCAAGTACCTAAGTTGAAAAAGCAGTCTAAATTCCTTGTGGGCTAAGAAATACATATACTGCTTCAAATCTGGAATGTGGCAGGGAACAAATAGATCAACCCCATACTTTTTCAACATTTTCAGCCTTATACTCAAAGATCATTTGGGACTAGGTCTACTCTGCCACCTGGTACATTACATCACTTTAAATATTATATGTATACTGTCAGTGGATTATCATCAGCAAAGATACTTTAAAAGTGTAATTATTCTGAAATATTCCCTTTATAAATGGTGACAATGAATTCTTAAAAAGGATGCCATCAGAGAGTGATGTCACCAAAGTAAAAAAGAAAATAAGATTAAAATAATTAGACAGCTAACTCCCGAATAGCTCCAAGTACTGCTAAAGAATTAATGGAACAAAATATTTCTAGAAAATGAAAAGCATAATAAAAGAAATGAGATGGCTTATCATCAAACCTAGGAATGCAGCCTGATACCACTGGTGAAGTCAAGTACCAATGTTAAGGATTAAGTTTATTAAAGAAAACGGAGCCATGAGCAGTCATATTTATACCCATTAAAAAAAATACTAAAGGTTTTTATATGCTGTAAGAAATCTCAATTCATATTTTTCTGACTTGTAGCAAAAAGAATACTATTATGTACATCAGGTTTTGTATGGCTGAAGATCAATACACCCAAAACTTGCATTACATAAATTTAGTGAAAGCCTGATGAAAACTCTATAACCTCTTTTTGTATCTATGCCAGAAGGAAAAAAAAAAATCATTTGGAGTTCCAGACTTTTCTTAACAAGGGAATGGAGACTATGAGTTTAACATGCCTGATGATGTTCATCTCATGTAGCTATTGTATAATTAATACAGTATTTGGTATAAAAACCTATTCTCTGCTGTACCAAGTCTGAATTACCTCACTTACACACAAGGACATTTTATGACTTCCTAATGAATTATTATTTTGTTGATAAAGGGTGACCACATTACAAGGCCACTGGCAGCTACAAAGGTTCAGTGGCAAAGAGCTGCAATTTAGCAAATACATCCAACTTGGCTTTTTCTTCTCCAGCCAGCAGAGAGAGGCCCAGCACTCTGTCTCTGAAATAAAGAGGGTCTACTGCCTGCTCATGACAACCCCTGCTGGCCAATTCAGAGCTGGAAGGAGTTGTCCACAGGGAGGGATGAATGGCATAGGCGCCACCAATGAAGGGGATAATAGGGCACAAGGGCACAGACACTACCCGCCCCCCCCCCCAAGGGAACAACTCCAATTAGTGAGGAGGTGGCAAAAAACAACCCAGGCACAAATCATAGGCCTCAGTAGCTGGGAAGGATCTGGACTCACAGGGATTAACCAAGCAGAGTCAGATGGAAAATAAAGGTTCAAGAGGCCTTCCAAAGGTTTGAAGGTGGTAATATTGCCAGGTGTAAAAATTAAAATGCTGAGAGAAATCAGAAGAGCCTAAGGAGTAATGGCTGAACCACAAGGAACAGGATCCTGATATAAGGCATTATGGCCCAATAATCATGCCTCTGTACTGAGGGCAGAGAACAGAGAAAGAGAAAGAGAAATGTGGTAGTGTTCCCACTTACTATGATTTTACATCAGTGCAGAAACAGTCCTGGCAGAGAAGTGCTCCTGAAAATAGGATTACACCTCTCAGTCTTGCTCAACCTTGTTTAAATTACACACCAGCTACAGAGCACTTAGCTTGAGGACTACTTAAAACACGAGAAACTGTTGACTTCAGGAGATTTCAAAGCCAACCCCAGAGTGCTACTGCTGCCTTACCTCTGCTCAAGGTATCCCAAGGCCTGCCTGACAAACTCCATACGCACTTCCACGCTGCTGCGGCTCTTCAGGGCGTCAGTCGCTGGTGCCAACAACACATCTGTCATTTGTTTTACCATGGTCCACATGTCAGAGATATTCTGCATATAAATCAGACTGCATGTGACATTGCTGCGGGGCTGGAAAAATTGTTTGACTCTTCACGGCACTCTGACCTCAAAGGCAGGCAGCATGTGGAGAGGGAAGAGGTTAACATCTTTCGTCTGAGACCCCCGGGCTTAAGGCCAGTGCAGAAGATGCCCCTCTGCCCTGCCAGCTGCAGGCTTCGACGAACTTCCCCTGTTCTGAGTTGGTTTTCAGATTACTTAGTATTTCAGGTCTGATATAACCACCTATGTAATTAAGACCACATAAAAGTAACAAGAACACTAAATCTCAGTGGGTTATCTCTTAAGAGAGAGTGGATACATTTATAATCATACAAAGTTCCAGGAGTTTAAATCCAAGTAGCTGCATTTCTGTCCTTACAAGGTCACTGAGTTTTTTTAAGGCTTTAATAAGAGTTTAGCCTAAATAATAGAGGTTTTGTCCTCTCTGAGACTCTCCAGGGGCCACCACTCCTATTCCATTTTGCAAGTGTCACAACCTCCCATTTTCCTTCCCACTTACTCCTTGTAAAAGATGCCCCCCATGACAGCCTCCCAGGAAAGAAAGGGCATTCTCTCTGTGTTACCACCACACAGCTGGGACTCCCTTGCTGTGTGGGGATCTCCTGGCTATAGATCTCATTTTAAAACTGTTTTCCCTGAACCATTTGCAATATTCTAAAGTTAAGAATCCTTGGAAGACAGCACTGATTAGAGAAAGGCAGGTTTATGTTTTCCTAAAGGAAAATAGAAAATCCTGTTTTCACTGTCTCTCTCAAAAATTAAAACTATAGAAAATGCACCCAAATGCGATTCTAGGTGGTGAGATAGTAGGTAAATTCTTACTTTCTTCTGTAGATTTGCCTTTATTGCCTTATATTTTACTATTTCAAAAAATGTAAAATTAGATGCATTTTTTTTTGAAAAAAAAATCTCTGTATGAGTGCTTGCTTCCATTATATCCTTTCTCCCATTACTCCTGACTACCTACTAATCCATCCATCCATTAAAAAAAAATTCTTCTCCTAAGGGGAAGAAAACTGGCTAGGGGTAAGAATTGAAGGATGGGAATAAAGATGAGGAATCAGAGGAATGGAACCAGCAGCATATGAAGAATGCCCATGAAGACCCCAGAGTTCAAGAGGCTCACCGGTGTGAAACCGCATCACCTTTATAACTCAGCTCTTGCTGAAGAGCCTGGTAGTCTGTTTAAGGAGGGAAACCAGCAAGGGAGGAGTTGGAGTCTGACATGAGCTCAGAGTATATACATCTTAAGAAGAACTCTTATGACGATTAATTGATCCTGGCTGGGCCTTTAGAAGGTGCATTAAAAAAAATACACACAGCATCATCATCAAGAAAGCACCTCCAAATTATTTAAAATATAAGTCTGAAGAGCAGTTAACATTCTGTTTCATGGAACAGAATGTCTCTTCAGCACCTTTCTGCCAAGTCGGCCAGCTGCTAATCCCATCTGAGCAGCATACCCACAGTTCTACTTGGGTCAGCTCCAGGCACTACCTTATCATCCAGCTCTGCGATGGAAGCACAGAGGTCCACAAGGTTCGGCTGCAGGTGCCCGTTTACAATCTTCTCGTTATAGATATAAATCTGAAAATGAAAGGCAAAGTGAATGGCACAATTTCTATTTTTACCCCTTCTTTGAACACCTCTTAAAGCAGTTCTGCAACCAGCTTCTGCCCAATGGTCAGAGTAGGAGCTCCGGCCAATCCTTCCTTCCTCAGAGTGGCTGAGCCACCACTCTGCCTAGACTAGGGCAAGGCCTCTGGCCAACTTCCCAGTTCTGTGTCTGAGCTTTGGGCAACAGCACCTTTACACACCAAGGCTACCTGCTACCTGGCCTTCCCAACACCTGCAGAATGAGAAGGCGGTGGCCCTGTGGTAGGAGGGCCACCAGAGGTTCTGCACCTCTCTGGGCAGACTGTCTGTCCAGTGAGCACCAAAGGGAAAGGAGACAACATGGCTGCTCCTAGGTACGCAAAGCAAAGTGTGGTAATGTTTTCGGGCATTCTGACTGAATGGCCCCAAACCCAGGACTTGTGGGCTGAGGAAGGCATGTCAGGTTGCAGCCCTGCACGTTAGAATGGCAGCTGCCACACATGTGGTGCACACATTACTCTGGGAAAGAATCCCTGCTCCTTAGTAAAATTTCTCAAGAAAAAGGAACTATGTGATGTTTAAAGTGCAGAAAAACCTCCACTACTTTGGATTTTAGTTTAAAAGAACTAAAATAATGATGTAAAACCTGTAAGTTGTACTCTTTGTACCTGAAGTCCTTGCTTTACTGAGGACTGAACTAGGTAGCAACGTTAAGACACATCAGGACCCAAATGAACCTTACTTCCCTCTACTTTAAATGAGGGATGGTATCAAGCAGCCTCTGGGGTGTTACAAAGGTTAAATAAAATGGTTTTTCAACTATAAGGTGGTGTTTATTCACTCAATGAGCATTTATTAGGGGCTTTCCCTGTGCAAGGTATTGTGTTCAACATGGGATACAGAGATTAAGGTGTCCTGAGTATTAGAAACTGTTAGTTTATGAAGCTCTAGTCTTCACAGATACAGTTTCTCTCCTTGGAAGTTTATAGTTAGGTTAGGCCTGAACTCTGGTGGTGGCCATGGCAATGGAAGGAGTCATCCACATAATGAAGGTGAAATTTAAAGGATGCAGATGTAGTAGGTGAAGAATTGGAGAAGAAAATAAAGGCCCAGTAATAAAACATTTGGAGTTGGAAGGACATGGACTCGTATGTGGGAAGCTAAAGCAGTTAGTTTCGGCTGCCTAGAATTAAAAGTGGCAATGGCAAGCTGAGGGAGAGAGACTTAAAAAGAGCATTTAGAAAATTTTTCTCAACAATGAGTACAAGAGGGATGCAAGCCCACCACCCTCAATTCAAGAAACAAGATTATTTTCCCTTCTTGGTACTTTGTGTAGGAGAGTGGCAAATTAGAATAAAACACACAGGTGGCCAGCACTGCTTTATTCAAAAAATTAATTCCAGGCATGTACTGTTCTCAGGGCAGTTTCAGTCCAACAGAGTGCCTGTGCTACCACAAAGCATCTCAGTCCATACCTACATTATCACATGGTCAGGACACACGACCGGAATCACAATGCCCAAAATATCCTGAGCTTCCCCAGGACAACATTTGGTAGTGGTGAGCACACTATGCTTACCAAGGCAGGAAAGCATTTAGAAAATTTCTCCCAGTAAGGGGTGAAGAGGGATTTCTGATAATACCATCAGCCTACTGGGTAATTCAGTTAATACAGTACTCCATTTGCTAAGCAGTATAGTTACTCAGGCTTTACTGTACATGGGCTATTGCCAAATGCTAAATGAGATGCCTTAGTCAGTGCAGATGGTGGATTTCAATTTTTCCTAAATCAAATCTGAGTCATTCTATTACCCAACTTGATGGAATTTGCCAGTAATCTAGATGGTAAAATATTAACCAATCCTCTGAACAAAAACCCAACTTGCTTCCAGGGTTTGACTTTCACATGAAGTCTTTGTTCTTTTATTCCCCAGAGAGCTCACATAGGATTTTCCTGGATTCAATCTTTCTTAAGAGCACGCTCACCTGCCGGGCATAGGCCATCTCGATACTATCCAGAGAGCTTCGACCAGGGGGTCCCGCATCACTGATGTAACTTGGCTGTAGATAAATACATATGCATAATCGGTTAAGCCAAAACTCAATAATGTAAAGAAAAAAAATCATATAAATATGTGCTTGTCTTTAACAAAGCTGTGAGAAGTCTGTTTCCTAGTCAGATTTCCCCAAATGATTTTAGGGGTTTTAACAGAATGCATCTCTCTTACCATGAGCACACTGCTGGATATACACTTTACCTGTTTTTACTGCAGCTAACAGTAGCCACGAACCCTAGTTGTAGCCATGAACCCTAGTTATAACCAATGAGATGAAAGCACAAGTCTGGTAGTGCATTTTGGGATAAATTTTGCTTTTCCTGATAGAGGGAGAAAAAAAGAGGCTGGCACGGCCTTTCAGCTTTCTCTCCTAAATGCAGATGGATGTGCCGAGCTGTAGCAGCTATCTTGTGAGCCTGAAGTAAGTGGATCTGCTAAGGATGGTGGTGCACAAGGATAAGGAGCTCCTGGGTCTCTGACGGCAATGCAGAACAGCTGAATTACGGCCCCCACCCTCCACACCTGCAGATTTCTTGTTAGGTGAGAAAAATAAATCCCTATTCAAGTCACTGCACCTCAAGTTTTCTGTTACTCAGAGCTGAAAGCATCCATATCTGAAACACAGAATTACTGAAAACTACTAGTTACAATAACAATAGCTACACTTACTGAGCACCTACTATATGCACCAAGCACTGTCTTAATTTCCACAACCTTATGAGGCAGGTACTTTTTTTAATATCAATTTTAAAGATGAAGACATCAAAGCACACAGAAAGCAACTTCCCCAAGGTGACTCTGATAACAAGCAGTGGTGCCATGCTTTGAGTCCACAGTCTGGCGCCACACTGCGTGCCAGGGCAGCCCAGGACAACTTTCCAAGGACAGCCATCAAAGAGCGAGAGAGAGCAGTGGTTAGAAATCCTGTCTCTACTACTCAGTAACTATGTGATCTTGATTGAGCATATTGCTTCTTTTGAGCCTCAGTTTCTTTAGTTGTAAAATAAGGGCTGGAATGGTATCTACACCTCATGGGTTTGTGATGAAGATTAAATGGGAGGAAAATAGTACTTAGTTCATAGCACTGTTGTGAGGAAAAAGCAGAAGGAGCTTAGCACAATGCCAGCGCTTGACCAATAAACGCTAGCTCTTATTACTTGTTAAACAAAAAATAAATCACCACGATGTACATAGAAATAAATCCTGTATGGAACAACAATAGATAGATAGATATGTACACTACAGAAACATAACCTAAAATATCTTATTTTGTGCTGGCTGGAAAGTCTCATCATTTTTCTACAATCAACACACTCCTTGTATGAACCCAACCCCCTCCCCACCCAGCTCATTTTCTACTTCAGGACTGTTCTGAGTATTCCCAATAATACCGAGTTGAGAACTGGTCTATAAGACAGCCACCCTTCTGGAACAGAAGTAACAGTCTGAAAACTGGTGATCCCAAAGTCTTTAAAGAACACAGCACCAAACCTGTTCATTCCAGTAACCTAACTGTGGGGAATGAAAAGGGGAACAGTACCAAGGACACAGTTGTTTCAGTTAAATATACATAAACAGCCTTGAGAAATATTTTCCAGCACTAAAAAGCCAATTTTCAAAATCATCTATTTAAAAAGTATTTGGTTTCAGACTTCAAATTTCCATTTAAATTAATTTTGCCTAATGCCCTTGTTTTCAAAAGTACCTTTCCTTCATCTGCCCTTGGCCAAGCCTGTTTCACCACACAGAGTTAATTATCCATCAACGGGATGTGTATACACACATTCCTGGGTGGAGGAACCAGAGCATGTTTACTGGAATTTCAAAGTCAGAGCTGCTTGAGGGCTGGGAAAGTAGACACCAGTATGCTGTGTAGGAATAACATTCCTTGAACTTCTGGGTTTCTCTGCACTGGGGCCTGACTGAAACATAGTGGGGATGATAACAGCAGGGAATGAGAGACCAGAAAAGTAGGGAAGATGGGAGGGCAGGGCCAGAGAGGGCAAGGGGCTCACCCATGAGTCTGGAGCTATCTGGACAAATAGCGGCCTCTGAGAGCAGAGACATGAGAAGGTCTTCTCAGGGTAGACGGTGTTCCCCAAATGGCCATTCTAAGAGAGCATTCCAGAACAGGTAGGACGTGGTTGAAGGGCAAGCAACACAGGAGGAATTGTGAGCTCTCATTAAGCAATTACTTTTGTACAAAGCATATCCAGGGATGAATAAAATCTTTTCCCAAGGAGGGCACATTCTAGTTAGGAAAAAAGGAACACAACTAGCCTTCCTAAAAAAACAAGTACAGAATAAAAAGAAAATACGATGATACTATGGAAGGAAGAGTTTTTAATTTCCAGGGGGAAAGTTTTTGCTTTATGTAAGTAAAATGAAACTGAAGTGATTAATTTACAACAGTTGGCTATAAAATCTGTACACAGAAGCCCAGAACTACTAGGAAAAAAATACCAACTGGGGACCAGAACACCCAAACTCAGATGACCCTAGGACCAGAAGACCCTAAACTCAACCCAGCTGTGTGTCCTTGGTAACATCCTTTAACTTCTCTGGAGCCTAATTCTTCATGGATATAGTGGAAAGAATATACTCGGGCCATTTATATGATGAAACCTACTGTAGCCACTAATGAATGACAGGTAACTACATGATTAGCCTAGAAAAGCTCCAATGTAAGTTAAAGGAAATAAAAGTTGTAGAAATAATATATAAAATGGTGCTATTTGTGGAACAAACTGATCAGATGAACATATATGTATAAATGTGCATATAAATACTTGAGGATGTATATCACTGTCAGAGGTTATGTTTGGAACAGCAGAATGTTCAAAAGCAGGTCTATACCTCTACCATCAGAATACTGCTCAAGAACAAAGTGTTCTTGTATGATACATCAAGATGTTAAAATGAAGGGCCTGCTGAGTTGGGTTTTTAAACTTCATTTTGAAAGAGCAGCAGAACACTTTCTATACTTGAAGTCCTACTCAAATTCCAGTATGTGAAACAAATCCACCCCCCTAGGGAACTACCAGGGAGCCATAAAATACAGTTTGGAATAATCTAGTCTGGGGTTTTCAAATTCAAGCTCTGTTGGTCTATATTTTACTATTCTATCGAATCTAATATACCATCTATTATAAGATATAATGTTATTTATGTATTACGAGGAAAGAAAAACATGCTGTCAATTAAACTATGACACACCACTGAATTTGAGATATATCCTGATTTCAGAGATGTTAAAATGTGGAAAAGATGTGTGATTGGGAACTGATGAAATATGGAATTAACTCAGTCATCAAAAGTAGAGACTATGTTCAACACACCGCTCATCCACTGACTCTCTCTAACACTGACACAGCCACTAGGCTACACTGAGGTCACATAAAAATTACTTTTAAATACTGTTTTAAAGTTGGCTAAGATACATCAAGGATTCCCAAAGCTGTTCAAGCCCCACGTGCCGTTCCACAAGCAGCCCAGCACTGCGGGAGTTCCTCACGCTGCTCGGACGCGAGGCCTAGGGTACAGGGAGGGGTTCTTGGCCAGGAGTCTCTTCTCTTTCTCGTGTCAAAGCACATGATTTCTATTTAGACCACAATCTGAAGAGTTATTAACAGTCTTTCAATTCCTACCACCCTCCTCTAAGAATGATACCTTTCTTTAATGAAATCCTAAGGAAATTAATTTCCCAAATTGACTTTATGCTATTAAGCATCATTTCCCTTATATTACCAGTGTCACTGCTCTTCTGTTGTCAGAAAGCTTGGGGGAAAAACATATCAGGAATCACCATATCTTAGTTCATTTATACTTTAAAAAAAAGCAAAAAAAAAAAAAAAAAGCTTTAAGACTCTCCTTATATTTTCCAAATCTGGACATTTTCCTTCAAACGTAAAGTCAGCTCAAAATGATCAGAAGCCTCCTTCCTAACTAATGACATTTTGGGTTCCAACAACCTTATTCCTGACAAAGTGCCCAGAAAAGAAAAGTTTCAATAGCAAACATATTTAATTATTTTTTCTATTTATCCTTAAAGATTTTTATTTATTCACAGCAATACTTTATAAATCAAGGGAAACACTTAAGGGACAGAGCCATATATAAATGTTAAAATAAACTTAATAATGTATACATAGCTTACCAAATACTAACCACCACCATAAATACTGCTAGGATGTGTTGAGTGTACACCCGTGCTGGCACTGGGCTAGGCACTTGGCACGAATGCTGTATTTCTTACAACAGTTCTGCAAGAGAGACCTTTTACAATGAGGAAAACCAGGCCTGGAAACCTAGGCCTACCCTATTCCAAAGCCTGTCTCTGGCCTTCATGCTACGTGATTCCTATGCAGAGGGTAAAGAAAGTACCTGCCCAAGTGGAGATTATATCACCTTTCCATTATTTTGAAGAAAATTGAATGAGAAGACCCGTAAGAAAACATCCACTACACACCCACCAGAACAGTTGAATTTAAAAAGACAAAAAATGCAAAGGGTGGTGAGGATATGGGACAAATGGAATGCTCACATACTGCTGGTGGGAGTTTCAGTGATACAACCATTTTGGAAACCAGTTTGGCAGTATCCGCTCAAGCTGAGCATATGCACACCCTCGGACCCAGCAACTCCCCTCTCAGGTGTGCCCGACAGAGATGCAAACATGTGTTCACCAAAAGACACACTGAAGAATGTTCACAACAGCACTATGTATGAAAGCCAAGAACTAGAACTATCCACATGTCCATCAACACCAGAATGGATGAACAGATTGCAGCTATACTGCTCAGCCCTAAGAGTGAGTGGCCTACAAACACAGGCAAAAATATACAGAATGTTACACAAAAGAAGCCAGAAGCAAGAAGACATCCTATAGAACTCCATTTAAATAAACTTCAAAAACAGGCAAAATGAATGTATGACGCCAGCAGCCAGGAGAGTGGTTCCCTGAGGGGCAGGGGCGGAGACAGGAAAGGCGCAGGTGGGCTCCTGCGGGCCGGCGACGCTGTTTCTTCCTTTGTTCCACTTGTGATATTCACTGCAGTGGGTACTTATGACGTGTGCACTTTTCTGCAGAGATGTTATGTTTCAAGAAAAAAGTTAAAAACAACAGCAACAAACAACAAAAGCTGCAGGTTCCAGAAAATGGCAGCTCCCCGGATGGCCTGAGAGCACCGTGGGCACCCCTCGCCAGGGCTCATGGCAGGGCCGCCACTCTGCTGTCACAGTGCAACAGCAGCGAAGGCACTGGCACCTCGCTTCCAAGGGGACTCGGGGTCAAGGAGGAAGAGTCTGAATAACAGACTAGCCTATTTTTAAGAGAAGAGCAATCAAGAAAGAACATCTCATTAGCAGCTTATAATTACTTCCAAATCCCAATACAGACCACAACCTATTAACACCATTTTAAAAAATGAAGTTTATAAAACCATGAGCTGTTCTACTTATCTATCCAGACTTAAAAGAAGCTGAGAAAGAAATAATAGGCTGGCCAAGGGTTTTATAAATTGTTCTTTCCCAAAGACTCTGACCTGAATCTTTGAAATCTTTGAGTCTAAGAAATGTGGAACAAGGTCCTTAATGAGTAATTTCCTAAGACAAATGACTTTAGCATCTACTTATTTGGGGGCTAATTTAATAGAAAAATGTGGTTTTTAAGTAGGGAGAAAATGTGTAGATGCGGGACATGTGAAGTGACTGTGTGGGCAAAGAACTGCCGAGCTACTCATCCTTGACCCAGACTTTAACAGAACAATGGTCTAAGAAGGCAACAGTCAGTGCGGTCTCCCCAGCATATCGCCTGTTTCTCTGAGCCTCGGTGTCTTATCTCTCGTGAGAAAAGAATGCTGACTAGCTATGAAACAACTTCTAGGAAAGACTTATCAGGAAGCATTGGTAAATTACTTAAAATGTCTAATGCTCTGATTTTTATAACACTGCAATTTTTTTAATTAAGGTATCATTGATATCCACTCTTATGAAGGTTTCATGAGAAAAACAATGTGATTACATTCACCCTTATTATCGAGTCCCCCCCCCATACCCCATTGCAGTCACTGTAATTTTTAACCTGCACCTCCAAGTGCTTTAAATTATTACTAATCTTCCCAATGATCCCACTTAACCAATGAAGACACTGAGGTCTGCAGGGTTAAATAACTTGGACATGGGCTCAGAACTAGTGAGTAGTGAAGCTAGGATTTGAACCCCAGGGCTGCTCTTTCCACAACACCAGAATGCTAAGTATGTGGCAAGCCACAGCTCCGTCTGGCACAAGGGCAGACATTAGTAACTGAGGCAAGACACTCCTGCTGATCCCAAGATACAGCCTCAAAATCCTTCTCAGGAAGGATCTCCAGGACATATTAAGTGGAAAAAAAAAAAAGCTATACAGAACAGAGCATACAGTAAGCTAATTTTTGTGTAAGAAGGAAGTGGAATGAGAATATATAGTCTTATATACTTGTATTTGTATAAAGAAACACTGGAAATATGCACAACAAAGTAATAATAGTGATTACCTCTGAAGGAAACTAAGTGGGAAGGAATGGGCTTTTGGAGATAAGGGACTTCAATTCTGGAATCATATAAATTCACTGCCTTTTAAAAAATTAGACTTCAAAGGGAGAAAACCCTCAATTTAGCACTACCACCAATCAATGAACCCTGGCAATTAAAACAAATCCTATTTTACATACCTACTCAAAACTATAGAATTTTAACACAGCATTAATACTGCAGTTAGCATAATTAACTGGAGCCAAATGATTCATTGAATATTTCTTGAGCATCTGCTGTTTCAGGCACTCGAGATATGTGAATAAGCAAAACAAAAAAACCTGACCTTTATGCAACTTACATTCTACTGTAAGAAACAGACAACGAGCAACATAAAGACATAAAACATATACAGTGTTACATGGGAGGAAATACTAAAAAGAAAAATACAGCAAGAAAAGGAGATACAGGAAGTGCTGAATGGGGAGAGGTTTGTTTGGATTTCAAACATCAAGGCCTTGGAAGGCCTCACCGAGATGGTACTGGCTAAACATCTGAAGGAAGAGAGGTAGCCAGCCATGCAAGCATTTGGGGGAAGAGCATTCCAGGCAGAAGCAACAGCAAACACAGAGGACCTGAGGCAGGAACAAGCCTGCCAGATTTGCTCAAGGAACCTTTAAGGAGCTTGGGCTGGAGCAGGGAGAGCAGTGTAAGGTGAGCCTGGAGATCCAACAAGACCAGGTCAGGGAGGGACTCAGAGGTGATGGTGAAGACTCTGGCTTTCACTCCAAGTGAGACGGGCATTACTGGAAGGTCCCGAGGAGACAGTGGCACAATCTAACCTGTTTAATAGTGTCACTCTGGCTGCTATGTTGAGAAGAGACTGTACAAAGGCAAAAGCAGGGAGACCAGTGTGGTCGACAAGCTCTAAGATGAACCCCAATAATGCCCACCTCCTGGGATTCAAGACCATGTGTGATCTTCCTGAGTGTAGGCTGGATTTAGTAACTTACTCTGAACAAACAGGATGTTGTTCATATTGAAACCACAACAGGATGTTGCTTTCAAGATTAAGTTAAAGACTGGTTCTGTCTTACGGTGTTTTAGCTTTTCCTTGAATCCCTCAACTCTTGCTCCAGAGGAAGCAAGCTGTCATATTGTGACCCACATGACAAAGCACTGCTGTCCCCAGCCAGGAGTCACGTGAGCGAGCTTGGGAGTGCATCCTCCCCGAGGCAAGCCTTTAGATGAATGCAGCCACAGCCGGCACTCAGACTGAGGCTGCAAGAGATCCTGAGCCAGAAATACCCAGTCAAGATAAATGCTTGTTTTCAGCCACTACAGTTCGGAGTAATTTGTTACACGGCAATAGATAGTTAAATCAACCAGTTAGGAGGCTAGTTCAATAATCTGAGGAAGAGGTGATGTGGTTTGAACCAGAGTGCTAACAGTGGAGGTGGTAAGAAGTGGTTGGATTCTGGGCATATTTTGAGAGTAGGGTTAATTGTACTTACCAACATGTGACAAAGACTAGGAAAGGAAAGGACCAAAATGAAAACCTGGAATTGCCATTTATAACGATGATAAACTCTGTGAAAAAGGAAGGTGGGCATGGGTGGGGTGGGGAGCAGTTGCTATTAAGACTCACTTCTGGACATATTTACCTTGAAATGGCCATGAGCCAAGAAGACCACTAGATAAATAGGTTTGGGGTTTGGGGCTGTGATGCAAATTCGTCTTCAGCATTAAAAGGTATTAAAAACCATAAGCCCAGATGAGATCAACAGGGCAGTGACTGAAGGAGAAACAGGTCAAAGATTGAGCTCTGGAACATTCAAACATCTGGAGTCAGGGAGTTTAAGGAAAATTCAATAAAAGAGGCTGAGCAGAAGCGGCCAGCCATGTTGGAGGAAATCCAGGGAAATGTCAGCATCCTGGAAGTCAAGGGAAGAAAGTGTTTCAAGAGGGAGAGTGATGGACTGTGCCAAGACTCCCAGTAGTCAGGTAGATAAGCATTCTTTGACCTCACATTTTTATTAATAGTGGTTTATCTTTAGGACTCAGCTACCTCGCTTTCCTGAGTAAAGTCAAGAGCATCTTCTCCTGATGCCAGCAGGGTGTGGAGAATTCGCTGTTTCACTTGCTCCCACTCGACCAGCATTGACTCCCGATGGTACTCCTCAGCCATGCCAAAGGTCTGTCAGAGAAGAGCAGAGAGGGGTGGCCCGAATGAAAAAAAGGACACAGATTCCTTTAAAGTTCAACAGAATTCAAAGCCCCCCAGATAAGTACAACAAAAGGGAAATCAGTGGTATTAAGTACAGTTCACACTGTTGTGCGACCATCACCACCAAACATCTCCAGAGCTCTTTTTATCTTGCAAAACTGAAATTACGTACACACTGAACACTCTCTATTCCCTCCTTCCCTCAGCCCCTGGCAATCACCATTCTACTTTTTGTCTCTATGATAATTTTCACTGCTTCTAGGAACCTCACTATGCTTATTAGCATAGTGTCCTCAAGGTTCATCCACTTTTAGCATAATGCAGAATTCCCTTCCTTTTTAAGGCTGAATATAATACTCAATTTTATGTGTATACACACACACACACACATATACCATATTTCATTATCCATTCACCTATCCCTGGACACTTGAGCTGTTTCCACCTTTTGGTTATTATGAACAGTGCTATGAACATGGGTGTACAAACATCTTTCAATTATTTGGAGCATATACCAAGAAGTGGAATTGCTGAATCACACAGTAATTCTGTTTAATTTTTTGCAGGACTGCATAATGTTTCCATAGAGGCTGCACCATTTTACATTCACATCAACAGTGCACAGGTTCACAATTTTTCTACATGCTTGCCAACACTTAACTATTTTCTGGGTTTTTTTGTAATAGCCATCCTAACGGTTTTGATTTGCATTTTTCTAATGATTAGTGATGCTGAACATCTTTTTATGTGTTTATTAAGACAAATACCTCTGAAATTAGGCTACCATATTACACTTAATAGCATGCCATAGTTCAAACTGAAGTACTTCTTTGCAGTACACAAAAAAACGATGGATTATAAAATCAATGATATCTTAAGGTTTAATAAGCATCAGAAAAGACAACAAAAGATTTTTCCAGTGTCTTTATTTTTTTTAAAAAATAGTAATATTTTCATAGGAGGAAGCAAACTAGTAAAAGGAAAACAGAGCCTGCTGTGTTTAGGTAGCCTACCAGTGAGCTCAGAGCCACTACTGAATTGTCTGGCAAACCTCACTCCTGTCTACTGGTGACACTGCAGGTTGTTGCCAAAACAAAGGCAACTGGAAGGAAAAGAAAAAAGAAAAAGTAAGAAGAAAGGGCAGGAGAAAGGAAGAAGATTAAAAAAAAATAGAAAATCTCTGAGAAGAACATTAAAACAAAATAGAGATACACTGAATCATGACCACTCTCAGACTATTACTCTTTAATTGGCAGACCAGGGCTCTCATCAGCTGAAGCCCACTTTTCAAAAAGCCATTTCATTTGCAATCAGTTTGGCATCTAATTAGGCAGCACCAAGGGAATGAGTATTAGTAATGCCTGCCTTAATTTTGGCAATGCAGATAATTTATACTGAGAGTGTCCATATGTATGAGCTTTGGCAAACTGTTAGAAAAACCACATACACTCATCCTACAAATGGGATGTTTAAGTATGGACAGATATTTATTAAAATGTGAAAAAGACAGACACCAGACACACACAAAAATAATTTGGAAGAAGGTTGGCACATCCTGAAGTTTGATTTAGGTCCTTCTATCAATAGATCTCTTTTCTAAAATGTATTCTGAAGACACAAGAAGTAACAATCACAAACTTTACAGTTTTCCATCTGATTTTCTTTGCACTGGGAGTGAAGAAGAACGGACCATTCCAGTCAGTTGGCCTGGACTGAAAAAATATCCAGGGAAAAATCATTTTCTCTTACGCTAGTGAACTTAAAACGTGAAAGCTATGCATTTTCAATAGAAGGATGTTGGAACAGAAAGGTGGAGTGAATGAGAGGGAAGTTTCCATGGAAGGTATCCAGAAACAATGCACAAGTGAACCACAATTTCTTTTCAAACTCTATTTAGTGGTCAAACCAAGCACCTCCTCAGCTTGAGCCACTCCTAGCAAGGAAAAATGGAGTGTGGTCAAGTGGCATGAGGGCCGGACGGGGTAGAAATAGGAGTGGGGGGAAGCTTGCGATAGGAAGTGAGGCACTGAATCAGGACAGCACAGTGTCACAAGAGCTTTCCTTAAGAGCCAGTCCTCTGGCTGATGAAGAATGGCACAGTAGTAAAGGCAACTGAAGACATTGCTAATGAGGATGGTGGGGGCAGACTTCCAGCATCATGTGAGGGTCAGAGAGAAAGTAGTGGGGATTAGCCATCCCCAGTTATCAGGCTGCCCACCTGTGTACCAAGAATTCCTGCTTCGCAAACATAGGAAGCGCTCTGAAAACTGGCAGCTTAATGGGCTCAAATCCTCAGACACCTGAGAAGTGTGCCAGGCTACTCATTTAGAAACAGCCCCACAACCTGAATGAACAACACTGAAGTTCGTTCATCATTAGTGTGATAAGGAGCTTCAAATACAAATAAATGGCCCAACATTAAGATTCTCTTCCCTTGACCGTACCACCTCCAGCTTACTTTAATTACATTAGAGATAATGGAACATCCAATTTGTGGGCTAATCAGGGGTGATCAGCCACCCATCTGCCCTATCCCAGCCTATTCCCTTTGGACCCATTTCAGAACCACTGAATTAGGTGCAAAGAAGAATGCCAACTAGAAGAGCTAATGAGAGAATCAACAGAGCTACTCAACTAAGAACTAAGAGAAGAGGATGAGAATGAGGGTCTGAGGCAAGGTGAGAGGTAGGGAACAGCAGGACAGGAAGGAAGGAAACCTGAGAGAAGAAAAAAGGGATAACCTTGGAAAGTATGTGAGGTCTAAAAATTAAAAGGAAGGCAAAATAACCCATAGGAAATGACAAAGTCGTGGAGAAACTATTGTAAATTAAACTAGAATCTTTCAGGTTAAGTGTGGAAATGTATCTCTTCGAACAAAGTTAAGAAAGGAAGGCAGGTAGAGAACTGGGCAACTGAAGTAAAAACAGGTGGGGAGCACTTAAACCCCATTTTCATAAAGGGAAGAGGGCAATATGCTTTGACTTCACACCCGCTTACTATTGAGCTGTTGCTGGTTTTTAGAAACTCTACATGTGTTCCAATAATGTTTTGTTTTTGCTGGGATGCACCAAATGGGAAAAGAGAGGACCATTTGTGGTTTTGTAGCTTGTTTTCTTGGCATTTCAGCAGGACACTGGCAAGTCACTCAAACATGAAATTACTACCAAAATGCCAGGAAGCTGCTCATTTTTTTGTTTGAAAATGATTCTTGCTTATCGGCAGTCTTTCGGTGTCCAGACAGGTGAAAGATCTCCCCCCCAGGCTACCTCCCAACATGGGAATATCTCCCTCACAAACACATATGCACACATTTTGCACTGTGGTATGTCACTTAAATGTTTTGGCTGGCTGCACATTTAGTCTCAGTATGGCACAATGTTTGGAGACTGCCAATTCCAGAAACACATTCCACAGGATAAATGGATTAATAAGGCTTGGTAGCATTCAACAATTCTAATTTAGTTTCATTGGTCCTTTACATCAGGAGAATCAGTGTTAGTGAGTAACTCAAAGTGTGAACAAAGAAAAAAATCTCTTTTTAAAACCATATTCAAATCTGAATCAAGTGAATTTCTCTATTTTCAGGTCTAAGTACTATTGCCAAAAACATAATTGATGAAATTTTAGGGAATTTCACTCTGATAATTGAACGTATCATTTAAATAATGCCTTTGGAACATTTTCTTATGAATTAGGGCTGGCAAGCCCTTTGCTGCCCTATCTCACTCAGATCAGCCCTACTGAGACATGTCCACCTGCACAGAACATTTTAATAAAACAAACTGAAAGCAACATTTTTTAACTTTATTTTTTAAACTGCATAAATGATACATAATTTATTTCACCTGTGTAAGGGTTGTATCAACCACAAACAGAGGTCCCCCTTCACCCTTACTCTGCAGAGGCAGCCACTGTGGACAGATTAGCATGAACCCTCCAGCTGCCTTCCGGGGAAAAGGTGCATTTTTAGAACCAGCTCCACATGATTGCCAATCCTCCTTCTCGCTTGCCAAAAGATCCCAATGGCCCGAAAACTCTCGTACTCCGTAATGAAATGTTTTGGAAAGGTTTTGATCTTTTAATCCTTGTCAGAAACAAATGGAGATAACTCACATGTTAGTAACGTGAATGATCTTTGTGTACCTTGAGGGAATGCTTGCTGCAAAAATACTGTTGCACATATAATGGCTGCTTAGGCTGACTTACTTACCAGCCTTTTGTGTACCAAGCTAGTTTCTTTTTTTTTTAAGAGCTTGGAGAAATTATTAATATAAAAGGTAGCACAGAAGGGCAAATTGTCTGATAAAAGAAAAAGAAACTGAGGAAAATTATCAATGATCTTAATTGCTTTTCTGAACTGCTGATTCATAGAAACCAAAATACCATTTATACCATAACAATGAAAGCAAAGAACTGTCTGTTCCTCCCATTTTAAGACTAATAATTAATGGACCAGTCCAGTGTTTCAGATGCATTTCAGTCACTAAACACACATAATAGAGTTACAAGCATGGTATTTTCTTCAAACAGGGTGCCTGCAGAACTCCTCTGGTGAACTGATCTGCACTCCCGAGTGTACACTGCTGCCCTCAAAACTACACCTGGACTTGTTTCTTACCCTTTTCCGGGACTCTTCAATGGCAGACAGCAGGGCATTGTCCTTTTCATTCTTCAGGAAGCCCTAGGAAAGCGGAGAGAAATGACACAACTTATGTTAAAATTAACCTCCAAATAATCAAAAGCACACTGGGGTGAAAAAATAATAACTGTTAGGATATATGCTAGCCTGCCCACCTTCACCCTCACAGAAGTCACTCAACTCGAAAACATCGAAATAGATGGTTTTTACAGGTATTTCCTAGTTTCTTTCATGGTGAGCACATGATGATTGTAAGAAGGTAAAATCCCCATGACACAGTAGTGCGGAGTCCTCTGTCCTGTTAAAATGTAAACAGTCACAACTGCCCTTCAAAATTCCTAAATAGCCCGTATCATACACACAGCTATGCAGCCACTCACGGTGCTCCTAACTGTTCCTTAGTCTACATTTCTCTGTTGCTTTTGATTAATTCTTCAATTTCTTCCTAACACTGAGGAAGCCATCACCATCCACTTGTCTGGGTGTTTTTCTTCACTTGTTTGTTAACGGCTGGGAACCCAAAAATCATTTAGTCACACATTTCCTCCGCAGTTTTGCCACAGGTACTCTCTATCAGGTCTGACGTCATCTGCTGCTTTATATAGGTGGGGTGAAGATGAGACAGTCCACAAGTCTGGTTTAATATGTAAAGGGTTAATGCCTACAAAATGTAACTACACAATAGCTCAACGACAGACCTACTTTCAGATCTGGGTGCCTACATTTACTAAAGGCATAATTTTAGCCAAGTCACCCAACTCTCTAAACCTTAGTTCACTCACATGTAAAATAAATATTAAACAAGATAATGTAATCAAGTGGTTGGCACAAGGCTCAATACATGTAGTTCTATTTTTAGAACCAATTACATTTAGAATTGTTGGTGACATTAAAGAAAGAGATGGCCAGGGTGACTTCCTTGTTGCTATTCATTGTCCTCATTGCTCAAGCTGAGGTCTTGGGGAGGAGGGACACTGTCCTGAGAGACAGCCACAATTGCAGGCAGGCAGAGTGGGCTTCCATGCCTGCCTCCACACCAACACCTTGCCCTTCACACAAGAGTGACGTTTCTTTCCCACAGCCTGGGTGTGGGGGCCAAGTAGGAACAAGGAAGGTGACCCATCAGCTAAAATAGGTAGAGAAGCCTTAGTTGTAATATGAGAGAATTCAAGTCACCCAAGTCATCTCATATGTTAGATCTGCCTACACTCTGTAATGGAAGGTACCTGCATGTCCAGCATTTACACCTGTCCAAAAGGGCCTGTTCTCTAAGAATCATGTTTTTGCCCTTTTCTTTTCCTAAGAAGACTTTGGCGGAATATAATACAAAGTAGAATTAAGCTAAAGCTTTTAAAATGAAGACTAAATTGTTAAAAATTATTTGACGGTTTTCCTGAAAACTGTCATGGTTAATTAATTTTTGATCATTTATTATGTTTTAACAACTGTAACATTTTAGTATATATTTTGTTCAAACAGTTCCAGATTATGAGGCTGCTGGTTCTTACAAACAAACAACAACAACAACAAAAAAACAGGGGTGGTACCAGGTAAGACTGGGAATATCAACTTAAATAAAATATTACCATCTTCATGGATTCCCCACATCTCTTCTGTATTGGCCCATGACTCTCCCACACCTGCTGTCACACACCAACATGGGTGCTGCTTGGGGTGGACAGGGACAATGGCCAGCAGCCCAGGAAAGAGTTCCCTCATAGGTTCCTGTAGCACAGCCCCCGAGGCAGCTTTAAGCCGCCCTGTGGACACAACTGCCCCAAATACCTATCCTGGTAATTGGTGTTGGGGTGGCGTGAGGAGAGGATCCACCACTTGCTTACTAATATAATGGCCTCAGTAATCCAGAGCACATATAGCTAGGACCCCATGGGGTTTATTCACAAGTGAGCAGCTTGTCACCACATGCCTGCTTCTGGCCATCACAGGGGAGCCAGACACAAAATGATGGCAAGGATGTTAATGGACCTTGTTCACACCCTCCACAGCAAATGATTATATCAAGTCAACAAACCTTTATTATGATTTCCCTTTCATAAGTGGTCTTCAATGGCTAAAGCTAATGGCTTCAGTGTCACAGTTTATAGACAAAGCAAGAAACTATTATTATCGATAGCTGTTCCCCAACAAAGAGTAGGCATAGATTGTGCTTTGTTGAATCTTTTCATGGCTGCTGCTACGGGAAGTTGGTTGACTAAACAAGCCACTTTTGGGATGGGGATGGGGGTGGTGATAACCACTGCCTAAGAAGGCCTGGTCTCATTTTTTCCCCTTGTTGGGATGGAAAGGGCCGCACCGAGTGCCCCATCTCCTCTCTGGGCTTCTATGCTTTTCCCAGTCAGTGACCAGCCTATCCCTTTCTTTTAACTGCATCCATGGTCTGCACATAATCCACACCCACATCCACGTAGAAAAAGCAATAATCAGACAATCTGTTTAAAAGCAACATAATATTCTGTAAGAAACAAAATTCCAGAATTTCTAAGAAATGAAATTTCAAGTACTAATAAAGAAAGAAAAAGATGGACAAAAGATTGCTTTGGGGCAGATTATTCTGTTGTTTAAAATATTCATTATAAAACCTACATTATAAAAATCTCACTTAATAAATTAGATGAAGCATTTGTACATAAGAATCAAATTTTACGATCACCTACATATGAACAAAGACTATGAGCCGTATGTACCTCAACAATTGGGCTTTCTCTGCAGCACAAATTGAGGCCCCAAAATATATAGATTATGAGTTTTAATTTTTCATTCTTTATTCCTTTCAAAAATGAATTACTAAAATACCCTACATATCATATTTTGTTTTTTAAAAACAACACATTAGTGACCTATCTTTTGAAAAGCATCTTACAAAGAATAATTTCTAGTCAGAATACAGCTGGAATCTGTGTGCCATCTAGTGGCCTTTTCTTTAAAGAACACACATTTGAAGGGATAATAACAAGCTAAAGAACTAAAAAGTTGGTCAGAAAAATACTTGCCTTGGCCCAAGTTTTCTATAGCTTTTTTCCTGGACTTCCCTTTTCCCCATGTGTGTTTTGTTTCCTTCCAACTCCTGTGAGTCAACTCTCAAGCCTCCCATCCCAGAGGTACACTTTTATAGCTTGCCAGAAAAATGAGTTTTCTAGAGGTGGGCTGGGGTGTGAAGGGTACACCAGAAGGTGTCTTCTCTCACTAGGTGGGGCCCCCTGCCACACTGCAGACTCCTGGTCATAGAGAAGGCCCAGAAGCTCACTTCCCACTCAGAGATGACAGATCTGTGACCCTCAGAGCTCCTCATCATTAATACCCTTTTCTTGCCAGCAAGCACTTTTCATTGTTCATAGTGTCCCACCCAGCCCTTCTACTGCTGCCCTGCTCAATAAAGAACACTCCATAAACATCTGCAGGCCTGCTAGGTAATTTAACTACTCCTGACTTCCTCACCTGTATACTGCACCTCACTGGAAACAGTTCTGGAAACAGACCTTCTAACTGGCTCCATGAATGGGCTTTGGTTTCAAGCTTCCCGGAACATATAATAGCTCCCACACAGGAAGCAATTAAGGGTCAGACACTGCTCTAAGCAATTCAAAGACATTACTCCTCACCTTTAAACAGTGTGAAAGAACAGACATTGATCACCCCACTCTCCCCCATTCACTTCCACCTCATTTTCAGGTAAGAAACAGCTTTCAGTATTTAACTAACTTGACCAAGGGTTCCCAACCAGAAAGAGGCAGAGGCAGAACTCAAACACAGTTTTCTCAAGAGACTAGCTGTTTCTAAGCTCCTGAAGGAACAGACAACTTCTAAATTGAGAAAATAAAGAATAATTTCCTTTTCTCTTTAAAGGAAAGAGTCCAGGAAAGGAGCAAAACAACCTTAAATTTGTTTTCTTCATCAGTTATTAGTTCCCCATTACACATGGCAAAGGTGAAAGAGGAGAAAACTCCGTTTTATACCAGTACTAGTAAGAGCTAACATTTGTATGGATATGGTGATTACCTTGTGCTAGGTGTGTGTTACACTCACCTGGTTCTAGTTCTCCCTTATAACCTCCCATTAAACTCTCTCTCAATACTACATAACTAGCTCATGCTTTAAAGTATGTTCTTAATATATAGGTTTAAACACTGAAAGGGCTATATGACTTGGTTTCTAGAGCTTCCACCAACTCTAAAATGTGTGTTTCCATATTATGATCACCTGGTTCGTAAGCAACAAAAAGCTCAGACTTAGAATCCAAATTTTCTGACCCCTTTTCTTCTGTCCTCCACCCTACCCATCATCACAGCAAGTCAAGGTGGGATAAACAGTATCTTATGCTTGTATATTTATTCCTTTCTGCCACCTACCTCACATAGGGAAGGAATGAGATGATAAATGTCAAGTTTGGAGCATTCCTTTTAGAATGGTATTTTTCAAAATGTGGGTCAGAACCCACAGCTGAGTCATGAAATCAACCAGCATTTTTTAAAATGAAATAAAGTGCAACAGAAATACGTGGTATGCGTAAATACCATTTTGCAAAACTTCTTTCAACTGTATATACATATCTGTATGTATGAAGTGGATCATGCTGTAAAATATATTTCTTACTATGGGTCACATACAAAAGCTGGAAATCACTGTTCTAGATGTCAACTCTATTTATGGATGTGGAACAATAAATATTGTACATGTCTTTGCCGAAGGAATACCTCCAACCACATGTTCCATCTTTAACAGAGGAAGTGGGCTGCCTTGCAATGTATAACGGTCTCCCCCGCTACCCAAAAATAAATGTTCCAATGAAACCTTTTGTTAGCAGAAAATGGCAAGAGGAAGCAATTACCATTAATTTTTATGGAAAATTTTTTTAGCATTCCCAGCCCCCCAAAATAAGCTCTCTTGGGTTTTTCTGATACCTTAGGACACATCTTGTTAACAGACATACAAATGAATGGAGATAAAGCACAAATGCTCACAGACAGAGTTCAAAGCTCTGGTGCTTGATGCTGAGATGCTGAGTGCAGTTCTTGGGGAAGGAGCTTGGCAGGGCCACCGCTGCTCTCTGGGTATGTGCTGTGCTCTATAATGGCTCACTTACTGTAAAACAAATGCTGAACAGTATTGTTGCTTTTTGACTTCTTTCATAAAAGTGAAAATCCTCTTCATATTCCTTTCGGTTAGCAAAAACAGGTATTAATGTTGGTCTTTAGTAAAAGCAAAATGGTTGTACGCAACAATTTTCAAAAGGGGTACAGGGTACCCAGAAAGTAACCGCAAGGTAAATGATTCTCTTTTCAAACATGTGGTCACATCTCAAGGACCTGCAGCCAAACAGGCTTTTAAATGGCCGAGGTTGAAAAAGACAGGCAGGAAACTGCTTTATTTTAATCACTACATAGACTGGGTTTTAGAATACAAGTGGCAGCTAACTTCTACTATATGGAAAAAGGGAATAGGCAAAAAGGATGTTTGTTTTTGTCAAATGGTCAAATTCTCTTAGCTCATTTGCTTTCCAAAAATGAAAACTGTAACAAATCAGGGTCTCTATGAGAAAAATTTCAGTATCACTTTAGCTAGGATACAGTCAGATGGCAAAACAAGAGCTCACAGTGATTCCTTCACAGCTCTGTGCTTCCCACCTACACAAATAAGTGATTTGTTGGACAGCTACATAAATGGTTTAAATCAAAGAACACACAAATTTCCTGACCATTAAAAAATAAAACAAAAAGATGAAACCATCTAGTTTGGCCCCAAAAAGCAAAAATCATATTTTACATGGTCCTTAAAACACAGACGACCATTTCATGTCTCTTTCTGTTCAAGAAATCAACCAGCAATCCATCCTGTCAAAATTTGAAGTGCAGCACTCACAGCAAGCCGACTTTGTACAGAAGTTAAAGCTATCTGACACAGGGCAACAATACATGGTGAATGTTATAAAAAATCTTGGGTCTTCTCTCATTTAATATAAACAAATTAATAGGAAATCTATAACCTACATTCCAAATCAAAATAATATTAACACAAGTGAGCAGTGACTGTAGGAAACAGTCATTGTAGCTGAAACAAAACCATTGCCATGACACAGCAACAGCTAGGAAGACAATGAAGGAGGAAAGAAAAATAAGCAGATCAAAAATAAATGTAAAAAAAAAAAGGAACAATCAAGAGGGTCTGTTTCAAGATGAAACAAGAACTCCAATAAGCAAGTATTCATGAGACCTTTAGATAGTGAAATGGAGGCCTGATTCTATAAAGACAGGAATATGAGTTGTACCTACTATTTCACTTCAGCTCATTCTGAGTAAAATATCTACTCCCATAACTTCTCCCAAACCTTCTTCCCAATTTCTGAACGAATGACCTCTTCTGAAACCTTCTCTTAGGTGAAATTTTTACAAAGGTTAAAACTGCTACTTAAGGAGAAAGTGAGGAAGGACAAACCAAGGTACTGCTTTCAGACGAGCACAAAAGAAACCCTGCCAGGACTCAGAGCCGCTGGGCTTATCAGATGGCATGGACACACTTTTCATTAGCTCACTTCACGGTGCCTACAGAGAATGCCTCAAGGACTTTTTCAGGTGCAGAGATGGTCTTTACTGATAAAGCCCAAAAGAACAGAGAAGTTCTAAAATCTGGGCATTTTCAAGATTTAGGGAACTTTCATGTGGTTTATAGCGTATTTGTATATTTTATTAGATCAATATTTAATGCAATAAAATTAGAATACATAAAATGTCAGCTTGAAAGGCCCATAAGAGACTGAATCTCCTTTTGCAGACTCCTTTGCACACTGAATAGCAAATCTAGGCTTTATTCTCCAACTAAGATACTTAGAATAAGTCCCACTTCTTGTTTACTAAAAAAGAATTTAATATTTTAAATTGTTCACAGATTTCAATAAATATATATATATATGTGTATCTCAAAAAAAAAAAATACCCCTGCAGAAAGCAGTGCTAAGCCAGCAGAGGTGACATTGCCAAATTGTAATTTATTTTTGATGCTGTTGTATGATTTCTCACTGTGCATTTATGCAAAAACCTAGCTGCTCTCATTCAGCAGGTGGCAGCAGACCCAGCAAAAGAGTGGCTATGGATCTCCACCATTTGCTAGCTTGGCAGATCACTGGCCTGCAGGCAGCTCTGGAGCCACAGGTGGCAGGCCTTGGTGCTGTAACATGGCATTTCGTGGGCACCAGGCCATCTGTCACTATCAGGATGCAGGGTCCCATTTGTTTCTGCTACTGGGCTGAACAGAGTCATACAATTACGTGATAGATTTGGATCCATTAAGGCAAACCAAATTGCTTGCTCCCATAATTCAAACTAGTTTATAAGATGGCCTACAAATTCTCACATGTTGAAGAGAACTCAATGCGTGCAAGGAGATTCTAAGCCCAAGAATACACTACATGCAATGAGATTAAAAACACACTGCCTCCTTCCACACCAGCCCTAAGGCCTTATTCTGACTTCAGTGTACTGGCATGCCTGGTCTCTGCGAGGGCATGCCAATACAACCATGATACAATTCCATTTCACCTGTGCCTTCTGGAAAAGCAATAGGACCTTTGAGAAAGCCACTCATCTAAGCCCATCTAATTGCCTTTGGTGGGCCCCTCCCTCCCTATTATCCTCCCCATCCCACAAAGAAGATTACCATATAACAAAAACCCAGCTTCCAACATTTTCAGCACAGGATAAAGAAAAAATGTGAGAGGTAGGATTCACCATGGCAGATTTTTTTGAGAATGGGGCTATGTCACTCCTGTGGTGCAGTACTGAGGGGTATAGGGGTATGCAGCACATCTCCCTTGTCAACACAATGTAGGGATATAACTATTAGATGCCTCTTCCTATTTCTACACTAAGGTATCAACCTGGAGCTGCTTATTAGCACATTGGGTTGCTGCACTTGGAGAGTAAGGCCAAGGTTAAGGGCTGCATCCTGTGAGAGTCATTTAAATCTCTTGTGCTCATTGCTGCAAAGCCAGTTCTGCCTCTTTGAGGGGGCCCAGGGCATGCCATCCAGGAAAGGAGAGCGATCTGCCCAACTTAGTTACTGAGAGTCTCCATGTGGAGGGAGAGCAAGTAGTAGGGGCATAATATAAATGAGTAAAATAATAAAGTATGGCCATTTAGGCACTAGTAGGGGAAAAACGCTTTTCAACAGAACTACTCCCTCCTCCCAAATACAGCAAAGTCCTGAAACAGCCTTTCGGGGTTGTGTAAGCAACTTTCCCCTGCTGGTCCCAAGAAGTCTGGGGAGAGGGTGTGACTTGTTCAGTGCTGATACAAAACTTCCAGAAAAGCAAGCTGGAGCGGCATCCTAGCAGGGTAGCCAGGATGGCGCAGGGTGTGCCGTGCTGCGGGGGCTGGGCCTCTGCTGGCCCTCCTCTCTCTCCACTCCTGGAAGGAGGGTGGGGATGAGTGGGAACACTAGAAGCCAAGAGCGGGAGGAAGGGAGGGCAGGACAGCCAGCCAACTGCTCCCAGACTGCTGAGGTGGCCCCATGGTAGAAGGCAAGGACAGCTACTCTGGGCATTTTATCTGCTCCCCACTCATCCAACTCAGCACACTTACTTGGGCTAACCTGTGGGGACATAGAACAGGGAGGATTCTAAAGAGAAAACTTTTCAATCTTGCTTTGAAAATGGAATATTACAGTATGCTAAAGTATGGCTTTAAAAAGCAGCAGAAGAACCTGCTCCTCACTCAAAGGCAGGAATAGACCTAAAAATATTAATCCCATAGCCACTCTAGGTGATGGAAAGATAAGGAGGCCACATTAAGGGGTGATAAAAATGATTTAATATGTCTTCAGGAAACTGATTTTCATCTTAGAGATGGATTAGCCCACATCCAGAGAACTTTGGGTACTAACACTGCACTGCAGTATAAAATAGGCATGCATCAATAACGGCCTTTATCATGGTCAACATCTCTGCCAACTGTACCCCAAGCCCACTCTAAAAGAACGCATTAAAACAACCCTTATATAAAAAAACAGATTCCCCTGCTTTGTCAGATCTAGTGTCTTTCCTCTGTGGAAAGAGGAAAAAAAGCAAAATTTGGGGGCTATGAGGACAGACAGCAGAGGGTACATGTCTGAGCCAGTTAGGTGGGAGCTGAGCGGCTTTTTGCCAGATTGGTTTCTACAGCACTCAGGATTAAGCCTCAGAGTTCTCCTTAGCAAGCACAAGGAGCGCTGTGAGTCAAGACAATGTTCGGGAAGCACGTGTCATATTAATTCCCCGCTGGTACCCGGTGTCAGTCATTCACACTGCAGCTGAAAATCCCAGCTCCTCCCGCTATGCAGCACTGCTTATGCTGATGGGATTGCAGGAGCACTGGTCATCATGGCTGTCACAGAGAAGGGAGCTTTGGTTTTGCTGCAGTTCTTATTTGCAATTCTTTTTCAAAAATTTGGAGACCACTAAAAGAAACAAGAGACTTCTCTTTTATAACTCCCCATTGTGTCACATGGAATTTGTCGTGGTATCCCCTCTGCTAACAGTACTTGGGATTTCATACTCTCTCTAAAACCTTAATTGAGTTTGGAAACATTTTGACTTTACCCTGTCAGAGCTGAGGGAATAGTGCAGGATGCACCGCTCGCCATTCTCACCACAGGTACAGAAAACATGAAATGTTGCTTTGTTGGGATGGCAAATGTAAGCAACAGAAGGGGAGAGAGCAAGACCATTTTTTAAACACACATTGCCTGAAATTGACAGGGAGCTAAACCCTTTCACCCAGCCCATCATATTACAGTACAAGGGGCAGCCCTGCATTGTGGGTCCCTTCAAACCTAGAGCTGAAGGAGCGATCTTCTAGGAGGACACACTAGAATGCCCAGCCCCATCCCAGCTCAGGGCAGATGCATGTAATGCCCATGCCCATCCCAAGAGATGAGTACTTCACCTGTCATACCTAATCAACACAATGGACCCTCAAACTCCACATGCAGAATATATTTTACTTTTAAATGTGTGCTTATATATATGATAAGTTTATAAATTCATGTCATCTACAACACAGGTCCAAGCATAGCTCAGTCAGTCATTTCTGGCAAGACTGAAAAAGAACATCTCTGTGACTTAGGATAGTACAGCAATGACAACACTTCACTGAAAGTTCAGTTCATTAGATCCATCAGTCACCGGCAAGCCCTCAAAGAGAAAGAGATGGAATCAAATACAGACAGAGGCACAGCACAGCTCAGATTAGGAGTCAGGGCCTGGATTTCAGGTGGAATCAACTGCTCTTCAGATGTACAACCTTGAGAAAGTTGTTTAACTACAGGTAACCTTGCTTTACTTAATTGTCTGATGAGCTGATTGCATGACTTGGACTCTAAGACCAGCTCCAGAAATTCCAACTCCATGAGAGGTGGGAACAGGTAAGAAATTAGCACTGTCACTGCCCACTATAACTATAGTTCATTTCCAAATAATCCATACCTTGAACCACAAAAGAAATACAATAAACTTTGTTTTTGAAGGCAGCTGACAAGTATTTTATATATGAAATATTTATATATAAAAACGAAAGCCTGAAAAGAGCTTGAATAAAAGCCAGAATCAAAGACAAATAATACACTGTTGTCATAGGAATGCAAGTTTCATCTTGCCATAAAAGAAGCATACTGTCCTGTTTTCTGAAAATCTATCTGGAAAGACTAATTTTCTACATTTAAAAAGAAGAAAGCATAAAGTTAGGAATTTCAGAAGTGTTCCATAAAATATCTTTTCAGAAGTTTATTTTTACCCATTTTTGCCATCGATTTCTTAAAAGCAACAATCAGAAGCTATTTACATATAAGTGCTAATTAAGTCTTTACTTCAGGGAAATCTCAAAATTTCTATCTTCCAATAAAATAAAAATTAACTGTAAATTGTCAAGGCAGTACCTTCAAACTTGATTGAAGGAAAATGATTCGTGCGGTCCACTTCTTATCACAGCGTTCCTGGTGACGCCATTTTACTCCTTCCTCACTGCCATCTTAGGGCCATGGAAGGTTTCCTAGCGGGCTGGCGGACATGCTTGCTTATCTATATTATGGCACTGCCAGAGCATTCAAAGGTTTCATATGAATACATTTTTTCTTTGTAGCAAAAGAACCAGCTCCTAACTCTTTACTATCAGTCAGGCTAAAATTTCATGAGAAAACTGAAGAGCTTTTGGATTGAAGAGATTTGGGGATCATCCCCTACAAGTACCAGAAAGGAGAGCCTCTGCCCAGCAGCCAAACTTGAGTAGATCATGGTAAAAGCAAAGAAAATGAAAAGCAACTGGGTCTCTCCTATCTCCCCAGACAACCTAGTACCAGCTTACATAAAGCAAGAGAAAGAAAATAAGACCAGAATCCTTAACCAAATTTTACTTGAAAAATTTCAAAGGAAGGCTTTGTGACCCCCTTCATGCCATTCAATCAAACATTTCATGCAAGCAAAGCTGCAGTTAAGATGGGGCTCTAATTTGCTGCTAAACTCCTTTCTTTCTAAATAAAACTCATTTATTTCAAAGTGCAAGCCTTATAAAAATCAAGGGAAAAGAATCCCTTTGCAGGCTACCATATAGCTAAACTGTTAATACATTTAATTCCTCCCCCAGGATTAAAATAAAATTATATTGAGATCTAGGCTCCAATACTGCAAGCATTAAGATTTATGCAAGATTTATAGAATCTTTGCAGGGTTCTAAACAGGGTTTAGGACAACTGAGCCTTCCTATTTCAATGAAAAGCCTGATGTGAAAATCTTCCTCTCCCCTAGTTTCAAAAACATCTATTAATTAATGAAAGCTGCATTCATTGAATAGGATGAACAACAGCTAGTGCAATAAGACCTGGAAGAACAGCTGGCTTTATAAATGTGATATCAAGTTCAAAGGATTCTCAGATACCCAGTTCTGGGAAGATTCAACTCCCGAAACTAAAGCATTTTGAGCAAATTCTTCATGGTACAGTTTACTGTAAAATACTCTTAGTATAAATTCTCCAGGATTAAGTGCCTTTAAAAAGATGAATATACAAATCAAAGTTAAAATCCACTTGTTCCCTCTTAGTAACAGCATAAAGGAACAAAGGAATAAACCGAGTCAAATCCAATTAATTTTACAAATCAAGATTTCTATGCTTACAATGACAAACAAGAGTTTTCCACAAGTAGCTTTGTAGTCACAACTATTAATTAAACAGACGGCACTAAGAATTATCCCCATTAATGAGAATGAAAGCCTCAATCTACTGACCTTTTAGGACAAAATCTTGTTTTGTTAAAACATTTTTTCTTACACAGTTTAATCAGCTATTATTATAGATCATTAAAATTGAAGTATTTTCCATCTTAAAAAAAAGAAAAACTAAATAAAATCCAGCAATTTTCTTCAAGAATGGAAAACAAACTGTGAAAGACAGTAAAAAGAAACCAGAACTCTTAAATATACCCTATTTAGATTTTTTCTCACAAGTGTCATTTCCATCTTTAGTGATAAATTCATACCTCTCATTAACTTAAATTACCAATGAATAATTAATTAGAGCATGTGTTAAAATCATAAAACCTACATTTCTAGTATATATACATATATATATCTTACTTGGCTTTTAACACATTCATAAAAACGTACATCCCGAACCTCTGTTACACCTTTAATATCTGCAGCGTTCCTTTTAAAGTCTGTTTTGCCCATTCAACCAAAGACAAATTTTCAATCTCTCACCGCTTTATGAGAAATACTTACTGTAGACAAAAGGATTCCATTTTCTTTCTGGGAATATTTTCCACCCTCCTAGAGAACTCTTCTATACTGTGTGCAAATTCATTTTGAGTTTTACAGTAACAAAGCTCTCATGCCACAGAACCTAATGTAAATGAAATGACCCTGCAGCTGCCTTCAGAACCCAGCTCACCTCAACCATGATACAGCTAATTGTTAAAAATGGTGGCTGAGACATTTTCCATACATTAAATTAAGGAGCTCTGATGAAGGCGCTGGCATCCACCCACTTCAGACAAAGGAAAATAATTTGCAACTGTATCAAGGCAAGGATAATTGAGTCATCTCCCACACAGGGTCAGTGTTAGAGGTTTCCTCCATCTTTACAAAATGCAAACCACAGCTTATTGTCTCATCTCGGAAATTAATTCTTTGCAATGCTGCACTGGGTGAGAGTTTTAAAAGAATCTCAGTCATGGGTAAATCCAGACTTCCAATGCCGAGACAGGGAATTCTCAACAGTTCCTTTCCCTTCCCGGAGCAGCTCTCCTCCATTCCCCACTTGACAGCTCCTCAAGTCTTCCTATTGTTAATAGTACAGAAAGTCCCACACCTCTGAAGGGAGCTAAATCTTTCAACTAGGTGAGCAATTTCCAAGTCCATGCTTAGGAAAGAAGTCCAGACCCTACAGGTCCCATGATACAAATACATTCCTTGGGATAAAACGCTATACATTATTGTCTCTTGTTGTTTTTAAGAGAAGACAACAAGCAAGGTGCTTTTTAACTCTCAATTCAAAGCATTTTACCTCTGATATTAATCAAAGTATTAAAAGTGTTACAGGCAACATTTGTAATCATACTACCCTCTAGATAATGCTTATTGACTTAGGAAGTTTTCACTTCACTTACACAATTCACATTCTCTGCACCAAAAATTTGAAATATACTTAAAGGACTCATATACTCTTCTGAGGATGAATTTAACTATCTTAAGTATCTCTGGTGTTACTATTTAATTCTTTTCATTTAAAGCTTTATGCTAAAGCATTTCCTGTCAGGTAATTCCAAATATCTCTAAAATAGCACTTTTTCCCTATAACAAAATATAAATGACTGAATTCCTTGACAAGGCATCCTACACACACACACACACACACACACAATCACCTACAATCCCAAAGAAGTATCTAGTTTTAGCAAAGAAAAAAAAATTGTTTTAATATTTCTCCTCATTTTCTGCACTTCACATGCATCTTTTAAAAAAATCCCGAAGTCCACACTACTTACTACTTAAAGATGAAGTCTGCAAAAATCCTAAATAACTCTTTAAATCTTTAAGCAAATACCTCTTTGCCCCACCCGACATTTTTTTTTAAAGAAAAATATTAGAATGACAAGGCACAAATCTGAACAATTCTCAGGAGAATTAAGTACTTTCTCTATCACTAAGTTAAATGCTTCTGAATTGATATCAAAATTTTAAACAAACCAAGACCTTATCTTTCAGAGGTACTTCAACAACATGCTGTCACTCTATTTATTAAGGTGCATTTAACTTAATTTCTTTACAAAACACAGGCAATCCTACCTGCAGCTCTCAAATTTAAGGAGTTACAGACCAGTCAACTGCAGATCTTCCATACCTTCTAATGTGGGATGAGCTCTGTTGGAACCAGTGCTCAAGTTTTCCCACTCCAAACAGCCAGAATGGAGAGGTGGGAAGGAACAGGGAGGGAGAGAGGAGAAAGGAGAAAGAAAGAAGAAAAAGCAAAAGGGAACACCCTGCAAATGTTGATATGACCGAAGCACTAAAGAGTCCAATTAGACAATAAGATTGCAGGGTCCCCTTAAAAAGGGTGCATTGCATGCAGCCCCTAGGGCACAGCATCATCACATGGGCTGCTCTACAAAAATTCAGAGAAGTCAGCTATCAGTTTGAAAGCACAAACTGATGGGAGTAACAGTTTATAGGTTACAGAAGGGTATTTTATTGTTAACGGACTGTACCAAGTTAAGATTTAAGAGGGGGAGAGACAACATGTAGGCAAGGAATGCTCTGATACTTTTTCCCCCAACCCAAGCCACTACAATTACTCTGATGTGAATTTTTGATGACTTCCGACATCTTGCATGGTTAATAATCACTTCAGCTGTCATGTCTGGTTAATGTGGAAAATGCATTTGCTGCATTGTGATGCAGTGCTGTGACCACAGATTGTAACACCAGTTGTGAAGCTGGTCCCTTAACTGAGCAGCAGGAATTTGCACATGCCATGATGCTAAAATAAATGGTAGTTAAAAGATTTTATACAGCAGCAGACAGATTCTGCCATTTTAGCCTACAGAATGTGTAGATGCAACATACACTAGCATCTCAGATCGCTGTGCCCTCAACAACAGCACTATCCTTCAAACGGAACAGTAAATTCACCATCTTAAATGTTTGGCCTCTCACTAGTTAAAAGATTTCAATACTGTTTAAATAACTATTCAGATTAATTATAGCTTTGAACAGAATGGAGGGTATTTGCATTTTCAGGAATATACAGCCAATGAAACTGTCAGTGACACAGGAAAATGCAGACCTTTTATTAACATATGCTCAGCTCAACTGTCACTTCTTTGTACAACATTTAGGGAAAAATACATGATGTATAAATAATGAATATTCCCATTCTACCATAATGGTTTTTAAAAGAGATCCTCAGAAAGGGATTTTTTCCTCTGTGTTTTGAGGTATAACCTGAAAACTGGAGACTACATTAAAATACAAATGTGTTTTTCATTGTCACTAAAAGAAATTCAATGCAGCAAACAACTGTGCAATAAAGGAAAGCCTGTGAAAAAGCAAAGATGAAACTGCACTAAGAACCAGGCACCAGATGATTAAAATCAGGCCAGTCAGGTAGCAGACCATTATTACAGTGCAGATTGCAAAAGAAAAATCGAGAACAACCCTTCATCTTCAAAAACAAAAACCACACACCCTACAAATGCAATCTGTGATGTGCGAAACCAACATCTATACTGCCCAAAACTGAAGGGCATATGATATTTACCAATTTCACAGTATATTTTTATACACATATTAACTTGGCTACATAGCATCTAGAATTTGGCTACTTAAGGGTCTTATTAATATACAATAGTCATTTTGGTATTTAAAGAGGCTGAACCAAGTTGCAGATATTTATGTTTTAGAAGAAAAACAACTAATAATTAATTTATATTTCTTGTATCAGAACTTTTGCCAATTAAATTGCTCAGAGTTGAAATGTTTCAGATCTGTCTGGCTAATAAAAAAGATAGATGAAAATGTGAACACAGGAACGCACTGGTGTCTGAACAGTGAATAACAATGAAAGAACTTATGTTACCAACAAAATCAACTCATGATTTCCTTTGTTTTATTCATTGTGATAGCACCAAATGCATAATTTGGAGGTGCGTGTGTTAACAAGCCCTGTAAAGCAGAAGAGCATTCTAGTTCTGTTTCTTCCCCTAACTTAAAATTAACTGCACCAACAGTGCTATTTGGTGTCATAGCAGATGTCACAGTAGGTGTAGCTAACATTCAACAATTCAAGCTTTTTTTGTTCCAGACCCAATACAAGGTACCACTAGCAGCTCAGAAACTGCACAGGAGGGAGGCAGGGAACAGTGTGTTGGGGGTTGCTTTGAAATTAACCAGGCTCAGCTTATGCTCCAATTACTGAACAAAAGACAATCCTGGGGGACCCTCTCTCTGAACCAGCGCAAGAAGCAAACTCTTTTGTTTTTGATCAAATAAATACTGCATGGGAGCATAGTGGATATGCAGCCACAGGAGTCTCTGCCTGGGGATGAAGAGGGAAGAAGAAAAAGAAGCCAAAGACCCCAGTGTGCTTGCAGTCAAACCGTTCCACTGATGGTTAAAACCTACCCCTCAGGGAGACATTTGACATTCACTCCAGGAGACTGAGTAAACTCTGTAAAAAAACCCCACCTCGCTGAGTCACTATTAAGATGTTTTTCCTCATCAGTATGGCCAAAAAGTAAGTTAAAAGGATATTTACACTAGAATAAAATGTAAACCAACTCAGACTCCATCTTCCCCCAAACTATGAGTATCCCAAAGACATCAGATGAGTTGCAGAATATTCTAACTGCAAAAGACCTTGGAGCAGAGGGTACTGAGAAGTGTTAAGCAACGTGTCTCAGACCCCAGATGGCTATATGTATGTGGAGGTTGTAAAAACACTGGAAAGAAGCCACCTTACAAAGGAGGTACTTCTCCATTAGTTTTATCACTAGCTGAATATAAAGTGACCATTCTTAAACATCAGTTTGGTAGTCTATTGTTTAATTTTCTGTTTTGGCTTTAAGTATCCTTAAAGAGCAAAAACTAAAAAGGAAAACGGTAGTAAGTGGTAGACTAGTAGACCCAGATTTATTAATTTAAGGGATAAAAATGGGCATACTTATACAAATGCAGAGAGGATATCTGGTCGTTTTCTATTAAAGGGGATGAAAACCATCTTTTCAAAATCCTCTGCACACTACACCATTCTGAAATACAACAGCAGCTACCTTGTACATCATATACACACACTACATAAAAAATCTAGACACCCAAAAGTGGAAAAACACATGGATCTTACTACCACAATGACCAAAGTGTATTAAGGTCTCTGTGCTATTTGAAAGATCTCCAAATTTCAAGTGAAGGCCTGAATTTTCAAATGGTATTCCACATAAAACTCCAACAACGCATGATATTAGAAGTTCTTTAGAATTCATCGTAATGAGAATCTTTAATAGAAAAGTTTCAAGTTTGTTAATTCTATTTCCATCTCTCTACAGATTTTACCAATTAGTCCACTAAAGAACTTCTCAGCAAAGCACAGGTATAGGACCAAGAAAGAAAGATTGATTTTCCTCCAACTCAAGTAGGAACACTTTCTCCAACTTAAGATACCCAGATTCCAAAGCTCTCTGACCTTCCCCCTCATATTGTTAATTGGCTCAAAAAATTTCTGAATAGGAAAAAAAGAAAGAGGGGAAGATAGTTCCAATTTAAACATACCAAGGAGGAGACATTTTTAAAGGTGTGGCATTATTATTCCTTTTTTTTAAACCTGTTACCATTAAAAAATAAGATTATAAAATGGAAACAGGAAGCCACTGAAATTCTGTGGCTCAGGTAGAATTATAATAACTACCAGGTGAAATTACCATGTGCAAGTGAACAATTATTAAGCTATAAAGTGCAATGAAAATATACAGGGCCTTTACCTAGGTATCAAAATTCAGATCCCTGATGAACTCTGTTCTGCCCTCTGCCTGGTTCACTGGGTTGCTGGGAAGATCAAGTAGTATCTCCGGTGGGTAAATGCTTTAAAGAGTTAAGAATGAAGGCCATGTGTGGCTGCGTAATTATTATCCCCTACCCTTAGCCTTCTGAGACATAGCTGGATCTTGGTCCCCTTCCCAGCTCACCATTGCCAACCTCCTGCTGGCTCCTCTCTCCTCTAGGACCTTGTTCCCTTGTCTCATGCCATACATTTCCCCTCCTATACATTCACTTTATTGCCACAATTCTTACCTCTAGACCAGTGGCTCTAAAAATTTCTGTCTGGAGCTGTCTTCTCAGCACTGTTTCTTACCTTGTCTCTAAAAGTTTCAGGGGCATTTCCAAGGGGATGTCTTGCCAGAACATCAAAAACTGAAATGAAATCTCAACTCTCAATCTAGTTAATCTTCCTGATTTCTCAGCCTCAACCAATGGCACCCATCTTTCTCCTTGCTACAAACCTTGAGCTATTTGTGAACATCTTTCTTAAGTGCATCAGGCACTAAGTGGGGCAGATGTTTCATTCCAAATGTCTCTCACACATCCAACCTCCGTTTTCTGGGTCCTGGCCATCACCACTGTGGCTGGGTTGTTACAACTGCCTCTGAACGACACCTCGGCAGGTCTCCTTAGACTGGCCAAGCCAACTTCCATGTATTTGCACACCCTCCCTCCTCTTGACATTTACCTGCTCCAAAACTTTCAACAGCATGTACTGCCTACACTCCACTGCTTGGCAGTCACTTCTTCCACATCTGATTCTCCCTCCTGGACAGATTTTCTCTTAGCACATAACTTCTGTTCTCACCTCCCTGGCTTTGGTCAGGTTATAACTCTCATATCTATTCTCTTTCACTTCCTACAAGCTAAACCCATTAAATCTTTCAAGGCCCATCTGTTCCAGGGGGTCTTCCCCAACTACCCCAGAATTCACTCATCATTACGCTCTTCCTCTCCTCTGAACTCCCACAGCATTTAGAATCTCTTGTCATCCCATCCAATTTTGTCTCTCACTTTACATTGTCTTGGACAGTCTGATCCTATTATAGGAATGTTAGTCTTAGCTCTCTGGGTAGAGGACAATGAGCTTCCAGAGGGAAGTATACCTATTTTTTAAATTTTGTGTTTATTCTAATTATTATCGGTGCCTACCGTAGTGCTGTCCTTAGTGTGCACTCAACAAAATCACTTCATTGATTTTTATCAATGTTCTCTAGGCCCCACCCACGTGGATGCAGGCAAATATGTAAAGGGGAATTAAATATTACTTTTGCTTGTTGTGTGTTCTTTCAAATCTCTTCAATTCCCTTCCCCAAGATAACTGCAGCCTTCGTTAGACAGATGCTGAGGTGGTTCATGGCCAGTATGCAGAGGCACCAAACTCTTTGTGACTAAGCATCATTACCAGCAATAGTCAATTTCCAAAGTCAGCTTCCTTCTCAGTTGCATCCAGGGCCAAGGAGGTTCAGGGAAAATGAGATGGTCCTGGCCCAAAGTCAATGGCATGGCATTCATAGCTGATCTGTCCTGACAAATCAGCTGAGAATGAAAAAGCAATCTGCTAATTTTATTAATGACATTTCACCTTGAGTATTGTTTTAAGTGAGAATGCTTGACTTTGGAAGACAACAGAAAATCAGAGGATTTCTGCATGTTTTATTTAGCAGTAAAACAAATTAAGGTTCATTCTCTGTTGCTCATCCGCAAACTTGTCTGCCCATGGGTCAAGAAACAACAGGGGGAAAAAAGCTCTCTCTGCACTGAGAAGCTGATGAGTTCCCACTGCTCTAGAGCAGAATTCTGCCTGTGGTATGTCTTCACCTATCTACATGGAAAATGGAAGCAGGGTTGAGAAGAGGGTGAAAGTAATTTCAGAAGATTTTCACTCTTTCTTACTAGGTTTTCAAGAAGCAGTACCCTGCAAATGCAATTAGGAATTGCAATAGGCTAAAATGGGAGGCAGCATTACTCCTCAAATACTCCTCCAAGGGAGCAGTTCACTGCAGGCTCAGGTTTCAGAAGCTCAGAATAACGAGAGCTCTTTGTGTCACTGTGTGTCTGTGTCTCTGTCTGTCTGTCTGTCTCTCTCTTTCTCTCATACACACACACACACACACACACACACACTCAGCATCTATCAAGCCTTAGTATTTAGACAGAGGGTTAGAAAGACGGAACAAGTGATTTGGGGAAAAACTTGTAGACTATGAAGAGGTTCTACCTCGATAAAAAATAAATGAAATCGTAAAGTATATGAAGACTCATCAGAGTCATTACCATATCAGGGGCAATTTGCTTCCCTTGTGGCACAGAAAAACTCAGATTTTGACCAAGGTTACACAGTGACCTGGTCCAGGTCCTGGTTCAGGATCTGAGTTTCTTGCTTACAGAGGTCTTTGCACCACTATGGGACAGTGTACTAAGAAAACTTTGCTGCTGGTGTGTGCTCAAGTCCCAGATTTCATGGAATTTTAAGTTATTACACGGGGGCTGATGATGGATACAAAAGAACAGTTCTAGCTTGCTAATTCTTGTTACCAATGTACTTTACACAACAGATGTATTTCTTACCAGGTTGATTGTAAACAGAATTCTTTTAAACAAATTCTATTTTGAATTCAGTAGAGAAGCTGTTATTTGAAGGAATACTAAAGCTAAATATCACCCCTAGATTTCTTTTATAAATGCAGATATTCAGAGTTTAGATTTGCTTACTAAAGCAGGGTCCATCATATTATTCCATTTTAGAGAAGACACTAAAACCTTAATTTTCATGTAATTTTTTGCAGCACATATTTACTATTTCTGCTATTAGTTGGAAAACACTGATGAAGAAAGTGATTAAAAAAAAACTCTTTCATAGAAAGGATTACTGAAGTTAGCCAATCCTCAATAATTTAAATAAGGGGCAAACTGTACTCATTCCTTTATCTGGTCAGAAAGAATATTGTAGACAGAATTCTATTTTCTCATTAATCCCTATTATAAAGTTGAGTATGGCATTCCTCAAAGCAATAAATAAAATTTAGTGTCAAGATATAATAAAATTACATTCAAGGATACAAACCTCAAGAAAAAAAACTACAGTAGAAAGCAACCAGAGTAAAAATTATATAAGAAGTAACAACAAAATGAACTTGAAATAAAAAACATGGTGACACCCTGTAGGATGCTGGTCCTGTAAGGGGGGATGGCAGAGGTGAGAGGATGCCCTGCCCTTCATCTCCTACCACTTCAAATCAGGACAGATAACCAAGGCAAGTGAGGTGAGTGGCTTCGTCCATACCCCAGGAGCTTATGCAGCCCTGTAGATCCATGGGTCAGGCTTTCATGTGTGTACTACACTCTTTGTCATCTCCATAATAGGAACACAAGGATCTGCAATTCTAAAATAGTTTTTGGAAATTAGGCTGATTTTGAAATCTGCTTTTTCTACACCATTCTTCTCTCCACCAGCCTTTTAGCAGTGACAAAGGTGGAAATCATTTTTAAAACAATGGTCCAGTTTTATTAACATGCTTCCTACCACTGAGGCCTCCAGCAAACCACTGAGGTGACTAAGATTTCCAGTTCTACTACCACCCTGCCATCTCACATCCATAGCTGATCCTGGGGCATTTCAAGTAGCTGACTTCTCTCAGACTTAAAAAATCTAATAAAGATGGGGACAATATTATATCCACTTAGGGAGCTTGACAAAGCACCATACATGGGTAAGTGCTCAGCATATATTTACCAGTTAACCTGTAAGTTGTTGTGGGTTATTCAGAAGCTCTGGAAATGTCTACACAAGTACAGATTGTCATCAGCTTTCTCCTACTGTGGTGCTTTTCGGCAAATTTACATTTAGAATTTAATATGAAATGTTCCTGTGAAGCCACCTATATATTATTCTAATTTAATCAAATTAAACTATATTTATGCCTTATGGGTAAATGCCCCATAAGGCTACCTACATATAATTTCTAAAAGCAAGAGGTAATTAAGTCCAGTGGAAAGCATATTGGAGCCAAGAGAACTGGGTTCTTGACAGCCCTACACAAGTCATTCACTCATGTCTCAGTCTCTCCATCTGTAAAATGGGAAAATGCCACCAGACCTGTATGAAGTAAGAACACTATGTATATATACCCTTCAATGGTCTGTACAGCAGGACTATTCTTCAAAGCAAGAAGCCATTTCGAATGATTTCTAAGACACAGGCTGCACATTTCAATACATTTTTCAAATACGCAGACTAATTTAGACATTTCCAAGGAAATACTTATTCTGCCTCTCTGCTTTCTCTCATGGCATCTGTTGTTACTAGCAGCTAAAGAGAAGTAAAATCTAATGTCATTAACAGTAGACCCAGATCCTCAGCACTCATTTAATGGGGGAGGGGGCAAGAGAGAGAAGCAAATAAAAAGGTAAATAAAATGATGATGAGAGGAGCTGAGAAGGACAGAGAAAATCAGGTTAATGAATAAAAGCAAGTCCATCTTTCATCTCTCCTGGCTCCGACTGATGGCAGACGGTGTATTTAATCTGCTGAGAGACCAGATTTAGGCCTCCCTTTGGCATAGTCCATCCATGAATTATTAACGTTTGCAGAAGCAACAGTACATCCGCTCAGAGCTATCAGAGAGGATAATGATTAACCAAGATGGGATTATTAATCCCTCCACTTCCTCTTCCTCTGTCTCCCTCTCATCTTCATTCCCTTCTGGGCTCTGACTACTTTTTTAAGCTACAGCCTCAGTATCAGAGTCAATACTTCCATGGTGAAAAAATAATCAGTGACAATTTTAAGTCATAAATTTTTAATATATATGTTTTAACATACATTTTATTGACCACTGTGTCCTTGATGAAGCAAAGATTAAAAAACCAGGGTGGTTACAAATTCTTTATAGACCCAAACCCTTAAACACACTGCTCTGCAGGCTGAAAGTTCAGGGTTGGTCTACAGGTAGATTGAGTTTAAAAGTTGGCAGAGATGGCTAGAAAAGCAGGATTACCTACACTAGACTTCTATAATCATCCTGGTGGACCTCAAGTGGGAGGGCTTGTTAGAACACAAGATTCTGGGCTCCTTCTCTAGAGATTTGGATTCAGTAGGTCCAGGGCTGGGCCTGAGAATGTGCATTTCTAACAAGTTCCCAGGTGATGCAGATGCTGCTGATCTGGGCACCACCCTGGAGAATCATGGACAAAGAGCTCCTTTTGGGTTGCCAAAGGCATTCAGGGCATGAGAACATGAAACAACTGGATGCCTAAAGGGCTCTGCAGTATGTTTGCTACTCCAAAATCAGCCCATTCCAGTACTCCCCCCATCCCCCACGAAAGAGAGGGATGAACAGTTAACAAATGGTGAGGAACATACGAAGTGGGGGGCTAAATTAATTTATAACTTCATTCCTAAAATGTGAGAAATGAAATCAAACATCCCCTTTTCCTTGCTCAGTTTCTTCCTCCTCATTCCCTCTACTTAGGCTTTAATGTATAATCAGTCTTCAAAAAAAAAATGAGTAAGTTATGTAACAGCCTCACCCAAAACTCCAGTTTGCTTTATACTACAACAGAAAACTCCTACACATCCTCAATTTCAAGCTGAGTTAAGCACCAAAAAATGATAGTAGAATATTAGCAGAATGTAGACAAGGGCCCAAAATAAGGAAATGCATTTCAGAGTACCCATTAAAAGAGCTAAACATGAGCAGGTCAGCCAGATGGATAAAATAAATTCGACTTGTTTGGGTTTGCAAATGCAGAAAACACATGTACTAAGGGCACATAAGGAAGAGGTCCACCTCCTGCAGCCAGCAAGGCCAGCCTCCCATAGAACCATTCTCCCTGGGGCCCAGTTTAACCTCACACAGAGGCTGTGCTCACTCTCAGAGCAAGACAGCTGCTGGGTGCCAGGCTGCAGGACCCATTCTCTCAGCCATGATTTTGCAGCTTAAACTTGACTGGAATAAGAGGCACACTCCCATTAGTAATGGCTGCTCCAGATGCCAGCCAGTCTACAAGGCTAGGGGGGAGAAGGGCACAAAAAGTCCAATGCAAAGGGCAGAAGGAAAGAGAGAATGAAAGGAAGAAAAGAGAAAGACAGAAGATAAAAAGATGGAAGGGAGGACGGCTGGAAGGAAGGAAACAGGAAAGGAGGGAGGGTGAGCTAGAAAGGAAAAAACTGGCATAACAAAAACAAAACCCTCTCCAGCAATCTGCTCTAAACCCTGACAGTTTAGTCCACCTCAAGTTTCAAATATGACATTTGTTCCAGTCTGCCACTTTGCATTTGCTTGGTACCAATGACCTATGCAGACAGCATAAGCCAGGCTGCTAGGCTCTAGGTGACAAACCTCACGAAACCCTGAGCCCCTTCACATAAAGGGCATCTGCAAACTGTCAGCAGAAGCAGCAAGCATTGGTATCCCCTTTGGTTCCAAAGTACCTCAGATGGAAAAAGTGAGATTTGTCTCCAGTTTTTAGTATTACTCTTCTAAGTAGCTTTTCACCCCTACAGTTGATTTAGTTAACCAGCAAATCTTTCTCATAGAAAGGAATGAACAAAAATATCACTTCAAAGAAAACAGCTAAGAAAAGGTCTGAGAGGATAGATAGGACCAAAACATCAAGACACTTGCCCAGTGACAAAGAACTAGCTTAGTGTATTTGAAAAAAAAAAAAAAGTTATGTGGAATTTACCCAACCAGCCCACCCCTTGATGCCTTCCTCAGCAGGGCATGATAATAGGGATACAGGGCAAGGTATTAAGAAGTCTCTGGGTGCAAGTTCCACCTTTGACAGTACCTAATCTACCTTGGTCTCAATTTTTTCCTTTTCTAAGTAAGGATGATACCAGTACCCACCTCAAACACTGCAGTGAGCAACAAGATGGTGATGGACAAAGTCTACTGCAAAGTATTATACAAATGGAAGGATTATTATGCTGTGTCCCTCAAAGTTCACATACAATTCTTGGCCTGTTTATTCCCCCTCAATATTCCAAACTAGAACAAAGTCATGGAACTTCTCCATAACAATTTTTCCAAATGGTTTGTCAGGGGATAATGAAATGACATAATGGTTGCTCATGAAATCTGCTTGTCTTAGATCCCTTTTCACACGTTAGGAAGCTTTCCATTACAGAATAAAAGAAAAGACTACATCATTTTATAGGAATTAACCAATTCTGAACTATGATGACTATTTTTATAGTCTTTCTCTAACTTATGCTTAATGGACTAATTTCTCACCTCTCCTGTAAAATAAATCAATTTTCACTGTCATTTCAAACAGACATTCTATAATTTCAAGTACCTGGTCCTAACAATTCAACACTCCCAAAATGGTGACTGCTCTGACAACTTCGAGGGGCAAAGTATCAGTCAGGAAAGTTCACTATGAGCCACTGTCCAAGTTCTCTGATTAAGCACATCTTAATTTTGTAATTAAGGGTAAAATGAATTTTCCTTTCTAAAGCCATTCAGTTCTCATTCACACTCTCAATATCCCAAATTTAATGTTTCCTTGTCATCTAACTCCCTTAAGCCTTCACTCAAGAGTAAGGGCTCACCCTCTATTCTATTCATGGTATGTCTATGTTGTGAAAGTAAGGGGTACAAGTCTTTTGCAGACAAAGGTTACTTCTCCTCCACCACTCTGAGCCCAGCTCCCTCTGTAAGCAGGACATCATACCAGTTCTCCAGGTAGATTCTAATTTCAACTTCCTGCTAAGTAAGTGGCACCAAGTCATCCTGTGCCCTTATATGGGAGTACTTAATGGTGACCCATCATGCCTTGTCAGGTCCCTGCTTGGTCTTCTCAGGAGTCTGTGATGCAGAACCCAAGAATGGACTAACAGTTACCAAAGGGAAAGGGACTGGGGAAGATGGGTGGGAAGGGAGGGATAAGGGGAAAAGGGCTATTACAATCAGCACACATAATGTAGTGGGGGTGGGGGTGGGATAAAAATAAAAAATAAAAAAAATAAGAAAGGCAAAAAAAAAAAAGTCTGTGATGTGAGTCTGCACTTACTTATTAGAGCCAGTTAGTCCAAAGGATATACCCATTTGCATAACTTCAGGTGTTAATGTTCTGCTGAATGTCAACCCCTCACTTTTATGCTGTCTCCTACAACTGAATAATTCTGCTGCAGAGAAATTCTTTTCTGTATTCTCAAGCAAACACAAAGTCAGGGTTTTGTCTGTGTCTATAAAAACCAAACACACATAATATCCTTAGACAGCCAAATCTTATTATAAGATGCAAGATTTCAACATTCCGGCACACTGCCAGAGCTTAATGGCCAGTCAGACGCTAAGTAAGGAAATGGGTCTGCATTAAACCTACAAATAAGTCAACAATCAATAGTTCAGGATTACAGTAAAAAATTTGATGTGCCCTTTAAATTGTTTCTAGCATCATCCTTCTAACTCAAGCTCAGCTTTAGAAGCAAAACAAAACAAAGGTGATCAAGCAAGAAGCTGAACACAACCTATTTTCACAACACAAGACCTTGGCATTTTGAAACCAAAAGCTGCTCCAGGATTTCAGAGACCCTTTACAGTGTACCTGTAGGGCAGCAAACCTGAGAAATAATAGGCTGAGCTTTAGACAGTAAATTAAACTGACAGCTCAGCAAGCAGAAGACTATGGCAAAAAAGCAAGCACCTGGAGATAAACGGATCGAGCAGGTTCGGTCTTCCCACAGAACTCATCTCCCCTATGAAAACCGGCAAGGGTTTGTGTCAAGATTTAGAAGCTTCTCCCTTAATCAACAGGATTTTATGACTAAGCTTATGTAAAAAAAGAGCAAACCTTACCATATCTACTTACTGTGGGCTTCCTACCGTTGATTTTGTTCTATCTAAATGAGCAATCAATTACATTTCTACTTCACACTTCTACTACCTTCCTTTTTCAAAAAAATCTTGAAAAGTCACTCCTTTACTAAAACAGTCAGTCTACAAATGAAATTTAAAACCTATGGAGCTAAGGGCACAGTACTGAACTCAAACCAAAAGAAAGGAGTTCAGGCCTGACATACTTAGCTTCTGTAGGCCTCACGTTCCTCATTGGTAAAAAGAAGGATTAACAATACCCGCCCCAGAAGGTTATGGGATTGAATAAGGAACCCCAGAAAGCACTCAGGACAGTGTCTGGATACAAATGTTCAGGAAACCTTATCTTTGCCTCCCTGATTTGAATTGGGGTTGAACAGAAGACAGAAATTCAAACTTGTATTTACTTCCCGGTTTCAGGGAGCAGCAGCGTATAATTAATTAAACTAAAGAAAGGATGGGAGGTAGGGATGGAAGGAGGGAGAGGAGAGTAAGGGAGGAAAGAAGGAAACACAGTTATTTAAACTATCACTACTCAAAGTACAGCTGAAGGGGTACTAGTCTGAAAATACTTTGTTCCCAGTCTGCAGAAGCTAAGCACAAAAACCAAGAATAAGTATTTAGAAACATTTATAGCAATCTGACAGTAATTTTATGGCTACTGGATTTAATTTTAAAAACTAGGGTTTGCCTTGTGCATGTATTTTGTATTTCATTTTTTTCTAGTAATTAATTTATACTTTTATAAAAGTATCTCTTAGTCTGAGACAAATTAGGAAAAAAGACTTGTCACAGAAGCACTGATTCAGTAAGCACCTTTTGCATGAACAACACCTACCACTATACTCCTGCAACATGAAGACATCTGGGCAAATTTAGGACCTTCGAACAAACCAAGTGCTACTGTGAGTGTCCGTAAACCATCAAGGATCCACCAGGCCCTGCTTATCTAGAGACTGGTGTTGCTGAGACAGACTGGTATGCAGTCTGGATACGAGAGACCCTAATAAGACAGGAAAGAGTATAACAGATAAATATCACACCAGTATATTGTAGCACCTTGAGCAAATCAAGCATATATAACCTTCCATGGCTGTTTCTACCTATCCCTAAGACAGTGATAACATTTTAAAACAGATTTATTTTGAAAGAAAAGGGAGGAGTGGAGGAAACTCCCCCATATCCTTTTGCTCACAGCATTCAAAGAAATAAACCAAATCAGGTACTAATAATAAAAATCACAGGTAAATCTATATTCCCACTTAGGTTCTGCTGCCCTAATCCTCTCCTTTGTTTTATAAATTAAATGAATAGCCCAGTCATTGGTGTAAATGTTTTATAAGACAAGGGTTCTTGCTGTACAATTTGTTGGAAGCTGTGTCCGCCCAGCCCTGCTCAGCAGATCCTGCTGCAGTGCCTCAAGTGCTGCAGGTTTCTGAGAAGCATGGGCAGGATTCTGCTGATGGCATCTCGGCCTCACAGCCACTCCACGGTGAGAAGAGAGGACTAACCCTTCCATCCTCCAGGATAATTAAAGTGGCATGTGCACTGTTGCTGATCGTTACTATTGCAGACCAGGGCTGTCAGAATCAAGGGCCTTAGCCTCAGCTCAGCTGCCAGTGATCTGAGCTGGGGGGACACACTCAACCCCTCCATATCTGAAGTGCAAAGATGGAAGCCAAGCATTTGTGAAATAGGAAAATGCTTAAAAGGCAAGCAACATACTCCGGTTCTGAAAGCTCTGCAGCAGAAGAAATTCTAAGTACAGGTCTTGTCAGAGAAGGATATTGCCTTTCCCACCTCCCAGCTTCTTCTCCTGGTCCCACCAAACAAACCAACCAAAGGAAGCAAAACCAAGAGTCTCCCTTGTCTGAGCCCCTCTCTGAGTTCCTTCCCAGAATATGTATTTTTAGTGGCGACAGCAGAAACTCAGGCCCCAAAGTTTTGTAACTGAGGAGCTATACTTTGCAATCACCACCAATGTAAGGAGCCACATTGGGTTGCAGGCTTGGAAAGCTTTAAATTGAACATTCTAAAACAGAAATAAGAGATCACAAGGCAGTATGGCAAGCAGATCAAAGTGGTGCACAGGGTCAGGGGCTGCCATCTGAGAATGACAGATTGATCTACAGTAATGCATTCAATATGTGACTAGGTTTTAACCCCGATTTACATCACACCCACTCCAGTATCAAATACTTCAGCAGATAAAAAGACTTGCCATTTCTGGTTCCTGATATGAAGCAATTTAAAGATATCAGGCTGAAGATGACGATACATGTTCCCATCTCCAGAGTGCTGGGGCAGCAACAGTATTGGCAGGTTAAGAGGCAGCTCACAGAGGGAAGGGATGACTCAACTCCAGTTCAAAGGCACCAGGGCCTGGCCAATATCTGAAGTGCTCTATTAAATCATTAGATAATTATTTTAGCCATGGGCTTCTTCCCAAATACTCTTACAAAACCATTCCAACTTCTGTCTTCTTGAAGTTGGTAACTGATATTCCCTGGCTCACAACAGAATATAAGAAACCTCTGAGAAGACAAAAAAGCCTGTCATTTCCTGCTTGCTCGGAATGCATTCGGCATCCATTTACTTGCTCGTGAAAGCCCTGCATTCAAGAGTACATGCAAATGGATAAGTAAAAAGGCTGCAATCTTACATCCTTGGCTCACGTAAAAGCAGTTCTTCACATTTTCCACAGCCATTGCCTTTAATACCCATTTTTATTCCAAAGCTACCAGTTTTAATTCCATTCACAAGATACTTTAACGTAACTGCAATACTTTGCCACTACACCACAATGCCTACCTTTTTTCCTTTATCAGAAACAAGCAGAAAAATTGAACCATTTCAGTACTTAGCACAGCAATCAGCATTAGACTACCTAATAGTAAACACAAAACAAGGTGGCATATTCATTAACCTGACTCTGTGAAGACACCATTTTTTCTTCTTCACATGTTTACTGGTTTTTACTGAGATTTATACTGGGTCAGGGTTTAATGACAAGGAACAGCAAATATGTTTATTAAGTGAGGGTAAAGGGGATACAAGTGTTCACAGAAGAGTCAATGCCTGACATAACTACTGTCATGAACAAGAATATGGGGCACAGTGAGATGTCTTTTCCACATGCAGATCAGCCACTACAACTGAATCTTGGCCTGAAATGTACCTGGTGCTTGTTTCAGGAAAGGGTTTCTCTTTAACAGGCTTTGGATCCAGTGAGAATTGGATTCATTTGCTAGTGAATCCAAGAGCATTACTATAGGTTGCCTTAAGTCCAGGATAAGTAGCTGTTATCAGCTGGGAAAAGGGCAAGATTCAAATATCCATAAAAATCTGCTTAAAAACTCAAAAGAAAGGTTACCATGAACTTCCCATTGACTCTCTTAGGAGCAAGAGGAGTATAACAAAGGTCAGTAAGCACAAACGCTTAACTGAAAACCTGCACACTGTTAGATTCCATGCAATAGTCTCTTTTATTTTTATATTATGTGAAAACATTTAAAAAGCAAAATCTTATTTCTTCAGTCTATCAACTCAAAATTTCTAATCATCCTATTTAGCTAGATCACTATTATGTGCAGAAAAGTCTGCTCAAGAATATTAAGAGTAAAAACAATATGGAAGCTGAGGTATGTTCTGTGTACTTAAACCATTTCTCAGAACTATTATATAAATTATCAGTATGCAAATAGATGCAACTCTTATGAATGAACCTCATCTCTTCTTCAAATTTACTGAAGTGGCTTTGGTGAGACATCTCATTGATATACATGCTTAATAGTTTCAATTTCTAGAAACAGATAAAAAATGACAACTACATTTCTTTAAAAATAATCCCCGAATTAAGATACTGTTCACCCATTCAGACTGCACTTCCCCTCAACTGATTCAAGACAGGGAAAGCTTACTGTATTTTTCCCTCAATATTAATATTTTGCCAGGAATATTCCTGAAGAGCTGCTATTACCATACTAATCATCCTAAGCAAGTCTGACCCTCTTTCCAACAAACTGCCACGGGATTTCTGGAACCAATTCCTCACAAACAACTTGCCAGTACTACAAACACACAATTAGCAAACAACACAACTACTTTTCCTCTTAAGCTGTTAAATACAGCTGCAGTTAAGCAGCAATATCTTAATTCTGAAGATAAAAAATTAAAAGATAAACCATGAAAATAACAATTTGGTGATAAGGGGTTATGCCACAGTGACTCATTTTTATACTTACCAAGGCCATTTTTGTTTCTTTTGATTATCTAAAAGATAAGTCAGGAGTAGTCTGAGCATACTCTGCATTTCCAAGGCCAAAGACAGAAAAAGGAAGGAAGTAATGAATGTTTATTATAGATACGGTGTGGTAAGCACAACAAGTTTTTAACAAGTCAGTTATTATTATATCATTAGTCTTATATGTGACAGATCATTTTCCCTGATTCTACTTTTTTTATATTTAAGACTTCTATTTCTCTTTAATCATACAGGACAGATTTCCATCTGGAAACTTACACAGATTTTGAAAACCTTCATATAGTTTTTTTTTTCTTTTTTTGGTAGAAGGGGCTGAATTTTCACTTATCTAAAATTTGAATTGGCTGCTAAGTCAATTCCAGCAACATAATCTAAACATCTGTTTTCTTTGTGGGGGAACATTCAGAAAGTTGTTTTTTTCCCCAAAGCAGTAAAGCCAACATAGTATATTTAGAAGCCATGGGGAAGAGAGATCTGAGAAGACCATGAAAGAGGTGGCATCTAAGGAAAGCCTTCGAGTGTCAGATTGAAATTAGGGCTTGGACATTTCAGAGGTAAAGGAAGGCAATAAGCAAAGGCCTAATGTATAAAAGAGAAAAGAAAGGGTTAGACATCCTGGCTGGCTTTAGTAGAAATATACACACAAATTTACACACAAACACATACATACATAAACATATACACAACTTCCTCCTACCTTAGAAAGGTATCACAATTTAATCCTATCTATACATAACCTACAAATTAGGTATTTAATACTTTTAAAAAAAGCAGATTGTTTCTAGTTGAAAAATGTCTCCACAAAAATCTCTCAAACCGCTTACAGAGTGTTAACCAGTGTGGAAAGAGTAACCAGTACTGAACTCTGGAATCAGAGATGGGCAGTCAGCCTCACTTCCCACAGGCCTGAAAGAGAAGGCTGAGGATGAGAGCAGATATATTTGGTTGAGGTTTGCCGCCACTGGAATGACTAGCAATAGATGCCTTATCCTAATACAGGTGATCCTTGAACAACACAGGTTAGAACTGCACAGGTCCACTTACATGCGTATATTTTTTTTCAATACAAATATTGGAAAAATTTTTGGAGACTTACAATTTGAAAAACATTTCTACAGCCTACTTTATCCTAAGAGTACAGTGTATATAACACATAATGTACAAAATAACGTGTTTATCAACTATTTTATGTTATCAGTAAGGCTTTCAGACAACAGTAAGCTACTGGAAGCTGTTTCTGGGGAGTCAAATGTTACATGCAGATTTTTTACACGGGGGGGGGACCCCTTATCACTGCATTATTAAAAAATCAACTGTACTCCATACAGCTGTGAAATTAAAGTTAGATTTGAAGATGTCTTATTTTTTTTATACTTTATTTTATTATCATTAATCTACAATTACATGTGCAATATTATGGTTATTAAACTACCCCTTCATCAGGTCCCCCCCACCAACCCCATTACAGTCACTGTCCATCAGCGTAGTGAGATGCTATAGAATCACTACTTGTCTTCTCTGAGTTGTACTGCCCTCCCCGTGCCCCCCCAACATTACATCTGCTAATCGTAATGCCCCTTTTTCCCTCTTATCCCTCCCTTCCCGCCCATTTTCCCCAGTCCCTTTCCCTTTGGTAACTATTACTCCGTTCTTGGGTTCTGTGAGTCTGCTGCTGTTTTGTTCCTTCAGTATTTTTTCTTTGTTCTTATACTCCACATATGAGTGAAATCATTTGATACTTGTCTTTTTCGGCTTGGCTTATTTCACTGAGCATAATACCCTCTAGCTCCATCCATGTTGTTGCAAATGGTAGGATTTGTTTTCTTCTTATGGCTGAATAATATTCCATTGTGTATATGTACCACATCTTCTTTATCCATTCATCTACTGATGGACACTTAGGTTGCTTCCATTTCTTGGCTATTGTAAATAGTGCTGCAATAAACATAGGGGTGCATCTGTCCTTTTCAAATTGGGCTGCTGCATTCTTAGGGTAAATTCCTAGGAGTGGAATTCCTGGGTCAAATGGTATTTCTATTTTGAGTTTTTTGAGGAACCTCCATACTGCTTTCCACAATGGTTGAACTAATTTGCAGTCCCACCAGCAGTGTAGGAGGGTTCCCTTTTCTCCACATCCTCGCCAACATTTGTTGTTGTTTGTGTTTTGGATGTTGGCCATCCTCACTGGTGTGAGGTCATATCTCATTGTGGTTTTAATCTGCATTTCTCTGATGATTAGCGATGTGGAGCATAATTTCATGTGCCTGTTGGCCATCTGAATTTCTTCTTTAGAGAAGTGTCTATTAATGTCCTCTGCTCATTTCTTAATTGGATTATTTGCTTTCTGTTTGTTAAGGTGCATGAGTTCTTTATATATTTTGGATGTCAACCCTTTATCAGATACGTTTTTTATGAATATATTTTCCTTTGCTGTACAGAAGCTTTCAGCTTGATATAGTCCCACTTGTTCATTTTTGCTTTTGTTTCCCTTGCCCAGGGAGATATGTTCATGAAGAAGTTGCTCATGTTTATGTCCAAGAGATTTTTGTCTATGTTTTTTTCTAAGAGTTTCATGGTTTCATGACTTACATTCAGGTCTTTGATCCACCTTGAGTTTACCTTTGAGTATGGGGCTAGACAGTAGTCCAGTTTCATTCTCTTACACGTAGCTGTCCAGTTTTTCCAACACCAGCTGCTGAAGAGGCTGTCATCTCCCCATTGTATAACCAAGGCTCCTTTATCAAATATTAATTGACTGTATATGTTTGGGTTAATGTTTGGATTTTCTATTCTGTTCCACTGGTCTGTGGGTCTGTTTTTGTGCCAATACCAAATTGTCTTGATTACTGTGGCTTTGTAGTAGAGCTTGAAGTCAGGGAGTGTAATTCCCCCTGTTTTATTCCTCCTTCTCAGGATTGCTTTGGCTATTCGGGGTCTTTTGTGGTTCCATATGAATTTTAGAATTATTTGTTCCAGTTCATTGAAGAAAGCTGTTGGTAGTTTGATAGGGATTGCATTGAATCTGTAGATTGCTTTAGGTAGTATAGCCATTTTGACAATATTTATTCTTCCTAGCCAAGAGCATGGGATGCATTTCCATTTGTTAGTGTCCTCTTTAATTTCTCTTAGGAGTGTCTTGTAGTTTTCAGAGTACAGGTCTTTCACTTCCTTCGTTAGGTTTATTCCTAGGTATTTTATTCTTTTTGATGCAATTGTGAATGGAATTATTTTTCTGATTTCTCTTTCTGTTAGTTCATCATTAGTGTATAGGAAAGCAACAGATTTCTGTGTGTTAATTTTGTATCCTGCAACTTTGCTGAATTCAGATATTAGTTCTAGTAGTTTTGGAGTGGAGTCTTTAGGGGTTTTTATGTACAATATCATGTCATCTGCAAATAGTGACAATTTGACTTCTTCTTTACCAATCTAGATGCCTCGTATGTCTTTGTTTTGTCTGATTGCTGTGGCTAGGACCTCCAGTACTATGTTGAATAACAGTGGAGAGAGTGGGCATCCCTGTCTTGTTCCCGATCTTAGATGAAAAGCTGTCAGCGTCTTGCCGTTAAGTATGATGTTAGCTGTGGGTTTGTCATATATAGCCTTTATGATGTTGAGGTACTTGCCGTCTATACCCATTTTGTTGAGAGTTTTAATCATGAATGGATGCTGTATTTTGTCAAATGCTTTTTCAGCATCTATGGATTTTCGAATATTGTACCATCCTTGCATCCCTGGGATGAATCCCCCTTGATCATGGTGTATGATCCTCTTGATGTATTTTTGAATTCGGTTTGCTAATATTTTGTTGAGTATTTTTGCATCTACGTTAATCAGGGATATTGGTCTGTAATTTTCTTTTTTGGTGAGGTCTTTGCCCGGTTTTGGTATTAGAGTGATGCTGGCTTCATAGAATGAGTTTGGAAGTATTCCCTCCTCTTCTATTTTTTGGAAAACTTTAAGGAGAATCGGTGTTATTTCTTCTCTATATGTCTGGTAGAATTCAGAGGTGAATCCATCAGGCCCGGGGGTTTTGTTCTTGGGTAGTTTTTTGATTACCAATTCTATTTCGTCGCTGGTGATTGGTCTGTTTAGTTTTTCTGTTTCTTGCTTGGTCAGTCTTGGAAGGTTGTATTTTTCTAAGAAGTTGTCCATTTCTTCTATATTTTCCAGCTTGTTAGCATATAGATTCTCATAATATTCTCTTATGATTCTTTGTATTTCTGTGGGGTCCGTCGTGATTTTTCCTTTCTCATTTCTGATTGTGTTTATGTGTGTAGATTCTCTTTTCTCTCTTAATGAGTCTGGCTAGGGGTTCATCTATTTTGTTTATTTTTTCAAAGAACCAGCTCTTGGTTTCATTGATTTTTTCTATTGTTTTATTCTTCTCAATTTTATTTATTTCTTCTCTAATCTGTATTATGTCCCTCCTTCTGGTGACTTTGGGCCTCATTTGTTCTTCTTTTTCCAATTTCAGTAATTGTGTCTTTAGACTATTCATTTGGGAATGTTCTTCCTTCTTTAAATAGGCCTGGATTGCAATATACTTTCCTCTTAGAACTGCCTTTGCTGCGTCCCACAGAGGTTGTGGCTTTGTGTTGTTGTTGTCATTAGTCTCCATATATTCTTTGATTTCTGTTTTGATTTGGTCATTAACCCATTGATTAATTAGGAGAGTGTTAAGTCTCCATGTATTTGTGAGCCTTTTTGATTTCTTTCTAAAATTTATTTCTAGTTTTATACCTTGGTGATCTGAGAAGTTGGTTGGTAGGATTTCAATATTTTTGAAATTACTGAGGTTCTTTTTGTGGCCTAGTATGTGGTCTATTCTGGAAAATGTTCCATGTGCACTTGAGAAGAATGTGTATCCTGTTGCTTTTGGGTGTAGAGTTCTGTAGATGTCTGTTAGGTCCATCTGTTCTAGTGTGTTGTTCAGTGCCTCTGTGTCTTTACTTATTTTCTGTCTGGTTGATCTGTCCTCTGGAGTGAGTGGTGTGTTGAAGTCTCCTAAGATGAATGCATTGCTGTCTATTTCCTCCTTTAATTCTGTTAGTATTTGTCTCACATATGCTGGCGCTCCTGTGTTGGGTGCATGTATATTTATAATGGTTATATCTTCTTGTTGGACTGACCCCTTTATCATTATGTAATGTCCTTCTTTATCTTTTGCTACTTTCTTCGTTTTGAAGTCTATTTTGTCTGATACAAGTACTGCAACACCTGCTTTTTTCTTTGTTGTTTGCATGAAATATCTTTTTCCATCCCTTCACTTTTAGTCTGTGTATATCTTTGGATTTGAGGTGAGTTTCTTGTAGGCAGCATATAGATGGGTCTTGCTTTTTTATCCATTCTGTTACTCTGTGTCTTTTGATTGGTGCATTCAGTCCATTTACATTTAGGGTGATTATTGATAGGTATGTACTTATTGCCATTGCTGGCTTTAGATTCGTGGTTACCAAGGGTTGAAGGGTTGCTTCTTTACTATCTAACAATCTCACTTAACTTTCTTGTTAAGTTATTGTAAACACAGTCTGATGTTTCTTTATTTCTCTCCCTTCTTATTCCTCCTCCTCCATTCTTTCTATAATAGGTGTTTTATTCTTTGCCTTTAGTTGGTATTTGGATGGTCTGCTTTCTTTGCTATGATTTTATTTTTCTCTGGTGACATCTTTTTAGCCTTAGGTGTGCTTCCATCTAGAGCAGTCCATTTAAGATATCCTGTAGTGGTGGTTTATGAGAGGCAAATTCTCTCAACTTTCGTTTGTCTGGAAATTGTTTAATCCCTCCATCATATTTAAATGATAATCATGTTGGATACAATATTCTTGGTTCGAGGCCCTTCTGTTTCATAACGTTAAATATATCATGCCATTCTCTTCTGGCCTGTAAGGTTTCTGTTGAGAAGTCTGATGATAGTCTGATGGGTTTTCCTTTGTAGGTGATCTTTTTTCTCTCTCTAGCTGCCTTTAATACCCTGTCTTTATCTTTGATCTTTGCCATCTTAATTATTATGTGTCTTGGTGTTGTCTTCCTTGGGTCCCTTGTGTTGGGAGATCTATGAGCTTCGGTGGACTGCGAGACTACTTCCTTCCCCAGCAAGGGAAAGTTTTCAGCAATTATTTCTTCAAAGACACTTTCTATCCCTTTTTCTCTCTCTTCTTCCTCTGGTACTCCTATAATGCGAATATTGTTCCGTTTGGATTGGTCACACAGTTCTCTTAATATTCTTTCATTCCTAGAAATCCTTTTATCTCTCTCTGCCTCAGCTGCTCTGTATTCCTGTTCTCTGTTTTCTATTCCATTAACAGTCTCTCGCATCTCATCCATTCTGCTGTTAAGCCCGTCGATCGCTTGTCTGATTTCTGTATTGTCTTTCCTCAGTTCCCTCACTTCCTCCCTCAGCTCTTGAACATTTCTCTGTAGGTCCATCAGCATGGTTATGACTTTTATTCTGAATTCTTTTTCAGGAAGACTGTGCATTTCCATCCCTTCAGACTCCCTCTCTGGGGTTGTCTGGTTGATTTTGGTCTGAACCACATTCCTCTGTCTTTTCATGGCTATAGAATTGGTCACTGGTAGTTGCCACGTATGTCAGCTGGGCTCTTTAAGACTTTAAAAGAGAAAAAAAAAAGAGAAAAAAAAGAAGAAAGAAAGAAAGAAAAAAAAGAAAAAAAGAAAGAAAAGAAAGAAAAAAAAAATGCCCACCAGACGTAGATTCTGTGGGAATGCTGTAGGTGGCCCTATTGCCCCACTATTCCACAGCCATGGCTGCGCCGCTCCGCAGGACCCTTTATCGCTCTGGCAGGGGTGGGAACGAATAGGAGGCTGTTGATCTCAGTGAGAAGTGTAAGTATGGCTTCGCTTCCTCAGTCGCCAGCTAAGGCATCTGATGAAACTCCCCAGGACTCCCAGCCTGCTGGGCTGAGTGTGCTGGGGCCATCCGGCTCCTCCACTGAGCTCCTGTCTCTTTAAGGCCGCTGAAGAAAGCGCGCGCTTTTTTTTTTCCTTCCCAGGAGCTGGCTGCAAGCACCCTGGCGCGTTCCCCGCTCAGATCCTGCCCCTCTGTCTCTCCAATCTCCGCTGCACTGCGTGATGTGGGTCAGCGCTCCCTGAGCAGATCACCGGGGCTGGCTACTTCGCGGGGTGCACTTCCACTCCCTCCCGGCTCTGAATCCTCTCCTCCCACCGGTGCGCTGGGGTGGGGGAGGGCTCGGGTCCTGCCGGGTCGCGGCTCCGTATCTTACCTGCCTCTTGGGGTGCCGAGTCCTCTCGGGTGTAGCTGCACGCTGTGCGCTTTCCTGTGTATTCTCGTCTCTCTTTTAGGAATAGATGTATTTGCTGTGTTTTCGTAGCTAAATATAGTGTTGGGAGGAGATTTCTGCCGCCCTGTTCACACCGCCATCTTACCGGAAGTTGAGCTTGAAGATGTCTTATTAATTATAGTTAATTTACAGTTTAAAATTTTCTGGCTCTATAAGTGTAGTAGGTTGAAGTGTGTCCACTCCCCACCCAAAAATAAGATGTACCTAAGTCCTATTCCCAATAACTGTGAATGTGACATTATTTGGAAATGGGGTCTTTGCAAATGTAATTAAATTAAGGATCTCAAGATGAGATCATCCTAGAATTAGGGTGGGCCCTAAATCCAAAGACTGGTATCCTTACAAAAGAAAGGAGAGGGAGATATGACACACCAGAGGAAAACCTGTGAAGATGGAGGCAGACAGGAGTAATACTGCCACAAATCAAGGAATGTCAGGAGACACCAGAAGCTGGAAAAGGAAGGATTCTCCCTTAGAGCCTTTGGAGGGAGCACAGAGTTGCCAATACCTTGATTTCAAAGTTCTGGCCTCCAGGAACCATGAGAGAATAAATTTCTAATGTTTTAAGGCCACTAAGTTTGTGGAAACTTGTTGTGGCAGCCCTACAAACCTAATACAGTAAGCTTAGCAATATATCATATTTTGGTCTAATGGTGAGAAACTGCAGCTCCCATTTGTATGGCCAACTAAGGCTATTTTCTGCACAACCTTCTTGAGATATACATGGAATCTGGTGAAAAAGTCCAGAAAATAACCCAACTGTATAAATTAGTACTTTATTATTATATAATACACACCATCCATGGTACATTAGTACTGTTCAGATCACATTAAAGATGTGCAATTGGCCCTCAATATTTTTTTTCCAAAGACAGAAGCAAGTACATCTCTGTGAACTTGTACTTGTAAGCACCATGAAGTCACACTGAACATGTCCTGTTAATAGTTACTGCTCTTCACCTCTGTTACACAAATGTGTAGGCCTTCTTTATTACCATTTCTAAAAAATACAATCAATAAACATTAAAAAAAATTCTACTAGCCCAGCCATACATATATTGCAGTGGGTTTGCAAAATATGTTACTTTGCTCACCAGGGCAATCTTTTAAAAACATATTCTCAATGCATGCCACTATTACTCATTATGACAAACAAAAAAAAAACCTGTATTAATTTCAAGCTCCATTAGAAACAAATACAGTGTTTGCCAAACAGAAAGGGACTATACATATATCTACATATGTATCTACACATGGGAAAATGCCTTTCCAAGCATGTAAGTAATGCAAATGATGGATAGTACAAAGTCTCAGATTCTGTCAAAGTATCCTTCAACATTTCCTTTTATGAACTTATAAATTGACATAATAAATTCACTGACTGACATCCGGCACATAGGATTAAAATGCTTTCTCATCTCAAAATCTGCACTGGTTGGAAAACAAAAGTTCATACACAAAAATCCTTAGATTTATGGTATATGAATTACACCTCAATAAAGCTGTTAAATTAGAAAATGTCCACTAAAATGTGTATCTGGCTATTCTAAAAACAAAAAACTGATAATGTCCAAGTTAACTCTTCTTGGATAACCAATACATTATGAGAATTAAAAGGAGGATCACTCCACACTAAAGGTGAAAGGTGGCGTAGCTCTTACATTTGACTACTCAACAAGAAGTCAGGAAAGAAAATGCTAACATGTATATAGGAAGTTTAAGCATGGGTCAGCTGGCCCTGCAATACAACTTAAAACTTCCAATTCCTATCAATAAAATAAGGAGAGTCATCTCAGATCAAGCCAAAACCTCAACCCTTTAAAAACAAATTTTTCTCCTTTAAGCCTTTGCTGGCAAGAAGATGAAGTCAACAGAGAACTTATTTTGAAACTAGTTAATCTTAAATCTGTACTTCAGGTCTAGATGATCAATTCCCAGTTAATCAACCATTATCTTGGATTGACCATTTTACATTTTTGAAGCTATACTGGAAAAACCCAATCAAGAGGTAAAATTTTGAAATGGAAGCATCCTTCCTTTCAAAGTTCAAAGATTTCCTAGGGGTACAGGACCAGAACTCCTTCCTAGCCATGCTCATTCCAAACTGAGAAACTCTCTTTGATGTGACCAAGCATGCATTGCTGAAACCATCTAATGGAAGGTGTTGAAGGAGAGTGTTATGCATTAAGTAGATTAAAATAAACGATCATTATGACTCAATACATTTATAAACCTGTCATTAACATCTCAAAGTGAAAAATGGAGTATCTCATCAATGGGAACTCAACAAAGTGCATTACTAAATGCGCTAAGTATTCCAAATATGAATTACAAATATGCCAAGGAAAATTTAAAGAGCCATTAGCTTTTAATACAAATAACTTTTTTGGTATTTTAAACATTAAAAACAAACAACCTTTGGCCTGGTGTCATTTCTTTCCATACTATTAGGAGTACTACCCCAAATACATGGTAATTATTAAAATTATTTGAGTTCTATCCTATTCATCCACCTCATCCCTGTTACAAGTATTTGTTTACAGAGCAACAAGTGGTTAAAACAGAAAGGGGGAGGGGACAGCACAGCAGTTAAGTATATAAGGAAAATATACGTGGCACTTTAAGATAACATGGAAATGAGGAGGCATCTATAAGGTGATGGACAAATATGATTTAGTACATAAAACTGGAAAAAAAACTGGATTTCCAAACTCTGGGAACATATCAATAACAGAAAAAATTATGAATAGCTATAGTTACTCAACTCTCAACTCCAAGTATAGGGCTTTAGGTTTCTGAACTGGAATAAATGCAGTACAATTACAGCCATTAGATGGATTAAAACAGTTCTTGGGAAAGGTAAAGGGTAAAGAGTTTTAACTCAAATTGAACCCAAATAACAACACAATACCTGCTTATACCAAGATTTACCTTTGCAGGACCTGTGTCCTGTATTTCAAAGACAAATTAATGATAAAAACGGCACTCCGTTCTCTGTTCATTCTGACACAAATGCAGTGTTATAACTCCTCAAAATTAAATGCATGTTTTTTCCTTAACAATGCGTGCACGCCTAAGCACACGCACGCACACACACACATACCCCAATCAGTTTCTGATTAGATTAAACTAGCAATCAATTGTGCCAGCAGCATGCTAGGTTAAATGAGACGGGAGTGCTCTATTAGACTATTTCCTGGTGCCACTAATGCAGCCAAATACTTCCTAGAAATCGATGAATAGGTTTCAGTAAATAATACTCTAAGTTGCCAACAAGTACAAGCAAGATATAGAAATGTGGAAAACAAATAGTAAAATTATTTGAGAACTAGCAAAGAAAGCAAGAGGAACTTACAACTAATGTCTCTGTGCCTTGGATTAAGCCCAAAGAAGGAAGAGAAATCTGTTCTCATAATTACAATAATCTAAAAGTGCAGGTTGGAATTGCTTTCTTAAGTTCAGTTTCACACAGCACTCTGAAAATAACCCAAAATAACTATACCTCCAAAGCTGAGCCTCCCCTTCTCTTAATATCTGAGGAAGAAGAGAATTAAACTAAATCTGAAATTCCTAAATCTGCTGGTCATCAAAGGGCCAGGGCCTTCAGCATGGGTTGCATGCTCAAGGCGCTACCAGTCCTGGAGCCTGACAGCCCCTACCTGAATGTCTGTGTCCTTCACAGGCTCAAGAGGCTCAAAGGTAGTGGCCGCACTGAGACTCTCCAATCGCTGGGAGATGTGGGATATGTCAAGTCCCCGAGACCCAAGGAGAACTGACCTATATGAGGATACAGGGCAGAGAGAAAAAAGTAGGATTAGGACATCTAATGATTCATAAAATACTAGACAGTAATTTTCATTCAAAACTTCCTAAATACTTCCCAGATGCTTTTACATGGTTGTTTTATATCTTTCCATAAAGATCTACTCCCTAGAATAACAGACACATCTCATTTGGTAGTAAGAGAGTTCTGATCATGCCTGAACTAGAGTAAGGGACTTGTCTAGAATAAAGTGATAGTATATCAATAAAATGCTAGGTCAGACTTCTCCAAGCATTTTACAGTAAAGAAAATAATGAGGTAGATGTTATTCTCAATCCCTAACTAGGGTGCAAAGAGGTTAACCAACTTATCCCAAGTTACAGAGCCAGTTGTCATCAAGCTCCAGGACACAAACTCTTAGGAAACATCATCCTATATTTACAGCCTCTGTAAAGACATACAGTGAACCACAAAATTTTAGATGTTTCATGAATAAACTAGTCCAAACTTTATTCATTAGTTGAGGAAACTAAAAGGCCAGGATAATCAGTGACTGCAAATGGAGGTCAAACCAGAATCCAAGGCCAGTTCTCCATGGTTTCTCTCCAAAAGCCAATAAGCATTTGCAGTACATCTCAAGTCCCCTCTCTGCTGCCAGTCCAGTAATAGAGGAGGCTGTCACCTGACTAATAAACACTTTTGAAGAGAGATGGGAATAATACAGCTGGCGTTATTTCTACTTACCCATGACAATGTAAAAATGCAAGAATTAAAAGAAAAAAATCACAGATTTTAATTTATATCTAGAACACTCTACGAAAGAAAGAAATTTAGGGAATTAGATTAAGTGTTCAGACTGTTGCTTTTGGATTAGGATTTAGTAACCTCAAATCCCACTGACAAAGTCTGTGTTCATTCTCAGTAACTTAGAAGAAGCTAGACCCCTTGGCAGCACAAGTAACTCTAACACCTATGGGTGTGACACCTAAGATTTCCAATCCAGAACTAACAGACTTAATGGAGAAGAGAAAGGCCTTCTCATGTTTATTTCTGTTCTACTAAATACTACTGAAGTAGATGATATACACCCAGAGGGCTGCCCACTGTAGGTCTTTGTTTCTTCTGTGTAGACAGGTCAACTAGGATGCCATCCCTGGGGCTTCCCCTCTAGGCTACCATGTCAGATAATTTTGCTTCTCTCCTCTAATAACCTTTAATAGCTAACTTTCTAACACAGCGGTTCCCAGCCCTGATTGCACATCAGAATCACCAAGGCAACTTTATTCCCAAAGATTTTTATTCCCAAAGATTTTTTAATTAAAAAAAATTTTTTGCTGATATATAATTCATGTGCCATATAATTCACCCATCTAAAGTGTACAATTCAGTGGCTTTTAGCATATTCACAGGGTTGTACAACCATCACCACAATCAATTTTGAAACATTTTCATCACCCTCCAAAATAAACCCACTACCATCAGCAGTCACTCCCCCTTATGTTCCCAGACCCAAGCAACCAGTCAGTAAACTATTTCCTCTCTCTATTGGTCTATTTTAGACATTTCATATAAATGGGATCATACAATAGGTAGTCTTTTGTGACTGGCTTCTTTCACTTAGCAGAATGTTTTCAAGGTTCATCATGTTGTAGCAGGTATCAGGTACTTCATTTCTTTTTATTACTGAATAGTATTCCATTATATAGATATGCCTCATTTCCTATTTATGAATGTATCCATTCATCAGTGGATGGGTATTTGCATTGTTTCCACTTTTTGGCTATTATGAAAAATGCTGCCATTCATGTATACGTTTTTGTGTGAACACGTTTTCATTTCTCTTGGGTATATACCTAGGAGTAGAACTGCTAGATCATATAGTAACTCCATTTAGCGTTTTGCAGGACTGCCAGACTGTTTTCCAAAGCAGTTACACCATTATACCCTTTCACAAGCAATGTCAAGCGTTCCAAATTTTTCCATATCCTAGCCAACACTTTCATTACCTTTTTGATTACAGCCATCTTAGTGAAACCCCCTTTTTAACCATTATGGAGGGAAAAAAACCTCTTAATACAAAATTAAAATAGTAAACTTGTACCCATCAGCCAGCTTCAACAACTGTCATGTTGAAGCCAATGCTGTTTCATTAACATTGCTACCTACTTCCCCTTCTCCATCATCCAAATTATTTCAAAGCCGATCCAAGATATTCCCCCCCATTACTTCATTTTAAAATTGTGTTTGTTTGAATGGGATACAAATAAGGGCTCTACTTGTGAATGATTGACAGGTTTCCCCTTCACCTCATCTTTTTTTTCTCTCTCTTACAATTTCTTTGTTGGAGACTCTGGAATATTTGCCCTACATACTATCAAACCAGTGCCACTCAAACTTGAAATGTGCATGTGAATTACCTAGGAAGCTTGTTAAAATGCAGGTTCTGATTTATGTATCAGTATTTCATTTCTTTTTATTATTGAATAGCATTCCATTATATGGATATGTCACACTTTATATTTATGAATGGATCTGGGATGGGCCTGAAGATTCTCCATTTCTAAAAGCTCCTAAATTGATGTTTATGCTGTTGATCCATATAGACTACACTCAAAGAGGCAAAAATGGAGATTCCCACAGGTTTTACTGATTGCATCTTCATGATGTCATTTAACATATTCCTCTGGCCTCTGTATTTCCTATAAATTGAAAATAAGCTCTAAAGTTTTGATAGGATTCTTGTGGCATTATTTTTTTATTAAATCATTCCAGACTTTCATCAAGAAGTATGTTAACAACTGGTAATCTCTTTCTGGAACTTAGGAGACACTGATGACTGTTATTTAGATTAACTAATTCCTCAGAGGTTGCAAAATGATGGTATATTGTATCTTTATTAACTGGAATATTTCTTTTCAGAGAAACTCTGGCTGAGGAAGCTCTGTGTGGTTACTCTGAATAGTGAGTTGGTCCTCTAGATCCCTTAGCCTCCTGACTGACTCCATTTGCTTCCCTATGGGGTCCTGCATGGCACGCCCTGCCTGTTTCTAGAGAACATGACAGTCATCCTCATGTCTGTGAGTCTTACCAAATCCAATTAAAGAAAATCCCAGGTACTTTTAAAACACTTTCTCCTTTTTATCAGCAGGTATGTATACACATTTGTATCACCTGTTTTTAAACAGCTTTATTGAGATATAATTCACATACTATATAACCACTCATTTAAAGTGTGTAATTCAGTGGTTTTCAGTATACAGTTGTGTGACCATCACTCTATAATTGACTTTAGAACATTTTCTTCACCCCAAAAAGAAACTGCTACCCACCAGCAGTCACTCCCCATGTCCCCCAATCTACCCATTCCCTAGGCAACCACTAATCTACTTTCTATCTTATAGATTTGCCTATTCTGGACATTGCACATAAATAGAACTATACAATGTGTAGTCTTCTGTGACTTGCTTCTTTCACTTAGCATAATTTTTTTCAAGGTTCATCCATGTAGGAGCAGGTACTGGTAGTTCATTCTTTCTTGATGCAAACAGTATTCCATTACATGGATATGCTATATTTTATTTATCAGTTCACCAGCTGATGGACATGTGGTGGTTTCCCCATTTTGGCTATTATGAATAATGTTGCCATGAAGACTCATGAACTAGTTTTTGTGTGGACAACTATTTTCATTTCTCTTGGGTATATACATACTTAGGAGTGGAAGTGCTCAGTTGTATGGTAACTTGATATTTAACTTTCTAAGGAACTGCCAGACTGGTCTCCAAAGTGGCTGCACCACTTTACATCACACCAACAGCATATGAGAATTTCAACTTTTCCCACATCCTTGCAAACATTTGTCATTGTCTTTTTGACTATAGCTATCCTAGTGTGTATGAAGTGTGTGACGTACGTTATTGTGGTTTTGACTCACATTTCCCTGATAGCTAGTGATGTTGAACATCTTTTCATTTGCTTATTGGACATACGTATTTAGAGAAATGTCTATTTAGATCTTTTGCTCAACTTAAAAATTGGGTTGTCTTTTAATTATTGAGTTGTAAGAGGTTTTTTTTTTTTTTTTTACATATTCTGGATACAAATCCTTTATCATGTGCTGCATGCACTTCACAGACACTGCCTTTTTTAACAAATTGAAGGTTTGTGGCAACCCTGCATGAAGGATGCCTATCGGGGCCATTTTTCCAACAGCATTTGCTCACTTCATGTCTCTATCACAGTTTGGTAATTCTTATAATATTTCAAACTTTTTCATTATTATATTTGTTATGGTGATCTGTGATCAATTTGCTGAAAGTTCAGATGATAGTTAATATTATTTAGTAATGAAGTATTTTTTAATTAATGCATACACCTGTTTTTAGACATAATGTTATTGCACACTTAATAAACTATAGTATAGTGTTAACTTTATATACACTGGAAAACCATTTGCCTTGCTTTACTGCGATATTTGCTTTACTGCAGTGGTTGGGAACTGATTATCTCTGAGGTATGTTTGTATATAATCTGCAAATATTTTCTCTCATTCTGTGGGTGGTTTTCTCACTTTCTGGAGAGTGTCCTTTGAAGCACAAAAGGTTTTAATTCTGATGAAGTTCAATTTATCTATTTTTATTCTGTCATTTGGGCTTTTAGTTTCATACCTGACAAGGCTTTGCCTAACCTAAGGTCAGGAAGATTTATACCTGTTTTTTTCTAAGAGTTTCAAAGTTCTAACTCTTACATTTAGGTCTGTATTCCATCTGGAGTGAAGGTGTCCAACTTCATTCTTCTGCATGTAGATAATCCAGTTGTCTCAGCATCATTTTCAGTTGATCACAGACTCATAGGTTTATTTCTGGGCTCCTAATTCTATTTAAATGATCTATATGCTTATGCCAGTACCATATAATTTTGATTACTGTAGCTCTGTATTAAGTTTGAAATCAGAAGTATGAGTCTTTTAACCTTCTTCTACATTTTAAAGATTGTTTGGCAATTCTAGGTCCCTTGCATGTTCATATATTTAGGATCAACTTGTCAACTTCTGTAAAAAAAAAACAGCTGGGATTAATGATGTTGATGCTGTAGACCCATCTGGGGAGCACTGACATCTTAATAATATTAAGTCTTCTGATCATGAATATTAGATGTCTTTTACCTGCTTTCTTAAGTAATGAGTACTATGCACTTTTCTCCACCTTGCATTTTTTATTTTACTTAACGGTATATTCTAGAGTCACTTCATGGTAGTATATATTCTCATTCCTTTGTACTACTGAAAAGTATTTCACCATGTAGATGTACCATATGTAGCCAACCAGTCCCCTATTGATGACATTTGAGCTATTTCCAATTTTTTCTTTTACAAATAATGCTGCAGTGAATATCCTTGTGCATACATCTTTTTGTACTTTTGCCAATGTATATTTGGGATAGATCCCCAGAATAAGAATTGCTGGGTCAAGGGCAAATCTGCTAGATATCGCCAAATTCTGTCCTACAGGCACTACATCTCCACCAGTGATATGGGAGAATGTACTCAGTGTCCAGGTGATTTTAAGGTATGCCAGGCTGAGAACCTCAGAATTTAAAACTTCGCCATTAGAATTATTAGAAGAGAAAGGTCATCAAAGTGGGTACAGCCTGCAGGAACTGTGCAGTGCACATACAGAAGCCATAAAGGGAAGACGGATGAAGGAGGCAGGGTATGGATGATTTTACCAATAAAGGCTATACCAGAAATTTTAAGCTTCTAAGGGTGGAAAAATCCAAAGTTTCCCTGCCCTCTACCTGGCAGCTTCTCTTAAGTCAAAATCCCCAAAGGATACATGGAGTCAAACACTCCCATGAGAGTAAGAGGAGAGTAAGAGGACAAAAAGAGTTCTCAGTACACATGGGGAGTAGCAAAAGTCAGGGAGCCTGGGTTCAAGTCCCACCTGTCACCTACTGCTGAAAATCTTAGACATACCATTTTTCCAAGCTTCATCTTCCTCCTCTATTAAAATATGGAGAAAAACCCCTGCCTCTCCCCACCTCTCAGGCTCATGAAGCCTGGTCAGGAGAATGCCTGTGATAATTCTTTGGGAACTGAAAAGTACCAGGCGAATATGAGGGATTCCTGCTGACCAAGCCAGATGTGAAGTCTGGCTCAGCCACTTGCTATCTGATGTTCCTCAATTATAAAAGAGATAATAACACTTATTTCACAGGGTTATTTTTAAGAAGAAATTACATAATGCATGCAAAGTGGTCGGCACAGTGCTTAATAAATAGTAAGTGCTTAAAACGGTAGCTTAGTAGTATCAGCACAAGTAAAGCTATAATATGCTGTATAATTTGGGCAAATAATATTTGTATATGCTTTGCATGAACATGGAGCAAAGTATGAAAGAATAAAAAGCAACTAAAAACACTGGGTATCCTGGAGGATGAAGTTACAGAGAGCAAGCAATTGCTTTTTTTTCCTTTGTATGCCTCTAACTGGTTTGGCTTCTAAGTCTGAATGGAAAAATCCAATGAGGCATCTCTGATGAGAAAAGAGGGGGGATATAATCAATAATGGGAACCCAGGGAGGGCTTCACAGCCACTGAATAATATTCTGTGTCTTAACTGTGCAATGTGCACATGGATGTTCGTTCATTTTATTATTATTTACACCAGGAGTCAGCATACTTTGTAAAAGACAGACAGTAAATATTTTAGGCTTTGCAGGCCATAAGGTCTCTGTCGTAACTACTCAACTCTGCTACTGTAGCACGAAAGCACCAAAGACAATACATAAACAGGTAAGTGTGGCCATGTTCCACTAAAACTTTAACAGCAGCGGGCTGGATTGGGCTCATGGGTCAGCTAGCCAACCCCCGATGTATACCTTTATACATGTTAGGCATATTCTTTATGTGAGAAGAAATTGAACAACTTAAAAATTTCAAACACATACATGCAAAAAAGCTATCATATCTATTCCCTAAAATGAAAAACCCAACAAAGTATATTTATTCAAATGAATTCAGCACAGAATAATTCGATCTTAAATCTACATTCTAATCTTAACTAAAATCTTAAAGACAGAACTCTTTCAAAATGTATTTCATGTAAGACAATTTTTCCTACTCAGTTTTCGCCTCTGCCCTCACCCTTACTAAAATATTCACATCACACTTTATGTCTCTGCCTATCAAAAAGATGGAAAAATACAGTCATCAGCCCTTTGGTTTCTTTTTAAGCACCTGCCCCACCCTATAACCATTCTTTCAATGTTCCAATTTCCTCCTCCCTAAAATAATGAATTTAAGGTAGAAAGAGATGAGGAAGAATGGAAATTTACAAGAAAGAGAGCATGACTGATAATTGTTACCAAGAAAACATTTTCCGTTTTTGCTCTTAATAGGCTGTAAAGCTGATGCAATTAAATTATAACTATAGCAACTCAGCTGGCATCATGGTCCTTTGCTCTAGCAGCCTTCTTGCACACAAACACAGAGCCTGCATGCTCAAGACGGAGGGTAACTGCAGGCACCAGTTAGCACAGCAGTATGGAGCCTGCAGGGAGGGCAAGTTAGCAGATATGTCAGAAGGCATGTTGGGGTGCTGGGGAACAGTGTAGGGGAGCAGTTGGCTGCACTTAGCTGCAAGGCTCGATAGTAAAAATTCCCTGCCAGGTTCCTCTGCCTTGCCTTTACTAGTACCAACAGAACCAAAACTAACTAGTATTAAAAAAAAAAAATTCTGGGGAGGCCTACAGAAGAATTTCCACAACATCCTTACTGACTGGGCATAGCAGCCAAAACACTCAGTTCTCAAGATTAGTTGGAAAAATAATATAGCCCTTGTACTCACCCCCATGACATTTATTATGGACCCAAAATAATGTCTCCCCATTAGCACCAGCAAGTAGGTCTTTCTTAAGTTCAAGGAATGAAGACTAAGCAGATGACTAATAATTTCCCATATCTCCCACACAGAACCTCAGTAACTTTCCAGACCCACGAAGGTAACAGCACCTCTCCACCCTCCCATGGCTCTTTTATCAGAGCTAAAGGAGCATGCGCTCTAGAATCAGCCTCACTTGATTTGAATCTTGGCTCACCACTCACCATTGGTGAGTGGCTCACCATTACACCAGCTGTGTAATCCGAGAGAGTTACTTGTCTTTTCTGAGCTTTAGCTGTTCAACTGTAATAAGGCGACAACAGTCCTAATATTCGCTGTGAGGATTAAGCAAAATCTTAAGTCTAGCCAAGTTTCTAGCAGGGTTTTTTCTTCCTGCCTCCCAAAATGATAAGCTCCTTCAGGGCAAGGACCATGTCTAGTTCATGGCTATAGCCCTAGAGATGGCCAAGGCCTGGCACACTGGGAACCCCAAACACATGTCTGTGGAGACAACAGCCCAACTGATGCTGTGTGACAGCAGCAGCTACTGGCCAGACAGCCAGTCAGTACTTTTCTCCAGCTGCACTCTCTTGGGGTTCACCCACTTTCCTGTTCTACCCTCATCTGGCAGGCACTGCATCTCTAAGGCCTTTCAGAAGCAGCTTCTGGGATCACTGACAATACACAAACAGAATCACTCCTCATGTGGATGGCTTACCACTGACTACTCATCACTGCCTTCCAAGTGCTCTTAAAACTGTTCATTGATGAGTGCTCTCTGCCTTTGAAAGTAACACTTATCTGTGTGGCCCCCATTTACTAATATACCTATGGGAGCCATTTATGACCCAATAGTCAGTGAACCCAAGCAGAAACTACTATGATGGGTTTCTGCATGACAAAGCTCTTACCCTTTCCCACTCTGATCACCTCTGCCTGTGACAGGAGCTCACAGCCTGGTCAGGCAAACAGGCTAGAAAACCCAAGGCAGGAAGACAAAGCAAGACTGCTAACCGGTTTACAAAACTTCTCTGAATTCCCAAGAATCTGGCCGGTGTCTGTCATTTACAGACTACATCCTAACTTAAGGCAGGAAAGAAAAAACAGATCCTGCCCCCAGCCACCCAGTACCAATGCCGCCTCCCCACCAGTACTTACGCCTTGACATCTGCTGTCTCCTGGGACGTGCGAGTGAGGGTTCGGGAACGCAGGCGCTCTCCCGCCTGCTGGATCTCCTGTAGGTTCCGTTCCACATGGGGAAGCTCTGAGATGCCCTCAGTCTCAGCGGCAAGCTGTTCAGCTTGCTGAAGGAGCTCACCAAACCCCTCAGTATCCATTGGAGATGAAGAGCCTAGATGGGGAGAAAAAAATTAGAGATTTAAGTCAAGGGAAAGACAGGCTTCAAACACTGCCTGAATCTGTTATAAGCTTAACGAACCACTAGGACTCTCTGTAAACAGACAAGGAGACAGCTCATCAACAAGCAGGATTTGTTCCTGAACTTAGCCAAGAACAGGCCTGACAGAGAAAATGAATCAGGCTATGAAGAAATAGATCATTTCTTTGCATACTGACAACCCCACGATTGATTTTTTACCACCAGAACAAATGCAAAGATATTTAGACATAGACCAGAATTCCTGCCTCCTTCCACAGACTCAAAGCCGCCAAGGAAATGAAAGCCATGGTGACAACCTCTGGGAGGCTTAAAGAACAATCACCCTGCACCTCCTACTCCTCCACCTGTCTTAGAAAAACACCACCTGCAGAGCGCTGGGCATTCATCAGCCCTTGTCTCATATGATTCTCAACTCTGTGAGGCTCCTAAGCAGACAAGAGAAGCAACTCCAGTCCACAGGACTCAGTTCCATGCCCAGAATACTCACTGCTGCATGAGGCTGAACTGAGACCAGAATAATACAGGTTTTATGACTAATCCTGTGTTACTCTCACACACCTGCCCCTTCACTAATATAGAAGACAGTCTTTTAAAATTCATGTCTAAGTCTCCATTCACACAAAATTTTAGCTTACAAGGTTACTGAGAGCAGAGATCTGTATCTGTTTGTTACATATGACAATTAGCCTTAGTTGTTAATATACTATTTTTAGAAATACCACTGCTAATAATATTTATACTAATATAAATAGAAGCTGGCTTCTAGACCATGAAATGTTATTAGCAAGATCACCAGTTTCTGCAACAGTTGACCCAAAAAAAGCCCGATGAATGGTGCTGATATTTAATGGATATTACACATAGATGAATCTTATATATACTGTACTATCTTTGCATATGGTTCTTGACCAAGAAAATGTTTTTAACTTCTACCACTGTTTAACTCAACCAAAGATAAACAGTATCACCATTATGAAAAAAAATTTATGAAAAAAATAAAATTAAAAGGTTAACAGGATCATTATTTATTCAAAAAAGAACAAATTCTTTAAGTAGTAGCTCTTATTAATTATACTTTTCTACTTTGTTTTGAACCCATGGCTCCTACTGCACTTTTGAAATCCCTCTGGTCTAGAACTGTAGTGACAATGTTATTACAGTACATAATTGTATCTCAGTTATGAAGCAATGGTTAATGTTAAAAGGGCATGGTTAGCACCATAAATCCACAGCACGAGAATAAGGACTTTTTAAAATGAACATTAAAGGAAATTAACTTTAAAGGCAAGGGTAAAGGCTAACAGAAAAATAGCTGAGCTGTAGTAAACATGAAAACACCTCGGTATTCTTTATGAAGTGTCACGCTGACTTCGGTCTTTAAACAGAAAGTCATATACACAATAACTCTACCTAAAGTTGCTAGATAATCTTTATCATTTTTTTTGACTCAACAGAACCAAGCTGCACCTGGCCATCTCTACCTGTGGGAAAATGGGGATGGCAGAATGAGGAAGGTATTCTCACGGACAGAAGAAAGAAAAAGAAGGATATTTTTAAACAATTGCTTCTGCCTGACAGAGAAATGTTTTCCTCAGAAAACTACAACGTCAGTAACATTCTACTATTAGAATCATTGTCACACACCAGAAAGAGGAAAGAAAAGTAATAGTCTGCCTTTTCCCCCATTATTTTTTTACTCTGAGAGAATAAAAATTTGTCTAACAGAGCCAAAGAGAAGGAAATAATTTTTTTCCTTCATAAAAAAAATCTTGGAAGTACCTGAATAAAGAACTAAATGAAACAAAACTTTTCCATTTAAAAAAGAAAAAAAAAAGGGAAAAATATATCTAACATTTCACATCCATATCAGACAAATTCAGACAAAGGAAATGCTCAGCCCATACAAAGATTTAGAGTGATGGATTTAAATATAAATAATAAATGTAAAATAAAAGTAATGATTTTCTTTAATATGGTCCAATAAATAAAAATTTTTAAGTTAATTTAATAGAATTTCTTTTGACCATGGTAAAATAAAGGCTGAATCTCTAACCAAGATCCTAAACTGCATATGCCCAAATCTGAGCTCTAACCTTTCATCTGCAAAACCCGCTCCTTGGCCTTCTCAGTGTGGAGACTCCATTACTCAGGGGCTTAGGCCAAAAGCCTTGAAGGTCTCCATGACTCACCCCCACATCCAATAGGCCAACAAAGCCTCTCAAATCTACCTTCAAAATGCATGCAGAATCCACCTTCCATGCAGAATCCACCTCCTCCCACCACCTCCACCCATCCAAGTCACTATCACCTCTGCTCAGCACTTGCCTCCTACTGCTTATTCCCAACCCAGTAACCAGGGATTCTTACAAAGTCACATACATCACATCCCTCCTCTGCTTAAACCTCCTATACAGACTGAAGCCCTACAGATGCAGACCCACCTCCTCTTACCATTCAGATTCCTATCTAGCCCTGTTCCCCTTCCTTTCCTGGGCTCCAACCACCATGGGGCCTCCCTGCTGATCCCCCAGTGGGTCAGGCACATTCCTGCCCTGGAGCCTTTGTAGTCCCTGTTTCTTCCACCTGGATATGCTCATGGCTGATTTCCTAATTTGTTTCAGCTAAACTGTCACCATGTCTTTAATGCCAACATACAGCAAAAATATTTAAAAGTGCAACTGCAGCCCCTCCTAACACTGCCCCATCTCTTATTGTTTGACACCCCTGCCAGAAAGTAAGCTGCACAAGGACAGAGATTTTTGTTTGCTGATGCATCCTAAGATCCTAGAGCAGTGCCTGGCACACAGTAGGTGCTCATTTGTTGAATGAATAGGAGGGAGTTTTATTCTTCCATTTGCAGAGTCTGTTCTTGAAGGCTTCCTGCACTCCCCTGCCAAATCGGCACCCACTGGCAAGCAAAGACCAGAGCAGAAACATTCCCTTCCGACTACCAACTGATACTTAACATTTCTGAGGCTGCACAGCATAAGGCAGTGAGAGTATAAATGGCATGGATTCAGATCACATTTAGTGCAGACTAGTGCTTTCCCCTGAATGCCCAGACAAAAACCAGTGGTATTTTAAAAGAAACAGCCCAGTTTTCAGGTGAAAAGAATTCCAAACCTATAAAAATACATATAGAATTTTGCTATACAACTTCAGAGTAGCAACTAAGCTTGTTCCATGTTTGTCTGAGAGAAGAGAAATATGTATGTAACACCATATTTGGGGAAAACTGGATCTGTCCTGCATTGTAACTCAACTCGTCAGAATTAATTTACAAAAAAGTCACTAAAGTTTCCAATCTATACTTCAATGCAGTCATCATCCCATTTCATTAAATTAAAAAATTTAAATTTATGGTTAATTTCATGAATTTAAGGACAATTTTTGTCCCCTCCAAAAAATAAGTATCAATTAGGCATAAAATAAAGGGGCTAAACCAACCAAATATCAATTCTGACCCTAAACAATGAAAGCTGATCATGAAAATAACCACACTAGCTTTTTATAACCCCACAGAGAGAGAACTAAAATGATTTGGTGGCGGGGGAGGAGAGGAACAGCAGGGAAAGATGAAGTCCCAACTTTGTCCTGGGAAAATCTGGCCAGGACACACACAGACTGGACACCAGCTGCACCCTTTGGGAGCTATGAAGGAGGGAGCCTGGAAGAAGCTACACGGAGAACCCACAGAAGTGGAGGTGGAACACCCACTGCAGCAAAACAGGCTGGATGGAAGAGGCCAGCAAAGACAGACTCATAGCACTAGGGCTCCTCTCTGTCTGTAATGACTGATCTGAGCCCGACTATGAGAGGCTTTGGCAACACTGGCGGGTGCTTCAGAGAGCGTCGCAGGGTACGAGCAACAAATTGTTCTGCCATGTCACTGGAAGAAGTCCTAATGCGCCTCCACGGACCTCAACCACCCGGGCAACCGAAAACCTTAAAATGAAGAGCAAACTTCAAGGCGGGTGGGCAGCAGTCTTGAGGGACTAAACCCTTAACTTATGGGATCTGATGCTATCTCCAGGTTGAGAGTGTGAGAATTGAGTTAAATTGTAGGGTACCCAGCTGGTGTCCAGAGAATCTGAAAATTGCTTCATGTGCAGAAAACCCACACACCTGGTGTCAGAAGTGGTGTTACAGCAGAGTAGCGGGAGTAAAGGAAACACAGTAAGAGTATTTTTCCCTTTCAAGTAGATACTTAAATATTCAAAGTACTGGGCATTTCTGAATCTTTTAAAATCAGTATTCTCAAAGAATGGCCCCTTCAGCATTTTGCAGATGGTCTGAATCTTAGTCTTTTATGGTGCTCATGCTTACTGTATTAAAATGTCTAAACATCTGTTTTCTGCTGTTAATTGTTAATTTACTAGTTGCTTTTCTTTTAAGGCATCAGCCACAAGGAGAATACATCTTTTCATGTACTCAGGGCTTTGTGGACTCTCAGCTGGGGAATCAGAGCTTTACAGGCCATGGGGTCACCCCAGAGAGAGCTGTTACTCACTTGTCCTGACCTATGCCTGTGCTACTTCCAGGATATGCTCCTGTAAAGTGCCTCAGATTCCTGAAGGCTAACAGAAGACAAAGGAAAATAGGAACGAGCCTCACAGCCATCCATCCTAGACCTTTCTACCAAACTCCATCCTAGTTTTGAGTCCTTGAGACTGGTATCCTAGGGCAAGGGCCAGCAAACTTTTTCTGTAAATGGGCTAGACAGTGAGTATTTTAGGTTTTTTAGACCATTCTCTGTCACAACTACTCAACTCTGCTTGAAAGTAGATGACATGTAAGCAAATGAGCATGGCTTTGCTCCAATAAAACTTTAATCAAACCTTAACTCAAATTTGAATTTCATATAATTTTCATGTGCCACAAAATATTTTTCTTTGGATTTTTTTTTTCAGTGATTAAAAAATGTAAAACACCTTAGCTTATTTGGCCCACAGGTTGTAGTTTGCCAACCCCTAGCTGGCCTATGGTGTCTGGACTAGACCTGGATTTTACTTACCAGCCACATGCCCCTGGCAGAGCTACCCTTACTGGGCCTCAGCAGTGAAAACACCATAACGAAGAGTTAACAAGGAGGGACACAACAGGCCTGCTGCCATTCCTCTTACTTCAAGATTTTATTTGGAGGGTATATTTGGAGGAACTGTTTTATAATTGATGAAAACTGTCCAGTAAATGTTCTTTTTGACCCAGTGTACAACACGCTAGAGGGAACTCACTGCCCTTTGCAAGTACAATGCAACATACTAAATCCAAGTGAATTTTTCCTTTTCCTTATCACCCACAATCCAAAAGCCCAGTTATCCAAGAAATACAAAAGGGCTGAGAAAGAGACAAAAAGATAAAGACAAGGCCATCTGTCTTCTCCAGTATTTTCTTTTCTTCAGGAATCTCTCCTGATTCAATGACTTGCACAGGGAAAATGACACCAACTACTTTCCCTGCAGAATTTCAGCACAATCAAACAATACTTACTACCGCTTATATTGGAATTCTAATTTTACCACATATCCAAGGATTATCTCTTTCAACTACAAAGATCCTGCAACCCAACAAATGCATATTTAGCACTGCTTTATCTGTTTGGATGTTGCCAAAGGGGGGAATTTTATATACATCAGAGGAAATAACTGATGCTATTTATATCTTTTTTCTTCAAAATGAACAAATAAAAATGTTATTCCCTTTTCTATTTTAAAAGTTTTAATGTGATAGTAAAATTAATTTAAAAAATTTTTTAAACAGAATGGGTAAACAGGAGAAGACTAGACTTTGAGCCCACATACTTGGTTCAAATCTAGAATGTTCAGTTTTACTAGCTGAAGGTAAGTAGATTTACCCTGAGGATAAAATCCAAATCTCTCCTCTCAACTTCCTCACCCATACAAAGATGATAATAAATCCCTACCAACTTCAAGGAGTTGATAATTGTTTTCCCAATGGGTTTCAGCCCTGGGGCAAGTTCACCATGGATTCAGCTGAGACCAAGGAATGACAGTGGAAGTTCTTGGGGTAAAAGGGTTTATTAGCCGGCTTGTTCTGCTGGAGATAGGTGAGATAGGTGGAGCACTAGAATTAAGCCTGCATCCAACAGTCTGCAGGTCTGTAATCCTCCTTCCTCTCTGCCTCTGCCCAAAGCACTGGGCAGAGCTCTTTACATAGTGAATCAGTCAATAATAGCTTATCGCCTGTGGGTGTGGAAGCAGTAGCCTAGCAATAGGCCAGTTACATCATTCAGTAGTTTAGGTTAAGGTGAGGATCCTAGCCATAGGAACTTCAATTCTCCCCACAATAATACACAGAGTATTCTACAACCTCTACTGATTTATATCATCGTAAAATGCTATTTTAGCTTTTTTCCAAAGATGCCAATTTGGCAACATTTTGTCATTTTTAATTATAAAAATCTCAGTTTCAAAAAATTATTCTAGTAAATAGCTGATACTAAATTATAACTTATTTAATCACAACTTTGCATCATTCAGTAAGAGCTTCTGGAAGACAATTACAATTTTTAAATATATGTTATATTCCCTACTATCAAATACGATTTTTATTAGAAATCTAAGTTTTCACAATGGTATCATTCAAAAGAAACTCAGCATTTAATTTAAAGTGTAAATCTTGCCTTCCAAAACTTATTAATTAGACTTAATAGGATTTAAACATAGTGTGGGTAAAACTGCAATATTTCCGGAATCTCTTGCCTGGCCTTAGTGCATCTCCATATCAATATGTAATTACAAGGGCATATCTGGAACAGAGAGGTTGGTGGAGTCCCCTCTTCTGCAGCCAGGTCGCGAGAGACACAGGAGAGCAGAAATGTACGACTGCTTGAAAGCAATAAAGTGGGTTTCTCCCACTTTATTTCTCCCTTTGACTGATTTTGGTTTCAAAGGTATTTTGTCCTGGGATTTCCCCCCAAAAGTTACTCACAAGAACAGTGTTCAATGTTAACTTTCATGATTAATGAGTAAAGTCTCACTGGAGGTGTCAAAAGTTGAGGCTGGTTCTTGCTCTCTCTTCTTTTGAATATGTAAACTATGGTTAGATGACAATATCATTTCACTTTTTACTGTATCTGTCAGCTTTCAATTACAACAACAACCAAAAAGAAAATTATCTCTACACAGCTACTATTGTTCCAAGCACCTCTATCTAGGAAGGGGAGGAAAAGGACAGAAAAAAAATGTGTTGTTGGGTAATTCTTTACAGTCCTATGAGACTAAGTGAAAGAGAGCTAGACCGAATCATTATTCATTCAGAGGGTAGAGTTCTGGAGAAAACAAAGAACTACAATAAATTACCCCTGACAAAAGAGAAATTAAATACCTGGATGATTCGTACTAGCACTGGCCTGTATGACTCAGGGTTTGCAGTAGGAATGTGTTGTGTCAGCTCTCCTGATACACAAAATACCACTTGTGTTATTTCATTTTCAATGAGCAAAAAGCAACCTGGCACCACACAGAAAAATATAGGGAATTTTCTGATAAGTTCTCCATTGTCCAGTCAAGAAGAAGCCAGGTCTGGGATGGAAGAACTACAGGCTCCAGCCTGGCTCTGCCCCACATCAGCCCTCTGACCCTGGGACTTGGGCTTCCCCTTTCTCTGGATCCCAGTTTTGCCACCAGTGAGATAAGGAGTTTGGCTGAGGTGACTTCTAAGGGCCTGCCCACCATGGAAAATCTACAGATGTGGGATATTTTAATTAGTCATTAAATTCAAGGTGTCATTGGAAGCAGCAGCCCATTTTAGTGATGGGAATTACCCGTATACAGAACCTTAGGCATGACACCAGGCTATATTACAACTGGCATAATGGCCACATCACCAAGGCAGCCTTCGAAAAGGTTTTTGGCTCTGGTTCTGGCTCTTCTCTCTAAACCAGTGGTTCTCAAATGGGGGGCAACTCTACCCTCTGGGGGTCACTAGCAATACCTAGAGACATTTTTGGTTGTTGCAACTCAGGGAGCATGTCTGTGAGAGCCAGCCAGAGGAGAGAGGCCAGGGGTGCTACCAGCCATCCTAGAGTGCCACGGCACAGCCTCTCCAACAATTACACAGCCCAAAATATCAGGAGTACAAAGGCTGAGAAACCCTGCTGTGAAACAAGGAAGGCTTCTTGCCTTCAGGGCCATGACACCAGCATCAGAGGCAATAGGAATCCCTGCAAATATATGCAAACATTTCTTTTAAATAAGAAAAAAACTACAGCTTTATCAGATGATTCTAACAAAATTCTGAGTTTGCCCCCAACAACAAATAACCCTAAAACCACTGTATATACAGAATTATCCCAGTGTTTTTTTAATGGTGGTATATTCATACCCTGGCATACCACACAACTCCAACTACACATATATGGAACAATATGGATAAATCTCACAGACATAATGATGAACTAAAAAGCCAAATACAAAAAAAGACATAATGCATGATTTTAAGAACAGAGACAACTAATCTTTGGTGCTAGAAATAAGAACACTGGTTATCCTGAGGGATACAGGGTGACTGGCTGGGATCTCTACTAATGGTTGGAGACACAGAGAACATTCCAGGTGCCATGGACTGCAATGTGCCCCCCCTCCAAAATCCATGTGTTGAGGCCCTAACTTCCAATATGATGGTATTTGGAGAAGGAACCTTTGGGAATTGGGTTTAGATAAGGTCATGAAATGGGCCCTCCTGATGGGATTAGTGACCTACTAAAAAGGGACCCCAGAGAGCTTGCTTCCTCTCCCACCCCACACAACACTCATTCACCCAGGAAAGAACATGTGAGCACACAGCAAGATGGTGGCCACTACTCACCAGGGAGGGGGCCCTCCACGATGGTGGCACCCTGATCTCAGACTTCCAACTTCCAGCACTGTGGCAGAACAAAATTCTGTTGTTTAAGCCACTCAGCCTAAGGAATTGTATTATAGCAGCCCAAGCTGACTAAGACACCAGGGTACTGGGAATGTTTTTATCTCAACATGGGTGGTGGTCAAATAAGTGAATAAATATGTAAAAATTCATTAAGCTACACAATTAAGGTTTCTTCACAGTAAGTGTTTAGAAGAAACAGCAAGAAACAATATTAGTATAGCAAGAAACTTAACCTAGCGGTGCCTCTGAGAGCAAAGCAAGGAGTTGGGAGATTTCTACTTTTCATTCTATACCCGTCAGTCTGAATTCCTTTCTACGAGTATGTGTCACCTTGTCTAACTTTTAATAACTTGTTAATTTTAAAACCACTCTAAACTCTCTGCTTCAGTGTTTGTCTCCGACCACTGCCCCAGAATCCTCAATGGTAATGACTACCTATCAGATCCATACCCACCCCTGCTTCATGCACTCACACTCCAACCCAGGGTTCTCAGGCACCTGTGCATTTCCACACAAGCACGTAACTGTCACATTCAGCATGTGTCAAAGTGGTCATCCACACCCAGCCACCACTACCACTACCGGCTGCCCTCCCCAATTCCACCACCTCTGTCCCTTGGCTTCTTTCATGTTCTAATCACCCTTCTCCTCTGCATTTGTGCACGGCCTCAGATGGTTTATTTACAGGTATTCTCCACTCTCCAGGCTCAGAAACCAAATGTATGCAGATACATTTTTTGAGAGAAAGCAGGTGGGTATTCCTCAGAAAGTTATCTAAACTATTGCTACTTCCTAACAAAACCACAGGAAACCAAATACTATAGATTCAGATAACATATCCTTCACTCTCCACGCGTGCTACCCAAACTCTTGTTACCTAAACAGATTTAGATAGCAAGGGATACTTGCATTTTTGCAGTGTTCTCTAACTGCTGCTTTTTTCCCCAGCTTTATTCAGATACAACTGATACAAGTTTAAGTTATATGGTAATGATCTGATAGATGTGTATATTGCTAAATGATTACCACAATAAGGTTAGTCTAACTGTTGCTCCCATCTTCTTCACAATCACAGGAGGCCAGACTGCCATCCCCTTAAGCCCATGTTCTTGCCAGATGCTAGTTCTAACAGCCCCTCCCACACCCCATCACCTTGTTCAATGTGGCCATCTCAGTCTTTCCACCATCACTTTCCTTGTGTTGCTCCTGCTCAAAAACCCTCAATGCCTCCCACTCACAGGGAACCACTGCTTCTGGTTAAACCCTGTGTACCAGTTACCTGTTTACTGTCCCTACTCACCTTGTACATGCCCTGCTCTGTGCCCTCATTCATGCCCTTTTCCCCGAGGTACATCTACCCACCTTCCACTGCACCCCTGCACTCTGGCCAGCTCCTCCATTCTCTAGCTGGGTGACTTTGGGCAAGTTAATTACTCCCTTGGGGCCTCATCTCTGAAATAGAAAAAGAGCTGTACCTCTTTCATCTGCCACACAGTAACCCCGCAATAAACATTATTTTTACCACCCATTCAAGTCCTACCTACCAAATGATTTTCCTCAATATCGGTCACACAGAAATCTCATCTAAATTGTTTTCTACTCCATTCATTTGCCTTACACTTTTCCAGGCAGTAGGTTTTTGTGCTCCTCAGGATTTCTGCAGACTCATTTCATTCTAGAACTCTTAAAGAGCTATTTCTGTTGATACGTGGTTGCTTATTTGGTGTTTATGTTGTTTTTATGTGGTCACAAGCATTAGGACCTCACAGTCTACCATTTTATTGCTGTCACTCTCCTCTATTTGCCTTATATTATTGTCTATTAATACCTAGATCCCTTCTCCCCCAAATGCCTGAAGCTTAAAGCATTTTGTAGCTTTATTTAAACTTCCATCAGTGTCCTCAAACAGCAGCTAGATCCTCAATACAGTCACTAACTGCAAGAATAACCTTCCACAAACATTGCCAAAAATGTCTAATGAGTCCTTATTTTCTCAATTTCTTCCCTTGTAAAGTCCACCAAACTTAGAGCCCCACCTTCCTTCCTTCAACAAATATTTATTGAGCATCTGTCATGTGCTAGGTACTATCTATTCAAGGCACTGGGGATGGAGCTGCAGAAGAAGTGGACGATGTTCCCAGTCTCAAGGAGCTTATGTCAGTCTGTTAGGACACAGACAATAAAAACACAGAAACAACTAGACAAATGATGCCAGGTATTGTTAAGTGCTACAAAGGAGAAAGAACAGGGAACTGTGGTAGATTGGACAGTGGGACTGCTTTAGCTGGGATATTCTGAGAAGATTCTTTAAAAAGGAAACCTTTCAGCAGAGATCTAAGAAAAGGGGTGAGCTAGGTAGACATCTGGAGGAAGAATGTTATTGCAGAGGAAACAGTGAATGCGAAAGCCCCAAAGCAGAAGTGTATATGACATATTTGAAGAGAAGGAGGCCATGTGACTGAAGCACACAATCATGGGGAAGAGTGGTGAGAGAATTCAGCCAGAAACCACCTGCGAATCACCTCAGGTCCCCCTTCCTCTTCTAATCATTCAACCAATCTCCAGGTCTGCCCCTCAAATCTTTTCACAAAGTCAAACCTTCATCTCGCTTGCCCCTGCTCTGACCCTAATGCATTTCTCCTGATCACCTCAATGGTCTAATAAGCCTTCTCGTTCCTCTAACTCACCCTCCCCTTGTCCAGAGAGGTTGTCTGAAATGCTCCCCTGCCTTAATCCCATCAGAGACTGTTTGTTCCCTAACCCCCTACAGGGGGGAGTGCTCCCACTTTGACACTGCCACCCTTACCATCCTCATCTCTTACTGCCCTCCCCACAAAGATACCCTAGAAATTCACTACTCTTTGGGGTGCCTCATGTGGTTTCCTCCCTTTGTACCCCTGCACAAGGAGGTGCACACTCTGCTGTAATATATCCCAAACCTACCTTGCACACAGGGAACTCCTACATATCCTGCAAAGCTAGCTGGGCGGTGCACCCTACTCCAGACCCTCCCCACACCATCCTGAACCTTCTATTAATGTTCTTCCCTGGTGGAATAATTGTGATTATTTCTTCCCATGTCTTTCTCGCCTTCTACATGGCAAATTCCATAAGGCAGGGTAAGGTAGGGTAGGGTAGGGTAAGGTCAGGTCCATGGACTGCTCAACTTTGAATCATTAGCAACTAAGTTTAGTACAAACTAGGTACCAAATAAATGTTTGCTGAATTAGTGACCTGTTCCAAGGTTGGGTGCTCACCTCCGGGTTTTACCAACCTCTCCTCCTCCTTAGAACACCTATGTTTCCCTGTATCTTACTTTCTACTTCAGTCCATCAAGGAGCACGTTCATATACTTAAGCTTCCCAGTACTCCACGTTTGCACCTGAGCATCTTTGCATTGGCTGTTCACCTGTGAAGAATGCTCTTGTTCCAAAAATTCCCATGACTTGCTCTCTCATTTCAATCCCATCTCTGTTCAAATATCCTGTCCTTTTTTAAAAAACAGCCCTAAATCTACATTCTTTATCTCTGTGTAAACTGCTGGTGATGTCTCCATAGGAACATCAGTTCATTGGGGTAGGCCTGTCTCATTCACCACTCTATCCCCAAACCTCCAACTGTTCCAGCAACATTAATTTTCACACTTATTAAGCACCTACTGTGTGACAGGTCTAGATGCTAGGGATACATCAGGGAACAAAACAGATTTAAAAAAACTCTTATACACACACATTCTAGAGAGGGAAGACAAACAATACACAAGATAAGTAAAATATAAGTCCTAAGAACAACTAAGGCTGTAAAGGAAGACAGGAGGTGGGAAAAGCCTCACTTGATGACTCCCAGAGTAAAAACTTGAAAGAAGGGAGCAAACCATATGGATATTGAACTGCAAGCACAAAGGCCCTGAGGCCAGAGCATGTCTGTGAATGGGTCATACAAACTTTGTCCAAAGTGGAAAGGAGAGTAGCAGAACAAGAAAGTGAGAAAGTGGGACACAGCTCACTGTAAAGAGTTTGTCTTTATATGAAATGGAGACGAGTTGGAGGATCTTCTGAGTAAAGGAGTGATATGATCTGACCTGTATTTTAGAGAGATCCTTCTAACATTTGGGCCAGGGCAGAAACAGGGAGACCAGATGGGTGACTATTTTGATAAACCAGGCAAGAGGTGGTGAGCATTGTCCCAGGGTGGCAAGCACTGGATGTGAAGTGAGAAAGAGAGCAGTCAAGGATACCTCCAAGGTTATTGGCCAGAGCCTTTCATATTACTGAGATGAGAAAAACAGCAAGTGCACTTTGGGAAGGGAGATGGAGGTAGCTTGCTAGCCCTATCCTGACATGTTCAGTCTGAGTTCCCCATCAACCATCCTAGTAGAGATGCTAAGTAGGCATCAGGATACAGGTCAAGGGAGAGGCTGGAGATTGAAATATGGATCTGATAGCCTAACATGTGAGTATTTAAAACTGAATTTCAATGAGATCACCATGAATGTAAAAGGAAAACTTCCCAAACACAAATTCACAAATAGTTGAAAGATAAAAGCTACTATCCCCAAGGACACACTTCCAAGCCCCAACAGAGAGGATACAATAGGTGACCTTTGCTCCTACTGAGACTTTCCAGCAAAAAAAATATGAAAAAATCTCCTCACACCTGACAGAAGGGCAAACCAGGACCAGCGGCTCTGTGAATGGGTGGTATAAACTTTGTCCAGACTCCTGCAGTCGACCCTGTACTGTTTTAAAAGGAGATCCCATAAACTTGGGCATGGCCTTTGCAGAGGATGGGATGCTGTGAGCCCAGAGAAAGTGCAGGCCACCTCCAGGTTGTAATCACTATTGTCTCCTCACAAGGGGAGGCGCATTCCCCTGAATGCCAGTACAGGAGACAGACCGAGGATTGGGAAAGGCTCACCGGGTCGTCACCCTCCACCCAAAGACCCCTTCCCTCGAAGGCCAACCCCTCCCTTAAAGGCGTATCCACAAGGGGCGAGCGAGCTGGAGGGTTAAGTCTGAAAGGTATCAGGCCTCGGAGTGCTGCAGCGGTGAAGGGGCGCCGATACAGCCAAGGACGGGCTTGCAGGACAGGGGCGAGGTCGGGGCGTGGCGCCCCGCGGCCTAACGCTATAGTTAGGGAGGAGCAGAGTCCGGAGACTAAGGCTCCGCACGCTGAACGAGGGCAGACAGGAGGCACTCGCAGGGCGCCGCCCGACGCTGTAATGGGGGACGGTTCGTCAGGGAGCTATGTCGCGGGAGTCAGGCGTGCCTGGATGCCATGAGGCGAAAGAAGTGTGAGCAGCATGGCTCCGGGCGTGTGGACCGGACTCCGCTAGCCTCGGTGCCGCGGGTTCAAGGAGAAGACCTGGGCATACGGACACGGCCGGATACCCCCTTACCTGGCACTGAAGCCGTCTCCGCCACTCAAGTCCCGGCAGGAGAACGGACGGGGCCTCCGCTTCTCGCGCCGCTCGCCCGCGTTTCCTGATTGGCCAAGGCCAGCCTTCCCAGAAGCCCCCGCGCGGCGCGCCGCCAAATGAACTTTATGGAGACCCGCGGAGGAGTACAAGGACACGGGCGGGACCGGGGGCGGGACCGGGGCGGGGCCTTCGGCTGAGCTGTCACTCCCCGCACACCAGCAGCCGCGGCCCCGCACCCCTCCACGTAGTTGGGAGTCCGCTCCGCAGGGAGAAAGCATTTGCACAGTTGCCTGAGATGATTTCTCACCCTCTGTTGAGCTCCATCCTAGCGCCAGGTACTATTCTAGGCGCCCTAGATCCCTGCCCTAATGCAGTTCTCAGGCTGATGGGGGAAACGAAATACAATAAATAACTGCCAGTTTGTAAGGATGACTGTGACGAAAACTGCAGGTGATGGGAGAGAGAATGCTTGTGTGGTCGGGGAAGGCCTCTCTGAGGAGGTGACGTCTGAGCTGACATATGAACGATGAGAAAGCCTTGCAAATGCCACAAAGACAGGAGTTTGTTTTACCTGATGACAAGGTTGTGTAGCAGTGTGATTTGTGGAGCTGTTTCTGTCAATTAATTATACAGTTTAGAAGTTTTCACTTTTAACTGAGCTCAGAACCTTCCAAACGCCTTTGTCTGAGAGCAGAGGCCCTGTAAGACCAGACCTCTCTCCCTAAGCTGGGGAATTGCACACTCCTTCCTCCTTAAAAGGGCCCTGTGATACAAGAGGGAATCTTTGGCATCCCTCATTTAGTCCTGTTGGTATCCAAACACATTTTAACAATGCAACCTTGTTTTAGAAGGAAATCTTTGGTGGCGCCTTATAGATAAAACATATTTTTCATGTCTTTTGTACTTGCCAAATATATAAATTTACTTTTTTTGTTTTTACTTGCATAATCATCTTAAATGCAAGCCTTTGTACTCTTGTCGGGTTGAATTGTAGCACTTTGAGATATTTTTCATCTTCAGATTAATTCATTAAATATATGGAATGTGCATTCAATACGCTAGACTGTATTAGCAGACAGCAGATCTCTAGTGGACATCTGCTATTGTCCCTTTGGGGACCCATTCTGCCCCTACTCTTAGTCCCAGTGTTTTGATTGGTGACATGTGACTCAGGCCTAGCCAATCAAAGTTCTGTAGTACCCGGGCCACTGTGGCTGGTTCAGGGATGGGTCTGTGACTCGGTAGAGTTAAGATGTTTCACTCCCTAAAATTAACCTTTTAAATTTTGTTTGTTTACTAGTCATGGGAGAAGGACCTGCCTGGAAACAAAGCCATTACAGAAGAGCAATATAATGACAGAGAGAGGCTAGAATCCAGTGAAATTGTGTGAGCTGGACCAAGCTAACGCTACCCCTATCCCTGGAATGTTCCATTGAATGAAGGAAAAAAAAAACAACTTTTTGCTCAGTTTCAGTTGGGTTTTCTGTCACTCGCAATAAAAAAAAATCCTGGGGATGAAGGTATTACTTGAACCCTTGTACAACTCATGCAACATACTTATTACAAGGTCAGTAGGCCAGAATTCAGGAAGCTTTTCCCAGCTGAATGTGTTTGTCTCTCACATGGAATGTAAAATGATACTTTCAACACTGTTAAGAAGAATGTTTTCACCATCATATTACATTTTGTTCTATAAATTTAAAAATAACATGAAACTGTTCCATTAACAAAGGAAGAAGCTGAGAAAGTCTTGTTTTTATGTTCATTACACTTTGTTTCAAAATGATATATTAAGTTGGCAGAGATTACAGAATTATATCGCAGGTTTTTGTTTCTATGCTAAGTCAGATGGAGAATCTAGACAGTTTTTAACATTAAAATGGTGAGGCTCAATGATGAACACTTCTCATCATTGCTCTCATGTTCTGGGAACTTTGGGGAAAGGGCATCCATTCGGCTTCCTTTCATTCATTTAATCACTTTAAAAATATTTATTAGGTACCTGCTGTGTGCCAAGCACTGAAGATTCAGAGGGGAATGAGATTGACAGCTGTCCTTGTGGAGCTCACATTCTAACAGGGAAGATCAGTAACAAACATATAAACAAATTTTGGGGAAAGTTAATTTAGGGATGATAAGTCTAGGAAAAAAAAAGAAATGGTCGTTAAGAGGAGTCGGTGTACTTTACTGGGACAGTCATGGAGGACCTCTCTGAGGAGGTAGCATTTGAGCAGGTAACTGAATCAATGAAGGAGCAGCCACGTAAGACATGAAGGATCAACACATGCCAAGGCCTCTAGGACAGACAAGATTTCAGAACACGCCCTTAGCTCCCACCAAAAGAAAACTAACACAGCAAAACCAAAAAACTCCAAGTCCAGACGGCTTCACTGGTGAATTCTTTCAAACATTTAAGGAAGAAAATCCAAATAATCTACAGATAAAATATTAAAATTAGGTGCGCCCCGCCCCTCCCCCCGCGGCTGGAGCACCTCCCTCCCCACCCCCGCCCGCCGGTGCCCATCCCCCGCGCCCTCCGCTCGCCGGGGTTATAATTGCTTCTCACCCCCTGGAGGGGTTATTTTGGGGATGTTTGGAGGCATCAGCGGCGGCGGCAGCGGCGAAGAGGGGAGTTTCCTTGTGCCTCCATTCCCGGGAGAGGGGAGCGGCGTCGGAGGCCACCGTTTCCAGCATCAGCAACTGTGATTGGCGGTACCGGCTATTCAGTTGTACATCCTCGCATCAATGCACTGCCAGTGGACATCCTCCAGATGTAGCCAGCTTGAGGAGTACTATACCATGAGAAGAAGATGAAAAGGGATTAACTGACAACCAAACTAGAGAGAGAACTGAAGATCGTGAGAAAAGGCTTTTGTTCACCCTTGTCTATAATGTATATTTTGTTACCCCTGCCATCTGTATTTCCGGAGGAGTAAAGTGATGGCATCTGTATTTACTAATCCTGGGCTTTCTCAGCTTAATGACTGCTGGCGGTTGAATTATATCTTCAAAATTCTTACTTTGAAGTCCAAACTCCTAGTACCTCAGATTGTAACCTTACATGGAAATAGGATCTTTATAGAGGTAATTAAATTGAAATGAGGTCATTAGGGTGGGCCTTAATCCAGTATGACTGGTGTCCTTATAAAAAGAGGTAATTTGGATGCAGAGATGGGAAAACAGTATGAAGAGCCATAGGTAGACATGGTGAGGTGGCTGGAGTAATACATCCATAAGCCAGCGAAGCTAGGAGACAGGGAACCAGAACACATCCTTCCTTAGCACCTCAGAATGGGTATTGTTGCCCTGCTAACACCTTGATTTTGGACCTATGACTTTCAGAACTATGAGGCAATAAATTTCTGTTGTAAGGTAAAAAAAAAAAATTAAAATTAATCAATGAATTTAGCAAGGTTGTAAAATACCAGATTGATATATATAAATTCTGTTTCTATATATTAGCAAAAACTAATGAGAAAATGAAAATGTTTTAATGATGTAAATTACATTAATATTGTTAAAAATCAAAATTCATCCAAGTACATTTCAAGATCTAACTGCCTTTTTTAAGCAAATCATGAATCTGGTCAGCATCCCCTCTAGCAAGTAGAGAGATACTCCAATGAATTGTACAAAACGGAAAGTTTTTATAGACAGGAAGGTGGGGGAAAAATTAGTTACAGAAGAAAAGAAGGGATTGTTTCAAGCAAGGTCACTTTCTCTTAGGGGGAAGAGCAGGCGGCCTTATAATGTAGATTACTCTGTCTTCTTTTATGGAAGATGGAGAAAGCTCATGTGACAGATTATCTTGTCAATGATGCTGATCAGAAAATTCCTGACTGACTATTTCTGGGGGAAGTTGAAACTGTAATTGGGTTTAAGTATTAGGCCCTGTGTTTGTGACTTGGCCTAGCAGAAGTAACCCCATGTTGGGCCTGTGTCTTTCTTTTTAACAGCATAAAAAATGTATAAATTGGAATAAACTTCATGAAAAGATGTGTAAGATCTTGATACTACAAAACTACTGAGGCTGACAAAAGAAGACGTAAATACATGTAGGGATATACCATGTTTTGAATTGAAGACACAATATTATAAAGATGTGAATTCTCCCTAAAGTGATTGTAACTCTGGGGGAAAATCCCAGGGCAAAATACCTTTGAAACCAAAATCAGTCAAAGGGAGATATAAAGTCTATTTCTTACAAGCAATTGTCCATTTCTGCTTCCCCGCAACACAACCAGGTGGCAGATGAAGAAGCCCCCACCCAACCTCTCCAGTCCAGATAAACCCTCTATTGCCCTCGTAAATTACCTATTGATATGGAGATGGACTACTCCTCTCCAACCCCTGGAAACACCCATTGTACGGAGATGCACTAAAGCCAGGCGAGAGATTCTGGAAATATTGCAATTTTACCCACAGTGCTCTATAGATTCAATGCAATTGCAATCATAATCCTAGCAAAAATTTTAATGGAAAATAACAAGCTGATTGTAAAGCTCACCTGAAAATGCACGAGACCAAAAATATTCCTTCTAGGCATTCTTAAAGAAGATTAAGTGGGATGGGTGACTTATATTTCCATATATCAAGACTTATTTAAAGCTATAGTAATCTGAAAAGAATGATACTGGCACAAGGATAATAGAAAAATTAAACAGAATAGAGAGTTTAAAAGTGAACTCACATTTATATGGTTACCTGGTTTATGAAAAAAGTGACTCAATATGGGTGGGGGGAAAAGGTTGATATTTTCAGTAAGTGATATTGAATTTATTGTGGGGGTTGGGGGGGACATCCATCCCTACCTTACACCACATACCAAAAATAAATTCCAGATTGATTATAGACCTGAATGGGAAAAGAAAGCACAATAAAGCTCTAAAAGATAAGAGAGTAGAATTCATGACCTGGGGATTGGCAAGTATTTCTTAAGATACAACAAACACTAACCATAATGAAAAGACACCATGGAGAGAGTGAAAAGGCAAGCATTAGAAAAAATTTGCAATCAACGTATCTCATGAAGATTTATATCCAGAATATATTTAAAAACTCCTGTAAATCAATAAGAAAGATAACCCAATTAGAAATAGATAAAAGACTTGAATAAGTATTTCACAAAACAGGGTATCTGTGATGGTTAATTTTATATTTCAACTTGACTGGCCACAGGGTGCCGAGATATCTGGTCAAACATTATTCTGATGTGTCTGTGAGGGTGTTTCTGTATAAGAATAACATTTGAATCAGTAGACTGACTAAAGCAGATTGCCCTTCCTACTGTGGGTGGGTCCATCTAATAAGGTGAAGGCCTAAATAGAATAGAAGCTGCGGAAGAGAGAATTCCTGACTACCTTCAAGCTTGGACATTGGTTTTCTTCCTGCCTTCAGACTGGAACTGAAACATTGGCTCATCCTGGGACTTGAGGCTGTTGGACTGGGACTGGAACTACTTATAAGCTCTCCTGAGTTTCAGCTTGCCTTCTGAGAACCCTAACTGATACAATATCCAAATAGCAAGAAATATATGGAAGGTGCTCAACATCATGAGTCATCGATGTGATGAAAATTAAATCCACAATGAAAAACCACTACACAGTCATCAGACTAGAATAACTACATTTTTCATAAAGTACAATTTCCTTCCAAAAACGCACCTTTTTAAAGAGTATGTTTAGATGTGTTTAATAAATGTATTGCATCCCCACCATCAAGATACGGGACTTTCCCATCATCCTAAAAATTTCCCTCATATTCCTCTGCAGTCGGTCTCCTCTTGATCCTGCAGCGTACACCTCAGGAAACCCTGATCTGCTTTTTGTCATTAACTTAGTTTTGCCTGTTCTAGAATTTTACGTGAATGGAATCATACCATATCTTTTGTGTCTGGCTTCTTTATCTCAGATTAATGTTTTTAAATATTCATCCATGTTGATACATGTATCTGAAGTTCATTCCTTCTAATTGATAATTAGTATTCATTACATAGATACACTACATTTTATTTATCCATTCATTTTTATGGATATTTGTGTTATCTCCAGTTCTTTATTATTATGAATAAAGCTATTTATGAACATTCACATACAGGTGTTTGCATGAATATATATTTTCATTTCTCTTGGGCAAATACATAGGAATGGAATATTTATATGTCTAAAGTTAGATATATATGTCTAACTTTATAAAACTGCCAGATTATTTTCTAAAGTGGTTACACCATGTTACATTCCCACCAGTGATGTCTAAGAGTTCCTCTTGCTCCAAACTTCACTAATACTTAGTATTGTCAGATTTTTTTTTCCTTATTTGAGCCCCTCTAATAGATGTGTAGAATATCTCTTGTGGTTTCAATTTTCATTTCTCTGATTATTAATGAAGTTGAGAAAATGGCTATATTTAAAAATTGACAGTACCAAGTGTCCAAAGGGTTGTAGAGTGAAGATTCTGGGAGATATATTTCAATTCTTTTGAGTATGTACTCAGAGTGAAATTGGTGGATAGGAAGCACCAGGAATCTCTCTTCCCACCTAGACAATTGCCTGGAAAGTATTTGTCTGATGTAACGATTTTGAACTCCAGAGTCTTAAGGCTTGCAACTCCCAAGAGAAGAGTTGGATGATAAACTGAAGTTAATTTCACTTGATTTCAGCACTTAACACAGTAGCAGATGCCAACCCCCTACCTTCAACCACGTGGCAGGTCTCTGTGCATCTATCCTGGAGCAGCTTGCACAGTGGTGGGAGCCAGGGTGGGCCAAAAAGGACCCTTTCTTCCAAATATCAGGGATCTGTGCTCTGATCACTGATTGCTGCTCCTGATATCAGAGGTACAAAAGAAGAGCAGCCATTGTTGCTACACCATCCCCCATTGTTGCAAGCCCCTCCACCAGGATAGAAGTGATGCCAGGGGATTTAAAGAGCCAGCACCCTATTTCCCTCCCCCACTTCATTTTCCTTTTTACCCCTTTGGGACCCAGACATTAAATACTAGGACATTCAAAACAATTGCATATATGGAGAAAATCAGAAAGTGACCACATGTGCCCAAGGAAAGGCAAAGACTCAGAAAAGTCCTAAGAAAAAGCTAAGTTTACACCTCAGGATTATCCTTGGCTCAGAGACAGCCTACAACAATCAAATAAACAAAAACAACCAAAATAAAAGCAAAAAACAGCAAACCCTGGGGAAGGGAGAGAATCTGATTTCCAGTTACTACATTACTATTTTCAAGTATCCAGTCTTCAGCAAAAAACACAAAGCATACAAAGAAACAGAAATCTATGGCCCATTCAAAGGGAAAAAAAATGAACAGAAATTGTCCCTGAAAAAACATGATGGCAGATCTATTAGACAAAGACTTTAAAACAACTGTCTTAAAGATGCTCAAAGGATTAAATGAAGATGTAATGAAAGTCAAGAAGTGATGTATGAACAAAATGGAAATATCAGTAAAGAGAGAGAGAACTGAAAAGAAACCAAAAAGAAATTCTGGAGCTTACTCTGAAACTCAGAATTCTCAAATTCTGAAAAGTACAATAATTGAAATGAAAAATTCACTAGAGGGATTCAAAGGCAGATGTAAGCAGATAGAAGAAAGAATCAGAAGATAGAATGATGGAAATTATTCAGTCTGAGGAACAGAAAGAAAAAAGATTACAGAAAAAGGAATGGAGCCTAAAGTATCTGCGGGACTCCATCAAGAGGACCAACATACACACTGTGGGGGTCCCAAAAGGAGAAAAGAAAGAAAGGGGCAGAGAGAATATTTAGAGAAATAATGGCTGAAATCCCAAATTTGATGAAAGACATGAATATAAACATCCAAGAAATCCAACAAACTCCAAGTAAAATGATGTTAGAGACCCACACCAAAACACATCATAATCAAATTTTCAAAAGACAAAGAAAAAGAGGGAGGATATACAAATGACCAATAAGCACATGAAAAGAAGCTTGACATCATGCATCATTAGGGAAATGCAAATCAAAACTACCTTGAGATACCACCCCACACCCATTAAGATGGTTACTATAAAAATAAACAAATACATATATAAATAACAAGTGTTGATAAGGATGGAGAGAAAGTGTTGGGGAGTGCAAAAGTCTTTCTGGAAAAGAGTATGGAGGGTCCTCAAAAACTAAAAATAGAGTTTCCATGTGATCCACCAATTTCATTTCTGGGCATGTACCCAAAATAATTGAAAGCAGGTTCTCAAAGAGATATTTATACACCATGCTCATAGCAGCATTATTCACAATAGCCAAAACATGGAACCAACCTGAGAGTCCATTGGTGGACGAATGGATAAATAAATGTGGTATATCCACACAATGAAATGTTACTGAGCCTTTCAAAAAGAAGGAGATTCTAACATAAGCAACAACATGGATGAACTTTGAGGACATTATTTTAAGTGAAGTAAACCAGTCAAAGAAGGACAGATAGTGTATGATTCCATTTATACTTAAAGTAGACAAAATCATAGAGACAGAAAGTTAAGTGGTGGTTGTCAGGGCCTTGGGGGCAGGGAAGGAAACAGGGACTTACTGTTTAGTGAGTACAGTTTCAGCTTTGCAAGGTGAAGAGTTATAGAGATGAATGAGAGTGATCAGTGCATGTTAAGAAAGTACCTAACACCACTGAACTGTATACTTCAAAATGGTTAAGATGGTAAATTTTATATGTATTTCAACACAAAAATAAAAAATTGTAAAAGGTGGTGGAGCAACTGCGGCAACCATATACTGTTGAGGGGTTGTAAATAGAGACAACCACTTTGGAAAACTGGCAAAATATATTAAAGCTAAATACACACATACTCCATGACCCAGCAACTCCATGTATGTTCGTATCACCTTTCTACCTATCTACGTCTTTATCTACCTATCTACCTACCTATCTTTCTATCTCCAGCATAAATAAGTACATATTTTCACCAAAAGCCATGTGCAACAATGCTCATAGCACCATAGCCCCAAAGAGGAAACAACCCCAAAGTCCATTAGCAGAAGAATGGATAAACAAATTTAGGTGTGGTCATATAACAGAATACTTCAGTCCTAAAAGAATGAACTACATCCACAAATAACAACAGGAATGAATCTCACAGACATAATGGTGAGCAAAAGAAGGTAGACCCCAAAGGATGACTCTATTTATATAAAGTTCAAATCAGATGAAACTACTTTATGGTGACAGATGTCAGAAGAGTGGTTATTTTGAAGGGGGGAACGGTTGTTTCTTGGGAATGGACATGAGAGACTCTTCTGAGATCTGTTAATGTTCTGTTTTTAAATCTCGATACTGAGTGCATGGATGCATTCACTTTTTAAAAATTCATCGAGCTGCACATTTAAGATTTGTGCACTTTACCACACATATATTATTCATTATATTACAATAAAAAGGTAAAAAAATAAAGTAAAATATTCCCTCCGCTGTAGAATATTGAATATGTTTGCTACCCAGAATTCATATTACTTCTCCTCGCCCAGCTGGAACCTTGTTTTACATCTTTGGTCTTCCTCACAATCCCCAGCATGTAGTACCTGGAAGAAGAGCAAGAAGCATTTCTTAAATGATAGACAAAATCCAGCTCCATGATTGCCCCCTAACTTGAGCAGCTGTTGCCAGAGATGGGTTCTTAGGGGGTGGCAGCAAATTACATAAAGCCTTGTGATCTGTGGCTGAGTGATCAGCAATATTCTTTAAAAGCCATTAAAAGCCTAAAAGGGAAGCTTCTTACTATGCACCTGAGGGTTTTTTAAAAACATTTGTGCACTTTACCAGGTGAAATGATTTCTCAATAATCAATAAACTTCAAATTAAAGAAAAAGTGATTCACATCCAATTTTGCCCTTGAACTTTCCACTTGAACCTTACACTTGAACTTGAATCAGGGGCAGGCCAGGCAGGGCTGAATATTATCATGTATTCTGTGGGGAGCCTAAACTCCAGAAGGATTAAATGACTTACCCAAGGTTACATGGGGAAGTAGTGGCAGACCAGGGCCTACACGCAAGTCTTCTGATATTAAGGCCAGGGTTTTCTAGTCCAAGAAAGCCTCAGAGGTGAACTTAGAAGCCTTTATGTACTATAAGAACTATCCAGTGAAGTCCTTAAATGGACTTTACTTCCAATTTTCTGAAATGGGATTGGAACGAATCCCACATTCTCATTAATCATCAGCAGCTAACTATTAGATGACATTGTGGAGGTAGTAGGATTTTTTAAACATCTGGTTGTTTTATTTGTTATTAAACATACTGACTGTTGAGTGAAAAAAAAAAATCCCATCCTACACATCTCTGCATTGCTGCTGTTTCAAAACAGCTTTGCTGACATCTATCAACTTTGTTTGTGTCAAACTGTGCAATTTGTCACTAACGCTGAATTTTCCAAAAGAGAAGCAAATTTGATTGACAAGGCCCCAGGGCTTCTCTCTCTTTCTTTCAATATTCCAGATGTTAAAAAAAAAACATTGAATCCACCTCCAGGAAGGCTCATCTGTGGGTGAAAAATGTACCAAAGGAACTTGGGAGATAAGGTTTCAGTTTCTGTAGAAACTTTCCCTCCAAGAGACCCTATCTTCTTGATTGGTTCGAATTACCCTCCATTTTCAAGTGCTGCCTTTCAATGGAGCCATTTGTTTCAAGGCCTATCTGTCAGGGACTCTGTTGTGGTTGATTATTAAATGTATTTGCAGCTGGCAGTTCAGGGGGAAAAATAAAAAACTTAAATGACAAAAGAAAAGTGTGCCTAAGAATGAAAGTAGAAAACAGAAACAGACTTCTAGTTATTATCACTCATAGAAATGATAAGACTTAATCCTTCTTTGCAAACCCAGGAGAAAATTAATATCATCAAACAATTATGGTGAACAATAGTGGACATGGGTAGCTTTGGGGCATTCCACCATTCTTTCTCGATTCTTTGGTTACTATACCCAAGAGCACCCAGTTTACTTTGGGGGGATCACCTTTTCACATTGTAGGTATTTTTGCAGTAATAACAATAACCTACCACGAAGAGTTGCTCTAAGGATTAAATTAGTTAATGTATGTTAAGAGTTTTGATAGTCTTGCATATGGTGTGTGCTCAGGAAGTGTTAAGCAGTTTTATTTCTGGCAAGACCTGTTTCCACAGTCCTCCAGAATTGAGCAGAGGCTTCCCTGACCCACCAGGACAGAACCACAATCTCACCCCCACCACCCCCACCACAGCATCTTGCAATTGGTAACTCTAACCAGCCTGGAAGCCCTGGAGGGCAGCGGCTTGGCATATGCAGCTTTGTGTCCACCAGGGGGCGCTTAGTTAATGTTAGTTGGAAAGGTTCGGCAAGACTCACCCTCCAGGGAATTCTCAGAATGGAGGCTCCAGACCCCCAAGTTATCAACTATGCATGAAAGCAGAGCCTGAATTTCTCAAATAGAATTGGCACTCCCAGAATTTGGCCCAAACTGGGGCCAACAGTGGCCAGAGTAACATAGCAGGGCAGGGCCAGCTCCTATATATGACTTGGGTGGTCAGCCACATCAATGGTTCTGTAACATCACTGAGCACTGGGAGCATTCCCTGTAACTGGTGTGACCAAATTTTATCTTACCTTCAGAGATAAGACTGATAAACGCTGGCCACTAGGGGGAGCTCCCACTTCAAATGAGCCAACGCCATGGTTTACTTTGTGAAAATGATCTCATACATACCCGCCAGGCTGCAGTCCCATGCCGGTGGCTATTTTAGATGTCTCCTTCTTTTTTAGAGTGGAAAGTAAAAAATAGTCCTTAAAAAGTCAGGGAAGAGAGCACACAGGTGAGAACAAAACTTTCTTTATCCATCTGGCTGATAATGTAACTTTTTACTGGAGAAATATGTTTGCTTTTTTTGATCCGTAAGTCTCTTCACAGAATTTACTTTTTGTGATGCATTTGGTTTTGTATTATGAAAAGTCTGATCCTCAGTTTCACATTTCAGTTTAAACTGAAAGGTCTGAAGGGAAAGTTTGTATCCAATATGGTCCCAATTTTTAAAAATAATCAGTGAATTTCTCTGGTGTTTTTGCAAAATCTGTTGTGGCAAGAATCAAGTTTTCTACTTTTTTTTCTGAAATTAATTTCCACAAATTAAATTAAAATACATTCATTTCAATGCCAGGCCTGGATAGAATAAGCGCTTAATAAATGCGTCAGATGAATGAAAGGAATACAGTAACCTGAGAAGAATAATATCTGTGTTGTGGGCTTGACTGGGTTTGACTTAGCTCATTGGTCCATTTCACCAGCTGGCAACATTTAGGGAGGATCTATTGCAACCAGTTTTGGCAAAGAGATCTTTTTGCTCCCTGCTTCTGCTCAGCAAGCTGGGATCATGGTGTTTGAGCAACCAAAGCAGCTCCTTACTGGATGGCTGGGTCGGGGTTGCTTTATCTCCAGCTAGTGAATAATCTTAGCACCAAATCTTATACCCAGAAGGTGCTAATTAGTATACATGGAATTAACAATTTCTCACTTCTCTGGGACAATAAACCCTGGAGAGCCCTGTTATCATCAAGGGAAAGCTGGGGAGAGGGACTCCAAGTGCCACACTTTATTTAGGTGGTTTAATTTAATCCCACCAACGATGCTTTCCAGGTTGCCCCTTGTTTCAGAGGAGAAAAGGAGGCTGAAGAGAGGGAGTTACCCAAGGTTATGTAATTAAGGAACCAAAAAAGGCTTTGAACCCAGGCTGGTCTAATGCTGCAGTCCAGGGTCTTGCCATGATGCCAATCTCTTTTTAAAACTGATTTTGGGGAAAGGGGCACATTTAGAGAGATGGAGTTGCATGACATACCCCACAGCAGAGACCTGGTTGAAGCAAGAGAGGCAATGGAGTCATGCCAGGGCTTGCTTCTCCTCCTTGCCCTGGCACACCCCACTGTGAGTCGGGGAACAGGATTTCACCTTTGCCCTCTGAGGCGCTTCATTTCCAGGCCTCACTGTACCCTTCTCAAACATTCCCATGATGCCTCCGGGAAAAACTCAGGGGGATCCTAACCGCCTGTGGCCTGTGTGGAACCTCCGGCAAGACATTCATTCGCCTTCTGACTCTCAGCCCTATCACTTGTCAGGTGGAGTCACTCATGCTCATCCAAGTCCAACCCACCTGGCAGGATGAATGAGGCTCATATGCACGGGGAACATATGCATGGATGTGCTCCAAAAACTCCAGAGGCTGTAGGAACATTCTGGATTTTGAAATTCTTTCCAAATAAGGTATGACAGGGTAAGTTCCTGTAACTGATGGCCGGTGGAAGCACAGCCCTGGGAGTGGCCTTGTGTAGCAGGAGGCTCAGTGACATCAGTGTCCAGGGCTAGCAATCACAATAATAGCTAATTCTGCACACTTCATCAGTGCTAAGAGCTTTATATGTGTTTATTCATTATTCCCATTTTATAGTTGAGAAAACTGAATCCCCAGGGGGTATAACAACTTTTCAAGCTCATATAGCTAGTACTGGAGCCAGGATTTGAACCCAAAATGTCTGGTTCCAGGGCTCACATCCTTAGCCTCTATGATGGTCTTCCCCATCTACTCCCCGTGCCCATTGTTGCCTTCCTGAACATCAGACAAATAGCTGTCGCCAGAGGTAGAGAGTGGAGGCTCAAAAGATGATTGATGGAAACAAGACAATTGAGGTTGGACTTCCTGAAACCTTGGTGGGTGGGCCAGCCAAAAATCTGATAAATGAGGTGGGCAGATGTGAGTCACTAGGGAGTGGTGGGGAGTGAAGTGTGACCACTTTGTAGGGGGCAGCCATTACGGAGACAGTCTCATTGGGCCATGTGTGAATCTTGGAGACCCAGATTTTTCAAGATTTTGATTCTTGCAGTCCACATTCCAGTCCATAAAATGTGTGTGGGTGTGACACAGCCCAGGAGCACAGATGGCAACGTCTTCTCTCCTGTCACTTCTGGTGTCTGGCAGCAGGACGGACAGCAGACCAATGACCTTCAGAAGGTCAGGCCTCACACTTCTAAGCGTGAGACTGTTAATTCCCCAAGAGCCCATCCTGCCTTGTGTATTGAACCTGAACTTTCTGAGGGAACCAGGCGAGTCCCACTCTACCCTTCTGTCTGCACACAGCTCTCCTGCCTGACAAACAAGCTCTATTCCACAATCTAAATATCCCCTTCTCAGCAGTTCCTTTGCTCCCTGCCAGCTTTTTCCAAAGGCCCATAAATCCGCCAAAGCTTGGGATAATCTCCCTTCTGCCTGTCCCTTTGCCTCCCACTGGCCATCCCCTGCAGCCTCCTGCTGCTTTTTATTGACTGATTTTTTGTTTTGTTTCTTTCTTAAATTCCACTGGAGCCATCATGTGGTCTGATCTTTCATCTCATTCCATGTCTGGCTGCTGCCTGAGCTTGGGCGTTTGTGGGCTTTGCAGCCAGATATGAAAAGAGGAGAGATTCATTTCCTGCCTCCTGCCTCTTTTCTAGTTTAATCCAAGAGCTCTGAAGATTTGCTGTAACCTTACAGATGCTTTTTATGAAATCTCACTTATCAATAGGTCTCAGCAAGGGTCTCAGGATGCAGAACATGAGCGTGTTGTGTTTCAGACCCCCTCACATGTTGTCACTGTCCCTCACCTGGCCCTGTGGCCTCTCCCTTCCCCTAAGATGCGTAGCAGGTGACCCCAGCCCCTGGGCTGCCAGGGGCTACAGACATAAGGGAAAAAAAGCCCACCTCCTTGTCCATAGCAGGACAAGTCAGTGTTAAGAGTTTGGCTCCAGAGCACCCAGGTGGGAAAGCTCAGGTCAGAGGGTCCCTGACAACACATCCTTGCTCAACCCCTCTCTTCCTTACTCTATTTCCCTCTCTCCTCCAATAAGTCACATGTACAGAATCCTTGTCTCCAGCTCTGCAACTGGAAACCTGTGGGCAGAAGAGGATCAGTACTGGGCTAAGTGGGGAGCAGGGCAACACCTGAAACAGAATGTCAAAATACTACTGTACTTCTATCACTATATGGGGGATATTTAAATCCTATTATCATAGTGAAAAAATAAAATCCTAATTTTCCAACAGTAAGGTACAGTCTCAGTAAATTACAGCATGTGTGGACAGTGCATATCAGGCCATTATTAACAGTGCCATACAGAGTATGGCAAAATGTTGACATTTTTTGAAGCTAGGGGATGGGTGCATGGGGGTTCATTTTACATTCTCTATACTCCTGTATAGGCTTGAAATTTTCCATAGATAAAATGTTTATGAAAAGGTGGGTAAAGAAAATGCTATAAAATATTTAGTGATATTTGGAAATTATTCACACTGTATAGTTAAGTGAAAAAAAATGGCAAAATCTTCTAACCCAACTCTTTAAAATAATAAATCTATGTGAACATTTAAAAAATATTAAGAGACTGAAATGTACATACCCACTGACCTAGGAGTTCCACTTCTGGGTAGAGAGACGCCCGTGAGAAAGGAGATGGATAAACAGCCTATGTGTCTATTAAAAGAAAAATGGCTTTTCATCTTACTACGCTGATGGACAGTGACTGTAATGGGGTATATGGTGGGGACTTGATATTAGGGGGAATGTAGTAACCACAATGTTGCTCATGTGAGATCTGAGCATAAGATTGTATATCAATGATACCTTAATAAATAAAAAAAGAGAAAAATGGCTTTTTTTCAACTGTACTATATAGTCATTCGTTGAAATGTCAGGCAGCAGACAAAAAAAATTACTAGCTAACCCTTCAGTGCGGTACCTTTCTCAGTACTTAGGTATATTAATGCAATTCTCACCTTATAAAGCAGACACTACAACTAAGCCATTTTAGAGATAAGGAATAGAAAAATTAAGAAACTTGCCCAAAGTTCACTGGACCACTGGTGGGTCTGGGGTTTGAACCCAGGTAGCAGACAGCCTTGGCTGTGGAGCCCATGCTCTGAGCCATTACACTGTTTAACCACCCAGTAATGAGATGGTTTTGTAAGTATTAACAAATTTATTTGACCCAATGTTTATTTGTAGCACTGTTTTTAATAGTGAACATATGTTAGCTCATTTTGTCCTCATGACAACTCTTCCAGGAAGGGAGAGACTAACTACTAAAAGCTTGCTTTTACAAGGGAGACAACTGAAGCACAGAGAGGTTAGGTAATCTGCTCAGGTCGCACAGCTAGGAAGAGGTAGAGACAGGATTCAAATCTATGTAATCAGGTTCCAGAGCCTGCACTCTCAACCCCTTTGCACTAAATCAGTGTCACACAAGTTGCACATCAGTACGAGCAATACAGTTCAAACAGATAAAGAAACCTACAAAATGATATATTTTCTATAAGAACATAGGTAAGTATATAGAGAAAGTAGTCACATGGGAATTAAAAAAGAAAATTCAACCACAAAGCTGAATTTGCAATATAAAATTAATTCTAACCCAAAAATAATATAGGCCTCTACATCTCTATGTATGCAGAGAACAGTCTGGAATATTTACTACCCTGATGAAGTGGCCACCTGGGAGGCAAGGGGTGGAGAGAAGGGATTAGGAGTGGGGCTGGCTATATAAGGGGACTTGAGACCTATTTGTAATGTTTTAATATTTTACAAGAAGAATACGTTTGTGTATCATTATAATTAAAAATTAATAATGTCAAAAATAAGCTACAGGGATATACACTAAAATGTTAGCAAGGACCATCTCTGGGTGGTGAGATTTTCTTAGTTCTTTTCTATAATTTATAAGTTTTCTACTATGAGAAAATACATGACTTCAGTCATCAAGGTAGGGGGAGGATGGAAGGGAGAAAAAAGGACCTAACAATAATGTTATTATTGCCCCAAGATGTCCTCGCCGCCTTCTGGTTGTATCCAGCTCACGGTCCCACCAACATTTTCTGGTCCCCAGCCCTCCCTCTCAGAACACTTTGTTCCCCTTGGTGATTCTGAGCCGCATGGTGGCACAGACCACACTGGCCCATGTTAGATGGATATGTAGGTACCTACCCTCTGTGCTTGGCTGTGAACGTCTCCAGGGTGTTTTCTTCATGCTGGCCTCAACCTCCCTGCAGGGCCCTTCTACCCCACACCCTGGCCCTGGCCTGGTGCATTAATAAGCAGTGGTGGAATTTACACCATCCAGAGTTCTTTAAAAGTGGGTCGCAGGTCCTTTACATCTACCGTTCCCTCATCTGGGACTCCCTGTGAGGCCCAAGAGTCTTATGACCATCCCTCTCACCTCCAGGACCTCCAAGGGTGTATTGCCAACTCTGGCTTCTTTTTCAATGAGCACCTACTATGTGCTGGGCACTGGGATTGGCTCACAGGAACAGACCAATAAGTGACAGAGGGAGGGCTTCACCTCAGGCCTTCAGGTCCCACATACAACACTGACCCCCAAACCTCAGACACCAGAAGCATCAGCGATAAAATTCTCACTTCTGTTAGAGCTACCACAGCAATCATGGTTCATTTCTGGGTGCTGTTTCTCCAGTGTGGGTATTCTGAAGTCTGGGCAATTACTCCACAACGGCCCTCCATTGTTCTTGTTCATTCTTCAACTGAATAAACCCTCAAGGTAACAAGCAGGGAAAATACAGGTCAGATCTCATCTGAGCCTATAAAACCAAGATGTGAGATTATTATATTGCTTCCTGGGCTAAATAAACAAGATTGAACATTTTTTACGGTAATTATAAAACACCTTTTACAGTAACTATATAATGGCTTATAAATGGTTTCCTTCAAATAATGTCCTTCTTTCTAACGGGATCTTTAACTTACAAGTTTACCTTGTCTGATGTATTTCTTATGTACACACCTTACCAGTTAATGACTGCAGTAAAAAGAATTTTTCCATTAAAAAAAAAAAGCCCCTGTCCTCACAGAGTGTGCATTCTGTTAGGGGAGGTAGACAAAGTGTCAAATAAAAATATAAGAGATTAGATAATGACAGGTGCTCAGGAAAAAAATTAAGCTGGGAAGGGGGAGGGGGGGGCTTCCAAAGGGGAGGGCGCTGAGTGAAGGTTTGAAGGATATGAGGGAGGGAGCCGGTCTGACAGAGCATCCCAGGCCCAGGGAGCTGGAGGTGCAAAAGGCCCTGAGACAGAACATTCTTAATGTTCACAAGGAACAGGACTTGGCAAATGTAGCAGGCAGGAGGGCTTTGTGAGCCACTGTAAGGACTTTGGCTTCTACTCCAAGAGAAATGGAAAGTCATTAGAAGGTTTGGAATAGAGGAGTGACATGTTCTACCAGGAGGACTCTGGCTCCTGTGTTAAGGATAGACCAAAGTTCTGGCTGCGCTTGCTGGAATTCTCTCGAAACTTCTTGAAACTTTGTCATTACTGCTATTAAATATTATTCAAATGGACAGTTGTAGAATTTGGCTTCTGCCCCAGACTGAGCCCTGAATAACTATTTTATCAGGGCCCAGATGGACAGGAGGTGGTAGAAGCCTGGAAATTTGAGTCATGGGGATATTCACAACCTCAAGTTCAGCCAGCACACCAAGCCACCAAAGTGACAGCTGTAACACCCCGTGACATGGAAGCTCCTAGATTTCCTTGGCCTCAGGCTCTTGTCTTAGGCCCTAGTACATCACTTTGTTTCTAATGCCAGGCAAATTTGGAAAACAGTGCTTTCATACAAGATGCCCCCATTTTATGGTATCCTAAATATGTCTAATTATCTCTGAATCTGCTATGAAATCCTCAAAACTGTCTTCACAAAATGAACTCAAGTGCACTTGCTCATAAATTTTAAGCATGGTCTAAATAGGACCTTTAGTAGCAGGAAAGGAGGGCGCAAAGTCAAGGTCCTAAAATTTAAACTAAGGCTTTAGGAAAATTGGCAGGTCACTGCTTCTACTATCTCATGCTAACTCCAAACTATTTTCCTAAGGGCCTGTCTTAGCTATGAACTGAGAACTGCTTTCTAGCATCTGAGGAAAGCAAGTCTGAATGTCAACCTTTTGATGTGCTGGCTGTTTGACTAGAAAAACTGCATAGGGATTTCCCCCAGCTTGAATGAGAGAAATAACCACTAAGTGGCAGCAAACATCAGTAGGTGAAGTCAGTGCCACCATTAAAATACAAAGTGCTCAGACTTGCGGATTTAATAAAATTTGCTCAGACATACCTCGTGTATGTTACAATTTTCTTTCACAAATAATTGTTTTTAATTCCAAAATAAATACCCGAACTCATTTGCTTGTTTACAAAGAATTAGAACATTGTACGTAAGTCTAAAGCTCCTTTGGTTTTTCACAGCAGTGGGAGTGTATTCTCATTTGATAATTTCAAACTTCAGAATCACTATTAATCTGGTGGAATGCCACACATCCCTGTCTTAATAACATCTACCATTGGTTGAGCACCTATTATATGCTGGGCACAGTGTTGTTTAATCTTCATAATCCCATTTGATGGATGAATAAATTGAGGCTCAGAGAAGCACAATATCTTGCCCAACATCACACAGGTGGTAAGAGGCATAGCTGGGAATAAAACCCCTGGCCGGCCTACTCCATGCTCCACACTCGTTTCCTCTTGGTATGACCCCTCATCATCAGGATGGGGTCATGAAAAACTTCCTTCTGAAAAGCACTGGGAAATTGTAGAGGAGAAAGGCTTTGTCACCATGAGCCATTACAGGCTGACATACTCCATGCTTTATTACCTGGGAGTTCTCCCTATTGAAGGCAGATGCCTCGACGGAAGAGTGCTGTCAGCACTTTGGCAAGGAGGCTTTTGTCTAGCTCCTCTCTACACACCTTTGAGGACAGAGGCCAGATGAGGAAACTGAGGTGCCAAGAGCAGAAGCAACTGATCTGAGGTTGGGCCATCAGGAGGGGGTAAGTCCAGATTAGGACACTGATCTCCTGGTGCCTGGTCTCCTGTGTATCCCTCTAGGTCTAGGGTGTCTGTACTTTTCAAACCAAAAACTGGCGCTCATGATTTGAGATGGGACGTTTAAAAGCTCTGTTACAAGAGTCATCATTGGCTCACTGAACCGAAAACCCAGGCGAGTCCTGCTCACGGCCCCTTGGATGTGAGTGCTTCAAGACCCGCATCTGGACTCTCTCCAGGTCTTGGCCCTGCTGTCCTCCCCCGGCTGCACACACAGATGGGTCCATGTGGAGGCCCCAGGAGCTTAGCAACCCAAGCCAACGCAGTTCTAGCAAATCTCAGAATTCACTCGGATTGGCCTGAATTGGGTCACGTGGCTATCTCTACCCTGTTACTCGGGTTGGCCAGGACTGGATCCTGTGCCTATGGGGTGAGGAGTAGTAGGATCCACACCTAGCGAGTGGGAGGGGACCTTCCGCCCAGGGAGGTGAGAGTGCCATTAGCAGATGTGTATGTTGTCATTTTACTTTGTTAAAAAATAAAATTCATCCAAGGACATTTGAAGATCTATTTGGCTTTATTAAGCCATTCATGAAGCAGGCAGCATCCCCTTCAGCGAGCAGAGAGATGCTCCAAGGAATTGTACAAAATGGAAGGTTTTGATGGGTGAGGGAGTTATTAATCAAAGAAAAGAAGGGATTGACTCAGGCAAGGTCACTTTCTCTTAGAGGGAAGGGCAGAGGGCCTTAAAATGCAGATGACTCATTTTCTTTTATGGAAGATGAGGAAAGCTCATGTGACAGATTATCTTATCAATGAAGCTGGTCAGAAAATTCCCGACTGACTGCATTTCTGGGGGAGGTTGAAGCTGTATTTAGGGTTAGATATTAGGTCCTGGTTTGGTGACCCCGCCTAGCAGAAGTGACCCCATGTCGGGCCTGTGTATTTCTTTTTTACAACTTGTCTGTTAAAATGACAGGAGTGATTTCTCTGCTGAATTGGATGATAATTTGCAAATACTAGAAGACTATTTCCTCAATTTCTGTACTATTCACAATGTAATGATTACACATTTTAGGTTTAATCTGCATTATCAACATTTCCTGAATCACTTTCTGAAGTCTAGGCAATCAACCAACAATAAATCAAGCCCGGGTCTTCAGTGTTTGCCAATTTAGGTATAAATACTGCCCAGTTTCAAGCTACCAATGTGATGTCACTGAATGCAAAGCCGGGGAACACAGCACAGAAATACACCACTGTAGAGTATTTTCATCAATCAGATACAATAGATGTGAACAATCTCAAGGACATAGAAAGTGTCAGTGAATTTTGGCCAGTGGGCCATACAGGGCCCAAAGCTTGTCTCTGAATGGCCAAAGAATAGCTTTCTTCATTTTTAAGGATTGTTTTTCAAAAAACAGTATGAAAAAGGATATGCAGCAGAGACCATATGTGACTTTCATCTTACTTATTTATGAAAACAAAAAATATGAGCCTGCATTCATACAGCAGCTATCCTTATTCATCAATTGCAAACCACAGATTGGCTACAAATATAAGGGCTCAGCAAAAATCTGTGAAAGCATTCTGAGAAAATCAGTAGATTATATGGACAATATAGAGCACAATAAAGAATATTGCATATTGTGCTATTTTTCTAAATTGTGGGCTACCTATGCTTTATATCATAAAAATGTATAGTAAGTGCATATACTCATGTGTATGAACGTGTTGGGGAGGAAGAAATTTCCTCTATCCCTCTTGGCTGGTCTAAAAATCAAATTGACAGGAGACAGATTAACAGGAGGGAAAAACAAATTTAATTATATACAGGGAATCTAGAGACATAGATTCCAAAGATAGTCAGGGAGATGTGGTATATATGTCATCCTGAGCTAAGGTAAGGAGGTAGGGGTCAGGGACTTCAAAGAAAAAGGAAACAATTTACAGGAATATAAAAGAGTAAATGTTTGGTAAACAAATGTTTGATAGGTCACACGGAAACAGTTGAACACAGAGAGGAATTTTCCACATTCCTTCCTGCTTACCACACCTAAGTCATACTATAAAGAAGTTATCTACGGTGATGGATGACGGCTCTCCTCCTGGAGCTGTTCCTCTATCTATACCCTTTTTATGCAGTTGGGCTGGGGAAGGTCAAAGTGTCTTTCTGAGTCTTGGGCCATGATTGTTTTCAGCTCACATGACACAATGGCACATCTTGGGGTAGCCTGTCCTAGTTCCCTACAAATGCATTTTTTGTTCCTGGAGACCTGGTCATTAACCATTTACTAGCAGTGCCCTAAAGTTACAGCATTTCGTGATAGGAAGATTGAATATTCCAAAGATGTCTGCTCTCATTCTTTTGCTGCCCTGTGAGGACACCGTGGGAAGGCAGCTATCTTTAAGCCAAGAAAAGAACTCGCATGTGAACCTGACCATTATGACACCTGATCTCGGACTTCAGGACTGCAGAGCTGTGAGAAAATAAATTTCTCTTGTTTAAGCAAAAAAAGAGTCTGCTTTCAATCAAATTGATCTGTAGATTCAACGTAATTCTGATCAGAATCTACAGGGATTTTGCCATGGAGCTTTCATAAGATGATTCTAAAAAGTATGTGGAAGAGCAAAAAGCCAGGGATACCCAGAGCCAGGGCCTTTCTGAAGAAGAGCATGGCATGGGGTGAGGGGGTGGGGAGAAGGGAAGTTATTGCCAGTAAACCTTGGGACATACTATGGAGCTTTAGGAAACAGCTCAGAAATGGACTAACATATCTATGGAACTTTGATATATAACAGAAATGGCAAATCAAATCAGTGCGGGAAAAGAAAGAATCAAAAAGAATGGATGTTATTACTCACCAGGAAAAGATGAAATTGGATCCTTATCTCAACACTATACATAAAAATTCATTCTAGATGGATGAAGGACTTCAAAAACAAAACTTTGTAAGATGTATTTTAGATATTTTTAGGTATTCAAATACCTTTTAGACTTTAGAGTGGCAAAAGATTTCCTGGACAAACCCCAAAAGAACTGATTATATAATAAAATTTGATAAATCTGAATTCCTTAAAGTAAGAACTTTTTGCCCATCAAAAGACTCAGTCAGACAAAGGATGAATTTTAAGGGTATATAATAAATGCCCATAATGCAATATGCAGCAGGGTATGGATGACCCATATAAAAATAGGCAGAAACAGAAGGTAGGGAGGGAGGAAGGCAGGAACGAAGGGAGGAGGGAAGGGAGGAAGGGAGGGAAGGAAGAAAGAAATAGAGAAAGACAGGAAAAAGAAAACCCACAATAGGGATAGGGCAACTGGACCCAGGGGCCAGTTGAAAGAGCTCCCAGTGGCCAAAGTTGGAACAATTCAAACAAAAAAAATAAAGTAGTATTGGATTATAACTCAAAGTATAAAATAAATATCCATGAATCCATGCTAATATAGTAGAAGAAGCAAATAAGTGGAGAAGAAACAAATATATAGAAGAAGTCCAAATAATTTATGAAGATACATACTTTTGAGGAGCATGACTTCCTATTCCTCAACTGTGGAAGTGCAAAGTTACTTCCTTTCCAAGAGGAGAGCTTGGAAATGGGAAAAAAGAGTAAAGCTACAAGGGTGACACCTCACAAATGCTGCCTCAGCCAGGTGGTCAAGGCCAACATCAACAGGGATTAGTCCTGTTGACAGTATTGTACTCCTGATATGATGGTATGACAAGATGCTCTGTGGTCTTCCAAGAACTCAGAATCCTAGTCTAATCATGAGGAAAACATCGGACAGATGCCATAGAGGCACATCCTACAGAACATCTGACCAGCACTCCTCAAAACCGTCAAGGTCATCAAGAAAAAGGAAAGTCTGAGAAACTTTTCAAGCCAAGAGGAGACTTGATGACCAGAGGCAGTGTGGAACCTTTCTAGAATAGAAAAAGGATTTTAGGTAAAAATAAAGGAGATCTGAAGGGAGGGGCTCAAGATGGTGGCATGAGTAGGGTGGCGGAAATCTCCTTTCAAAACCATATATATTTTTGAAAATACAACAAATACAACTACTCCTAAAAGACAGACCAGAAGATACAGTACAACAGCCAAGCTACATCTGCATCTGCAAGAACTCAGCATCTCACAAAAAAGGGTAAGATACAAAGCCGGGACCCGGCGGGACCCAAGCTCTCCCCCAACCCCAGCTCACTGGCAGGAGGAAAAGAATCAGAGTGGGGAGGGAGTGGAAGCACAGGATTGCTAAATAACCAGCCTTGGTGATCTGCATCGGGAGCACAGACACACATTGCATGGTGTACTGGATATTAGAGAAATGGAAAAGTAAAATCCGAGATGGAGACTGTGAGTGAGTCCCAACAGCCAGCTCCCCTGGGACAAAAGAAAAGTGGGTACTTTTTAAAAGTCTTAAAGGTACAAGGGCTTAGCAGCTGGACAAAATCATCCTGGCACACTCAGTCTAGCAGGCTGGGAATCTTAAGGAACTTCAGGTGCCTAACACCCTGGGGGTAGCCCAGCCCCAAAGCCCCTCATGGCAATAAGCAGCCTGCCATTCACTCCCCCCTGCCAGCGCTGCAAGCAAACTGGCGGACCCGCCACAGCTCTGCCCACAGTAACCACACAGAGTCTTCTCCCAGCAGGCAGCTAACCGGGACAGACCCAGAGGCTGCCGCTGACGTGCAGCTGCCCAGCACAGACAGAGGAACCCGGAGCAAGGTCTGGAAGGCACGAAGGGGCACCGCCGTTCTCGCAGGAGAACACACCAAGCAGGTCTGCCACCCCCCGCAGGGCTCTAGATTATCCTGAGGACCAACCTGCCCATGGCAGCTCAGGGGATTATCCCAGAGACTGCTCCTGGTGTGCGGGTAACCAACACAGGAAGCGGAGAAGGCAAGGTGACCAGCAAGCAGGAGGGGATGTTTTTCTCCCAGCTGACACACATGCTGCTTGCCTGAAACCACTTCTATCACCATGAAAAGGCAGAAGAATCTGGTCCAGCCAAAAATCACTCACACAAACACAGGGAGAGGGACTGGGGAGATAGATATAACAATCTTTCTGAAAAAGAATTCAAAATAAAAGTCATAACTATGCTGATGGACCTACAGAGAAATATGCAAGTGCTAAGGGATGAAGTCCAGAGGGAGATAACAGAAATGAAATGATCAATAGAAGGTCTTAAGAGCAGACTGGACCAGGTGCAAGAGACTGTCAATGGAATAGAAATCAGAGAACAGGAATACAGAGACTCTGAGGCAGAGAGAGATAATAGGATCTCTAGGAATGAAAGAATATTAAGAGAACTGTGTGACCAATCCAAACAGAACAATATTCACATTATAGGGGTACCAGAAGAAGAAGAGAGAGAAAAAGGGATAGAAAGTGTCTTTGAAGAAATAATTGCTGAAAACTTCCCCAAGATGGGGAAGGAAATAGTCTCTCAGACCATGGAAGCCCACAGATCCCCCAACACAAGGGACCCAAGGAAGACAACACCAAGACATATAATAATGAAAATGGCAAAAATCAAAGACAAGGACAGAGTATTAAAGGCAGCCAGAGAGAGAGAAAAGATCACCTACAAAGGAAAACCCATCAGGCTATCATCAGACTTCTCAACAGAAACCTTACAGGCCAGAAGAGAATGTCATGGTATATTTAATGCAATGAAACAGAAGGGCCTTGAACCAAGAATACTATATCCAGCATGATTATCATTTAAATTTGAAGGAGGGATTAAACAATTTCCAGACAGGCAAAAGTTGAGGGAATTTGCCTCCCACAAACCACCTCTACAGGATATTTTAAAGGGACTGCTCTAGATGGAAGCACTCCTAAGGCTAAATAGAGGTCATGAGAGAAAATAAATTCACAGCAAAGAAAGCACACCAACCAAATACTAACTAAAGGCAAAAAGTAAAATCAACTATCCACAAAAGCAGTCAAAGGAAACACAAAAGAGTACAGAATAAAACACCTAACATATAAAGAATGAAGAAGAAAGAATAAGAAGGGAGAGAAATAAAGTATCATCAGACTGTGTTTATAATAGCTTAATAAGAGAGATGTTAGATGGTTAGATAGTAAAGAAGCTACCGTTGAACCTTTGGTAACCAAGAATCCAAAGCCTGCAATGGCAATAAGTAAATATTTTTCGATAATCATCCTAAATGTAAATGGACTGAATGCACCAATCAAAAGACACAGAGTAATAGAATGGATAAAAAAGCAAGACCCATCTCTTTGCTGCTTACAAGAGGCTCATCTCAAACCCAAAGACATACACAGACTAAAAGTGAAGGGATGGAAAAATATTTCATGCAAACAATAGGGAGAAAAAAATCAGGTGGTACAGTACTTGTATCAGACAAAATAGACTTCAAAACAAAGAGAGTAACAAGAGATAAAGAAAGACATTACATAATGATAAAGGGGTCAGTCCAACAAGAGGATATAACCATTATAAATATATATGCACCCAACACAGGAGCGCCAGCATATGTGAAACAATACTAACAGAGTTAAAGGAGGAAATAGTGCAATGCATTCATTCGAGGAGACTTCAACACACCACTCACTCCAAAGGACAGATCAACCAGATAGAAAATAAGTAAGGACACACTGAACAACACACTAGAACAGATGGACCTAACAGACATCTACAGAACTCTACACCCAAAAGCAACAGGATACACATTCTTCTCAAGTGCACATGGAACATTTTCCAGAATAGACCACATACTAGGCCACAAAAAGAACCTCAGTAAATTCAAAAAAATTGATATTCTACCAACCAACTTCTCAGATCACAAAGGTATAAAACTACAAATAAATTGTACAACGAAAACAAAAAGACTCACAAACACATGGGGGCTTAACAACATGCTCCTAAATAATCAATGGATCAATGACCAAATTAAAACAGAGATCAAGCAATATATGGAGAGAAATGACAACAGCAGCATAAAGCCCCAACTTTTGTGGGATGCAGCAAAGGCAGTTCTAAGAGAAAAGTGTATAGCATTCCAGGCCTACTTAAAGAAGGAAGAACAATCCCAAATGAATAGTCCAAAGTCACAATTACTGAAACTGGAAAAAGAAGAACAAATGAGGCCCAAAGTCAGCAGAAGGAGGGACATAATAAAGATCAGAGAAGAAATAAATAAAATTGAAAAAGAATAAAACAATAAAGAAAAATCAATGAAACCAAGAGCTGGTTCTTTGAAAAAAAAAATAGATTATCCCCTAGCCAGACTTATTAAGAGAAAAAGAGAATCTACACAATAAACAGAATCAGAAATGAGAAAGGAAAAATAACAAGAGACCCCACAGAAATACAAAGAATTATTACAGAATACTATGAAAATCTATATGCTAACAAACTGGATAACCTAGAAGAAATGGACAACTTCTTAGAAAAACACAACCTTCCAAGACTGACCAAGCAAGAAACAGAAAATCTAAACAGACCAATTACCAGCAACAAAATTGAATCGGTAATCAAAAACCTATCCAAGAACAAAACCCCTGGGCCAGATGGATTCACCGCTGAATTTTATCAGACATATAGAGAAGAAATAATACCCATTCTCCTTAAAGTTTTCCAAAAAATAGAAAAGGAGGGAATACTTCCAAACTCATTCTATGAAGACAGCATCACTCTAATATCAAAACCAAAGACCCCACCAAAAAAAGAAAATTACAGACCAATATTCCTGATGAACATAGATGCAAAAATACTCAATAAAATATTAGCAAACCGAATTCAAAAATACATCAAGAGGATCATACACCATGATCAAATGGGATTCATCTCAGGGATGCAAGGATGGTACAACATTCGAAAATCCATCAACATCATCCACCACAACAAGAAAAAGAAGGACAGAGACTACATGGTCATCTCCATAGATGCTGAAAAAGCATTCAACAAAATTCAACATCCATTCATGATAAAAATTCTCAACAAAATGGGTATAGAGGGCAAGTATCTCAACATAATAAAGGCAATATATGACAAACTGACAGCCAACATCATACCTAACAGCGAGAAGCTGAAAGCTTTTCACCTAACATTGGGAACAAGACAGGGATGCCCACTCTCTCCACTGTTATTCAACATAGCACAGGAGGTCCTAGCCACGGCAGTCAGACAAAACAAGGAAATACAAGGCATCCAGATGGGTAAAGAAGAAGTCAAACTGTCACTATTTGCATATTAAATGATATTGCACATAAAAACCCTAAAGTTTCCACTCCAAAACTACTAGAACTAATATCTGAATTCAGCAAAGTTGCAGGACACAAAATTAATACACGGAAATCTGTTGCTTTCCTATACACTAAAGATGAACTAGCAGAAAGAGAAATCAGGAAAACAATTCCATTCATAATTGTACCAAAAAGAATAAAATACCTAGGAATAAACCTCACCAAGGAAGTGAAAGACCTATACCCTGAAAACTCTAAGACACTCTTAAGAGACATTAAAGAGGACACTAACAAATGGAAATTCATCCCATGCTCTTGGCTAGGAAGAACAAATATTATCAAAATGGCCATCTTGCCTAAAGCAATCTGCAGATTCAATGTTATCCCTATCAAAATACCAACAGCATTCTTCAACAAACTGGAACAAACAGTTCTAAAATTCATATGGAAACACAAAAGATCCCGAACAGCCAAAGCAATCCTGAAAAGGAAGAATAAAGCAGGGGGGATCTTGCTTCCCAACTTTAAGCTCTACTACAAAGCCACAGTAATCAAGATAATTTGTTACTGGCACAAGAACAGACCCACAGACCTGTGGAAGAGAATAGAGAGTCCAGATATTAACCCAAACATATGTGGTCAATTAACATACAATAAAGGAGCCATGAATATACAATGGGGAAATGACAGCCTCTTCAACAGCTGGTGTTGGCAAAACAGGACAGCTCCATGTAAGAGAATGAAACTGGATCATTGTCTAACACCATACACAGAAGTAAACTCGAAATGGATCAAAGACCTGAATGTAAGTCATGAAACCATAAAGCTCTTAGAGAAAAACATAGGCAAAAATCTCTTGGACATAAACGTAAGCAACTTCTTCATGAACATATCTCCCCAGGCAAGGGAAATAAAAGCAAAAATGAACAAATGGGACTATATCAAACTACACAGCTTCTGTACAGCAAAGGACACCATCAGTGGAACAAAAAGACATCCTAGAGTATGGGAGAATATATTCATAAATGACATACCCGATAAAGGGTTGACATCCAAATTATATAAAGAGCTCACGCACCTCAACAACCAAAAAGCAAATAATCTAATTTAAAAATTGGCAGAGGATCTGAACAGACACTTCTCCAAAGAAGAAATTCAGATGGCCAACAGGCACATGAAAAGATGCTCCACATCACTAATCATCAGGGAAATGCAGATTAAAACCACAATGAGATATCACCTCACACCAGTGAGGATGTGGAGAAAAGGGAACCCTCCTACACTGCTGGTGGAAATGCAAATTAGTTCAACCACTGTGGAAGGCAGTATGGAGGTTCCTCAAAAAACTCAAAATAGAAATACCATTTGACCCAGGAATCCCACTCCTAGGAATTTACCCTAAGAATGCAGCAGCCCAGTTTGAAAAGACATATGCACCCCTATGTTTATCACAGCACTATTTACAATAGCCAAGAAATGGAAGCAACCTAAGTGTCCATCAGAAGATGAATGGATAAAGAAGAGGTGGTACATATACACAATGGAATATTATTCAGCCATAAGAAGAAAACAAATCCTGCCATTTGCAACAACATGGATGGAGCGAGAGAGTATTCTGCTCAGTGAAATAAGCCAAGCCGAAAAAGACAAGTATCAAATGATTTCACTCATCTGTGGAGTATAAGAACAAAGAAAAAAACTGAAAGGAACAAAACAGCAGCAGACTCACAGAACCCAAGAATGGACTAATAGTTACCAAATGGAAAGGGACTGGGAGGATGGGTGGGAAGGGAGGGATAAAGAGAAAAAAAGGGACATTACGATTAACAGACATTATGTGGGGGGGCACGGGGAGGGCTGTACAACTCAGAGAAGACAAGTAGTGATTCTATAGCATCTCACTGCGCTGATGGGCTGGGGGGAACTGATGATGGGGGAGTCTCGTAAACATAATGTTGCTCACATAATTGTAGATTAATGATACAAATAAATAAATAAATAAAATAAAGGAGATCTGAATAAAGTATGGACTTAGTTAATTTTTTTTTAACGAGCACAAGATATAGACAAGGAATTGTTCAGAAAAAGAAACATATATGGCAATAAACATATGAAGAGATGTTCCACATCATTGGTGATCAAGACGATGCAAATTAAAGGCCCAATGAGATTCCCAATATAATGTAAACGTCCTTTGGGCCAAGAGAAGATGTGTGTCCACAGGCTCTGCTGTGGCCCTGTGGATCCTGGGATGACTTCGGTGGCAGTGGAGGTGGCGGGAAGGGGCAGAAATCTGCTTGGTGCCACACTGCCTTCTATCGCCCTATATTGAATTTATTTGCATACTTGACTTCTCCCACACTCACACCATGGACCGAGGACCCCTGAAGGGCAAAGACTGTCTTCTTCATCATTACTAATCAATCTTTGTCACAGACCCAGCACAGTGGAAATACCCAGGAATGAATAAATGACAGCCCCATCCCCCGTTTCCTTGTTTCTTAACCATTTATGGCTCCTCATTACCTGGGAAATGATCAAACAAGACTCCTTTCCCACCTCCCAGCCTTTCTTATATTGTCCTCTCCTCCAGGAGAGGCTAATGCCACATTGTGCTGGGCCTGCTATAGGGGAGGCAGGGAGACCGAGGACGGTTGTACATATACCTTTGGGGCACTTCCCTCCAGGGGAGCTTGCCTGTGGGGATTTTGCATTGGTTTTCTCATCTGTACCAGGTACCCAGGACCATGTGAGCCACAGGGATATGAGGAGCCTCATTGACCAGTACAAACTTCAGATCTTCTGCCAGGAAAGTAAGTTTCCCAGGCTTAAGAGTGGGAGGCCCCAAAGGAAATGCCTACGTGCCCAGAGAAGACCTCACCCATGGGCATGTCTCACAGGCCCAAGCAAGAAGGAACATGGCCCAGGATGGGGGGGATATCCCGGTGCCAGTATCCATTCTGCCTTCAGAGCCTCGGGCCCTGGGAGTCTGGGGAGTCTCATCTCGGGCACAGGGGGCGATCCTGCGATGCCACAGAGGACGCCCCCTTGCTCCACCAACATCTTCCCCAGCCTGGTGAGTTACCAGCAAAAGAATTAGGCTGAGCATCATTTGCTAGAAGGGTGCAAGGTGGGGGGTGGGGCTGGGGCTGGGGGGGGCCCTGGACCTGCAGGACCAGGCTTGGGAGGGAGACAGGAGCTAAGGAAATGCCGTAGGGTTGGGACACAGGATCCACAGGCCTGGTTTCGGGGCTCACAGAATCTGATCAGGGCATGTGATGAAGGTCCTTGGAACTCATTCTTGCTCATGTTTGTATTCCAAAGGGGGATCATCTGATTGTGTGAGGCTCCCTGGAGAACAAATATCTGGACCTCTTCTTTTTTAGCTGGCCTCCTGGGTCTCCCTTTCCTCCAAGGCCATGCACAATGGAGAGTTCACCAAAAGGAAGTGGGGGAATGGATGTCAGACACCCAAACTCAACCAATGCCCATCACAAGCCCAAATGCGCCTCTGAGGGTCACTTCTCTGGGTGAAGCATTGCCCTTTCTCTCTGAAGGACTTGTGAAGCTGACAAAGCTTCCCAGCGGGAGTGACCCCAGATCACTGAACTGCCGCTAGAGGCTCTGACAGCCTGGCTGTGTGGGTGCAGGGAGGTGTCTTAGAGATGAAACAGAGTCTAGGCAGTTTGCAAGTGGCTGTACCCCCACCCCCGGCAATGGCAATGATGCAGGCCAAGGTGGCTGGTGACGTGGCTCAGATTCCATCCTCCAGCTTTTCGAGGCAACCTCTGGACTCCCTGGGGGCTCGTCCACAGAGTCCTTCATATTAGCCAAGCCTCCATGACAATACCAGCTTCCAGCCTTCCTCAGCCTACACCCCTGAGGGCTGAAGAGTCTCAAAATCTGTACAGGCAGAGGCTCGATGGGCCCCCAAGAAGTCCCCGCTGACAGCCTCGACGCAAAACCAGCCAACCTTTACAGTACACCCCGACCCCCCCTCCCTCCTAGATAGAAGAGTCTGGGGAGGGCGGGAGAAAGGTCACCACAGAAGAGGGGAGGGTCCTGGAAGGAGCCAGCCTCGCAGACTGGCTGGCTTTGTCCCCTGGTGGGAGGTGCATGTGTTCATCCAGCCAGGACTGGCCTCAGGGTAGCTCGGTGTGCACTGCCATGCCACAGGTGGGGCCAGGTGAGCGTCTCATGCGGACAAGGGTGTGTGATTCAGGTCCTCTTCCCACCTTCCTCACCTGGGGCCCTGAGCAGACTCGCGTGGCCACATGTGCAGGCAGGGCCCGCACTACACCCCACGCCCTTCTGCCCAACTCCTCATGCAGGCTTCCGCCAATTTTTCTGCACCCCACCCACCTTCAACTCAGTGAGATTAAGTCATCCTTAGATGAATTCGATTTTCCAGAGTGCAAGGAACAGACGTGAATGGCCGTTGCTGAGGGAGGCGCACCTTATTTGCAAACTGGGCTGGTATTTTCCATATCCACTCTCCACCTTCCCCTCAAGGAGCCAGAAGTGCGTGGGAGCTGCACCTGAACCCAGCGGCATCTGGTTGGCTCAGCCAATGGGAGCGCTGGCCGAGATGGGAAAGGGCAGACAGACGGTCATGGACTGTATTCCCCAGGCTCTTTTCTTGCAAGGTTGGATGCTGACGTGAAGGCCGCAGCTCCTGTTGGGGCTTCCTCTCCCGCAGCTACAGCTGTTCTCTCTGGGGTCCAGCGACAGCCCCTTCCTGGCATCCTGCACGCCTGGGCCTGACAATGGTGACACTGCTATGAGCCTGAGAGTCTCCACATTTCTGGTGTATTTTTCTTAATCCTTCCAACTCCTTTGTTTATGTATATTTTTAAAAGCCCTTTATTAAACTCTCCCAAACGACTCACTGGTTTCCAGCTGGGAACTTACTGACATTGGAGGAAACCCCACAGGGTGAATCTGGAGTGTATGTAGGCTCCTGCCCCCCACTGGGGAATCCCTAGATGGCCAGAGAGTCCTCTCCACCTCCAGCCAGCTGGACTCCCTGGAACACGGGGCCTTGGGCCAGGGAGGAAGAGCTTCATGGACAGGATTCAGTGGCATGAGCTGGGGCCAGTGGCGGTGACGCGGGTGTATGGGGACAGCAGAAGCCGTGGTGAGGGCTGTGCCAGCTGCAGCAGCCCGACACGCTGCTCCTGGGGCATGACCTGTTGGCCTCCCCACGGCTTCTGCCCCTTTTCTGGGCCCTCGTTCTCCATCCTTCTGGTCATTTCCATAGGTCCTCAACACCCTTCCAGTGAATTTTGATTTTACCCATTTAGCTAGAGTTCCTTTCTGTTGCTTTCATTCAAGGGGCCCTAGCTGATACAGGGCTGGCTTTCAGAATTCAAAGGGAGGTGAAGAGTTACTGGGACTCTTCTCAGCAGAGTTCAGCCTGTCTGGGTCCCTAGAAGACTGAAAAACAGGTCTCATAGAAAACCAATAAGTATCTTGGTTTAATTATCCTCATGGCTACCGTTTAGGTGAACTCGCCGCTATTCCCATGACCTAGTTCCCGTTACAACCCTTAGTTCCCTTGTGTTCCCACCACCTGCACCTTGAATTCACACTCCTCTGGGGAGGAGATCTGACTGGCACAGTTTGCCTTCATCCAATACTAGGCACCTGCATTGGGCAGGGGTACCATGCCAGCCTCCTCCCTCCACAGGAAGAGCCAGCCCCCTGCTTGTCGAGCCCACCCACCAATTCTCCAAACAATTCTGGCCTAGCAGTGACCATGCAAATGAATGATTGAATGAATAAATAAATAGGGTTTTCTCCTGGCCTCCTGTCCAGAGTCCTCCTCCCTGGCCTTGCACACCCATCTTAGCTGTTCAAGTCAGAACCTTTCCCTGAAGGCAGAATGTTCAGATCGGTCACTCTCTGCCCCCGCTCAGGAACTGTTTCTTGAAGTGATAAATGCTCCCAGATTTTTTTTTGGTGCATTTAAAAAAAAATTTATTTTGGTATCATTAATCTACAATTACATGTGCAATATTATGGTTATTAAACTACCGCCCTCATCAGGTGCCCCCCACCAACCCCATTACAGTCACTGTCCATCAGCATAGTGAGATGCTGTAGAATCACTACTTGTCTTCTCTGGGTTGTACAGCCCTCCCCGTGCCCCCCCAACATTACGTCTGCTAATCGTAATGCCCCTTTTTCCCCCTTGTCCCTCCCTTTCCACCCATCCTCCCCAGTCCCTTTCCCTTTGGTAACTATTAGTCCGTTCTTGGGTTCTGTGAGTCTGCTGCTGTTTGTTCCTTCAGTTTTTTTCTTTGTTCTTATACTCCACATATGAGTGAAATCATTTGATACTTGTCTTTTTCGGCTTGGCTTATTTCACTGAGCATAATACCCTCTAGCTCCATCCACATTGTTGCAAATGGTAGGATTTGTTTTCTTCTTATGGCTGAATAATATTCCATTGTGTATATGTACTACCTCTTCTTTATCCATTCATCTACTGATGGACACTTAGGTTGCTTCCATTTCTTGGCTATTGTAACTAGTGCTGCGACAAACATAGGGGTGCATATGTCCTTTTCAAACTGGGCTGCTGTAGTCATAAGGTAAATGCCTAGGAGTGGAATTCCTGGGTCAAATGGTATTTCTATTTTGAGTTTTTTGAGGAACCTCCATACTGCTTTCCACAATGGCTGAACTAATTTGCATTCCCACCAGCAGTGTAGGAGGGTTCCCTTTTCTCCACATCCTCGCCAACATTTGCTGTTGTTTGTGTTTTGGATGTTGGCTATCCTCACTGGTGTGAGGTGATATCTCATTGTGGTTTTAATCTGCATTTCTCTAATGATTAGTGATGTGGAAATGCTCCCAGAATTTGACAGGGATTTGAATAAGATCTCCTCCAACAAAAGGATTAGATTTTATTCATATATTAGCATCCTCTCTGTGTCCAGCACAATGGTTTGCATACAGTAGGGGTCCAGTAAGTGCTCTTTGAATCCAGTAGAGAGCATTTATGGATCACCTACTTGTTGTCAGATACTATGCCTGGCACTAATACTGCCTTCACTTTACAAATGAGAAATATAAGGCACAGAGAGGCCACATGAAATGCCTAGGTAGGGGAGCTACGGTGCCAGCCAGGTGTCTGGCTCTACAGCTGACACTTTACCAGTTCAGCAAGGTGTTAACTTTTGGAACTAAACAAGGCATTCTCATGCAGCCTTATTAAATTTTTCATAAATCTGTTAAAATCTCCCCAGCAGATGTCCCTAACAGTCATGCCTTGCCCACCCTTGGGGGCATGGGGCGGAGTGTGGAGCGGGGATGTCAGCTCACGACTGGAAAAAGAAAAAGCTACAGGGTGGGGGACTGTTTGTCAGACCAGGAGAGAACACTCTGTACCTTTCCCCAGAGCGGGTTTGGCACTTCGGATTCCCAAAAGCAGAGTTGGGAAAGAAAAACAACTGGGCAGATTTATGACTCTGGCATCAGGACTTCCAGACCAAACAGGGCAGGGCAACATCACACTTCTGCCCAGGCGCCACGGGGCCCTGGCAGGGCTCTCTCACCAGGAAACAGCAGCTGGGGCGCGGGCCGGCCCCACGGCAGTGGTGTTGCTGTGGTGTGAGCCCCATGGAGGGTGGACTGCCCTCAGCCTGATTTGGCCTCTACAGAGAAGCTTGCCACATCCTGTGTGGCAAGGCCTGCCATCCTCTCCCTGCACAGACAGGACCCAGGTATCCTCAGGTCCCCCAGCCCCCAGTACACTCAGCCACATCGTGTGTGACAAGGCCTGTCCGCCCTCTCCCTGCACAGACAGGACCCAGGTATCCTCAGGTCCCCCGGCCCCCAGTAAAGTCAGCCACATACTGGTGGCAAGGCCTGTCCCCCTCTCCCTGCACAGACAGGACCCAGGTATCCTCAGGTCCCCCAGCCCCCAGTACACTCAGCCACATCGTGTGTGACAAGGCCTGTCCGCCCTCTCCCTGCACAGACAGGACCCAGGTATCCTCAGGTCCCCCGGCCCCCAGTAAAGTCAGCCACATACTGGTGGCAAGGCCTGTCCCCCTCTCCCTGCACAGACAGGACCCAGGTATCCTCAGGTCCCCCAGCCCCCAGTACACTCAGCCACATCGTGTGTGACAAGGCCTGTCCGCCCTCTCCCTGCACAGACAGGACCCAGGTATCCTCAGGTCCCCGGCCCCCAGTAAAGTCAGCCACATACTGGTGGCAAGGCCTGTCCCCTCTCCCTGCACAGACAGGACCCAGGTATCCTCAGGTCCCCCGCCCCCAGTGCAGTCAGCCACATGCTGTGTGACAAGGCCTGCCCCCCTCTCCCTGCACAGACAGGACCCAGGTATCCTCAGGTCCCCCGGCCCCCAGTACAGTCAGCCACATGCTGTGTGACAAGGCCTGCCCCTGTCTCCCTGCACACACAGGATCCAGGTATCCTCAGGTCCCCCGGCCCCCAGTGCAGTCAGCCGCATCCTGTGTGACAAGGCCTGTCCCCCTCTCCCTGCACAGACAGGACCCAGGTATCCTCAGGTCCCCCGGCCCCCAGTACAGTCAGCCCCACCCTGTGTGACAAGGCCTGCCCCCTCTCCCTGCACACACAGGACCCAGGTATCCTCAGGCCCCCCAGCCCCTAGTACAGTCAGCCCCATCCTGTGTGACAAGGCCTGTCCCCCTCTCCCTGCACAGACAGGACCCAGGTATCCTCAGGCCCCCCGGCCCCCAGTACAGTCAGCCGCATTCTGTGTGGCAAGGCCTGTCCCCCTTTCCCTGCACAGACAGGACCCAGGTCAGTGTAGTATGAAAAAACATACGCAGGGTCGTAGACCCTGCTCTTCTCACATGGGGAGAGGGCTCTCCGCCGCGTCAGGCACAGCAGCTGCACTTGTCCGACGCCCCTTTGCAGATGCAGCCCTGGGCACACTTGGCACAGCCCGCGGGGCAGCAGGAACAGCAGCCTGGAGAAGAAGGGAGAGTGAGAAGTCAGAGCACATTTACTGGGACCCTCCTTCCCAAAGCAGGCCCGGCACAAACTCTGCCCCCAGCCCCAGAGGGTCCTGCTCTGTCCCAAGACAACTGGGTCCTACCCCATTAGGAAAAGCCACCCTGCACCTTTGGAGTCCAGAACAGGGCAGAAATCCTGCAGAGACATTCACAGGGCCTCTGGGAGAAGTGGAAGGTCAGCCTCCGTCCCCCAGAAACATACAGTGAAGGTCCTCAAGATCAGACAGGGGACAAACCGTGGTCACAGCAGCTCCCAGAGGACCGGGCAAGCTCTGGGCAGCCTCTACAGGAAAGGCTGCACCAGGTTAGAGAAACCACACGTGGTCACTAGCTCACACGCACTTTTCCGTAGCTGAGATGATGAAGAAAGCTGCATTGCAGGCAGGAGAACTCCTTCTACCAGGTCTGTGCTTGACTGGTGAAAAGCTCCTGTACCCCAGTTTCCCTTTTCTGTAATGACAGGCTGCAATGCACCATTGCTAAGGTTGTTCCAGCTCTGATTGTGAATCAGTTGTGGTGAAGGGGATGCCAGGACACTGGGCCATTGGCCTGCTACTGCCTGCTGAACTCCGGGTTCCTCCTCTGACTGAGCTCCGCGATTCTAGAAGAAGACCCCGATACTCACTCTTCTTGCACGAGGTGCATCTGCACTCTTTGCATCTGCAGGAGCCAGCACAGGTGCAGGAGCCACCTGCCAGGAAGAGAAGCCAGGCGGGGAGCAGTGAGTGTGACACAGGAACTGCAGCTCAGTGGTCACATCCTTCTGCATAGGTTCGACCTCTCTGGGCTTCAGTTTTCCCATCTCTCAAAGCAGGAGCACAACTACACTTTCCCAAAGGAGCCTTCCAGCTCTGAATAATGAGAGGCAGATGTTAGCATTCAGTGACATCACGATCAACAGGCTGTGGCCGAGCTGCCTTATAGGTTCAGATCTCTGACTACAAGCTGTGTGACCTTGTGCAGGTTGCTTAACCTTTCTGGAAGTTGGCAGAATCACTTCTGCCACTGCTTGTTCACTCTCAGTGGTTCCTGAGAAGATCAAATGACATGAAGGTTGGGAAAGGCTTTTATGGCTGCCGAAATGCTGTGGCCGTGTCTTGTCCCCCGGGCTTATTTACCCATTATACACATGAGGAAAGGGAGGCTCCGCGAATATCAACAATTTGCCCACGTGGGCAACGAGGAGGTAGCACAGTGGGCTGTGAATGAAGGCTGCCCCAAATCAAACCCCATTCACTCTGCACACGCAGCCACCTTCCCAGCTTCCCACAGGACACTTGCCCGCAAGAATGGCCCTTACTCCTGGACCTCATGACACTTTTTGCTTTTTGATTGAACATCAAATAGCACTTCCTTCCACAAATAGCCAGCGTGGCAAATCATGGGCGTGAGTTACGAGGCGCCCCTGTCTAAGCAGCACCACCACACACCCCAGACTGCAGAATCTGCCACCACCCTGCCGCAGGCAGACACTGAAAACTTCATCTGGATCCAATGCTCAGCCACCCTCCCACTGGCTGGCTAATAGCGGGCAAGTCCTTCAAAATGTCAAGTCACCTGGCTGCTTACATTGCCAAGGCCAGGGTGAAGAGGGAGGGGCAGATTTCAGCCTGAGCTCAGGAGGACCTTACAGACATTCCAGCCCAGTCACAGCCGGGAGCCAAGGGACAGTGGGCTCAAGACGGGGGCACCGGGAGAGGCAAGGGCGTGGGCTCCCTCTGGGGTAGAGTGTCATTCAAAGTATGCGTGTGGTCCACACTCTGATTTTTGTCCAGTGCTCATGGTTGAACAATTGTGCAGTTTGTAATTCTTTTATTTTTCCTATTTGTTACTTATATAGTTAATGAAATGTGTTGAATGGAAACATAGGTTTTACATATTGTCCCCTTTAAATTTTTTCCTTAGTAATTCATTTTATTTTACCCAAGTTTAAATCAGTATTAAAAAATAAAAAGTGGTCTTTCAGCAGTGTTTTAGAAGTAAGCCCTGTGTAGAAGTCAAACACGATGGCGGTAGCGCTGGAGTGTTCGGCTCCAACCCATCTGAGTACTTTCAAACCCTCACATCACTGAGGCCTGAAGTTCGGCAGGGATCCCCAGATAATGAAAAGGAGACACTGAGAAGGTATATATGTTCTCAACCCTTATAAGGGTTTGTTAGAGACTAGTATTTGTATGCAGAACCCAGATGTCTACACATTTCCAGCCCCATCACCCCACCCCAGCCCTGAGGGCATGACGACCCTTATTTCTAAGGCACACAAAGGAATACAGGGCCAAAATATAGTCAACAACATTTATTATGATCCACCATTTCATACAAACTATAATGTAGAAAACAGCTTGGCGGTGTACTAAAATATTACAATACAGGCTTATACATGCTGCTCTGTTCACATGGGGAACGGGCTCTCCCCCGTGTCAGGCACAGCAGCTGCACTTGTCTGACGCCCCTTTGCAGATGCAGCCCTGGGCACACTTGGCACAGCCCGCGGGGCAGCAGGAACAGCAGCCTGGAGAAGAAGGGAGAGTGAGAAGTCAGAGCACATTTACTGGGACTCCCTTTCCCAAAGCAGGCCCGGCACACACTCTGCCCCCAGCCCCAGAGGGTCCTGCTCTGTCCCAAGACAACTGGGTCCTACCCCATTAGGAAAAGCCACCTTGCACCTTTGGATTCCAGGACAGGGCAGAAATCCTGCAGAGACATTCACAGGGCCTCTGGGAGAAGTGGAAGGTCAGCCTCCGTCCCCCAGAAGCATACAGTGAAGGTCCTCAAGATCACACAGGGGACAAACCCTGGCCACAGCAGCTCCCAGAGGACCGCGCAAGCTGTGGGCAGCCTCTACAGGAAAGGCTGCACCAGGTTAGAGAAACCACACGTGGTCACTAGCTCACACGCACTTTTCCGTAGCTGAGATGATTAAGAAAGCTGCATTGCAGGCAGGAGAACTCCGTCTACCAGGTCTGGGCTTGACTGGCGAAAAGCTCCTGTACCCCAGTTTCCCTGTTCTGTAATGACAGGCTGCAATGCACCATTGCTAAGGTTGTTGCAGCTCTGATCCTGAATCAGTTGTGGTGAAGGGGTTGCCAGGACACTGGGCCATTGGCCTGGTCCTGCCTGCTGAGCTCTGGGTTCCTCCTCTGACTGAGCTCCAAAATACTAGAAGAAGACCCCGATACTCACTCTTCTTGCACGAGGTGCATCTGCACTCTTTGCATCTGCAGGAGCCAGCACAGGTGCAGGAGCCACCTGCCGGGAAGAGAAGCCAGGCGGGGAGCAGTGAGTGTGACGCAGGAGCCTCAGCACGCGGTGCGCAAACGCTCTGCGCAGCCGCCTCTGTGCGGGGAGAGCCCAGCTCTGGGAGCTCCTGTCCCGTACCCCGGGGGGCTGCTCACCTCTCACCTTCTCTGCCCTCTCCCAGACAGAGCCTCGCTGTCCCTTGTGTTTACCACACGGCGCTAGTCCCAGGCTCCAACCCATTCGGGAAGGCTGGGTCTGGCCAGGGTCAGGGCTTATGTCCTGAGCCCAGAAGGGGCCATGTCCCCAGCCTCCTGCCAAGCACAGGCAGCCCAAGGCCTGCACAGGGCACTGGGTGTGGCCCGGCAGCCCCATGGACCACGTGGGCGATGTAGAGAAGACAGCCGCTGGGAGGCCTGGCCTCTGAAATGGGAGGCCTGGGGGGATGCAAACGCTCTAACGGCTGATGAGGCTGCTTGAGCAGGGAGAGGGCACAAGACCGGCTAAGTGCAGGAGTCCGCCTCGGCTCCAGCTCCAAATACTCCCTGCTCTGACCCAAGGATGCTCCCTCTGTCTGAGGCCTGGGAAAGGGGCATCGTATGGCTCCGAGCCAGGCCCTCTTACCAGTGGAGCAGGAGCAGTTGGGGTCCATTTCGAGCCGAGGTCAGGTGAGGTGAGCTGAGGCCGGAGGTCCAAGCAAGTGGCAAAGGGGCAGCGACACCTGGACTGGAGGAGCGCGTTCTGCAGCTGGGCGCCCGCGCTTGCTTTTAAAAAGCCGAGGAGGCGGTCCGAGTGCAGAGGCTCCACACCGGCCCTGCGTCCGGCCTGGCCGTGGCCTCACCGCTCGCAGCGACCTTGACCCGGCTCTGCGCACCCTGCCGGGCGGAGCGCACGGTCCCCAAAGCGCCTGAGCTCCGTGCGCACAGCCCCAGATGCCCTTTGGCTCCCGCTTTCGCCGAGGGCTGTGCCGGAAGCACGCCCTCTCCTAGCCCTCTGCCCTCCCTGCAGTTCCCGGAGTTGGACGCCACCCACGTACCCGGGGGCCCGGCGGAGAACTCCGCGTCTGGGCCCCCGCCGGCTTCTGTATCCCCGGTCGTGCGCGGCCGTCGTCAGGTTCGTCCTTTCCCAGAGTCCGGGTGCAAGCCCAGCCTCGCGCTCAGCACCCTGGCTGCTGGCAGCGTGGGGCTGCATAGCCACCTGAGGGACCTGTGCCGGGGACCCTGTGTGCCTGTGACCTTTGCCTGCTACCGCACTTGACCCTGTCACCACATGGTGCTTTCGAAAACTCGTACACCGCAGCTACTGCCAATACATTCCCTGCCCCCTCCTCTGCGTTCTCCACGCCAGAACGGATATCTTTTTATATGGGCAGGAGAGCTGGGTCTTCTTGCTGCCAACTCTCTAGCGCCGCCCACAGCTGGCCTGCGCACCCTCAATTCAGGGGGCTCCCAAGGCGTGGTTCTACACCAAAGGAGCCAATGCCTTTCAACTTTCCTGACAGTTCATCTATAGCATTTTGTATGTGCCTGCCAGGCCATGTTATAACCACTTTGTACGTGTGTTCTGTCACAAGCCCCTGAAAGGGAATTGGGCTATTATTTTGGGGCCCCTCTACTAAGGGCCAACTCCAACTCAGAGCATCTAAACCACTTTCCGCGGGTCACAAGGCCAGGGAGTTGGACATGCTGCACCCAGTCAGCTTCCCAAGGGAGAGACAAGGTCCAAGAGGCTTGCCTGGGGCCCAAGTGTGTGCAGAGCACTCCTCCGCTGCTGGAAACCATTGACGGAACTGCAAGCCATGGAGCAGTGTTTAGGGGAATCCTGAATGAAATACACATAGTATAATACAATTATTTGGCCATCTTCTGCATTTAGACTGAGACAGATGTTCATTTTCAGTAGTTTGCCCTCCATAGAAAAACATCTAGGACACTATGAATCCCTTCAAAGTACTGTGTTAAGTAAAATAGGGTGCAGACGGCAGAACAGTGACAAGCGTCTCTCACTGTCTGTAATGAGGAACGGTGCATTGGTTCATGGCTTTATACCCTGGAGTCGATGCCAGTTTTGCAGGAACAGAAGGACGCTGTCTGGACCAGTGGTCACGTCCTCTCAGCGTCATAAGGACAACACCGTACGCACAACGAGAGACCCTGGACCTGCGTTATTTGTTTGGAGTATAGAAACATCTGTCATTAGGATTTAAGCCAGACAAGTGCTAATAAAGACATGGCTCATATTCACAGGCCACTACTCATCGTATGCGAGGCAGCATTCCATGTTGTACACAGGTTTTAGCTCTTTCATTTGCATGAGATGAATGCTTTCACCTTGCCCATTGCACTGTGGAGGGGCAAAGCCAGTAGAGGTTCTGTAACCCTGCTCTGAGCATCCCAGGTCGGACAGCGCTCACTCAGGCTGACGGCAACACCTGGCCCTCACATGTCACCCCATGTCACGACTGCATGGGAAAGATGAGGACACAGAGGCTGCCACGGGCACGGCCGTGAGCCAGCAGTCAGCTCCCTCAGCGTAGCTCTGTGACCCCTGTGGCTGGTTTCCCACCTCAGATCCAAGGGCAACATGTGTCCACCTCAATGGGACCCTCCAGCTTAGAACTGTGATAGGTCCAGTGTAGCATCGGGTGGCACCATGATCGGCCATGTGTGGCCAGGCATGAGGACTGCTCTAACCTAGGTTCTTCCATACCTTTATTTCTGAGCAGTGTGATGCTGGGGAGGTGGCAGACCCTCTGTGGGCATTGGCGTAATTACTCCAGTCTCTTCCTGTTTGAGGTCTCCATCTCTGGGGCACGGGGAGACCAGAAGACATTCAGAAGGCTGGTGAGGGCCTTGGTGTCAGCCCAAATGCTGTGCCAGCCTCTGGTGCCCAGGAGCTCCTGCCGCACATTCACACTGTCTTTTGCTGCCGGATCAGTCCATTCCCAATTCCGTCTGTAACCTACAGCCCAGAGTAATGCTTCCATATCAAGAGCCTTTCCCTGGCAGCTCGTCGGAACCTCAAGGATCGCATCTCCGTGAGAGCCACTGCGAACAGCGCAATCATAACGGACACTGCGTAGGAAGCCCTAGCCTGGCGTCGAGCCACTTTCTCATTTAGTCCCACCTGATGCTATAATGTCCTTCCACCCACAGGGGAAACGCAGGCCTAGGGAGGTTGAGTGACTCGCCCAGGCCATACCACTGGGGACAGAGCGTGCTGTGAACCGGGAGGCCAGTGGCAAACACGTGCACGTGATTCAGGCTGCCTCCTGACTTCCCATCTTCCCCCACACACACAGCTCACCTGCGGGCGAGCGTGGTCCGGGTCCGGGGCCACAGGACTCACCTCTCTCTTGGAACATCAAACAGCAATTCCCCCCACAAACAGGCAGGGGCACTGACCACTGGCACGAGTTATAAGTCACTCCTGCCTAAGAAGCAGCCCACGCCCTCAACTGCAGAATGGGGCCCTCACCCTGCCCCTCGCGGACCCCAAGCACTTCATGGGGAACCAAGGTGCAGCTACCGTCCCTCCTGGCTGCTGAGTGCCTGGGCACTTGCCTCCAAATCCCTAGTCCCTTTGCTGCTGAAATCGCAGAGGCCTGGGTGAAGAAGGAGGGGCAGATTTCAGCCTGAGCTCAGGAGGACCTTGCAGATGTTCTGGGCCCGGTGACAGCAGGGAGCCCGGGTAGAGTGGGCTCTGTTCAGGGGCACAGGCTAGGGAAGGTCCCTTTGTCAATTTCAGGGGTGTTTGTACTCCCTGCACTTTGCATTTGTGGATTTTTTTCAGTGCTGAATACTCTCCTTCAGTGACTTCTTGTGCAACATTTGTACATCTATCATTTTTTTCCAGGTATTTTTTTAAATTGCATGTGTTCAATCTAAAATTATGGTGTCTGAATTGTTTTCAGTGAATTTTCATTGTTATTAAATTTTATGATTATATTACTTTTTACCAAGGAATATTTCTGGGATGCAAAACTGCTTCTTTCCTACAGTTTTTTTTTTTTATGTGTCCCATGTAGGATTCAAGTACATGCTGGCTAGGTCCCCACTTTCTTGTTTTTCAAGTCTGAAATCCGATGAAGAACTGATGTTGGGCATAGAAATCAGGAGGTATGAGAATTCTGGATTGTGTTCCTGTATCGTCAACACTTGGCACAATATCAGGGACCCCATATCTGCCCGCCACACTCTTTTTTTTTAATTAAGGTACCATTGATATACACTCTTATGAAGGTTTCACAAAAACAATGTGGTTATTCCATTCACCCTTATTATCGAGTCCTCCCCATACCCCATTGCAGTCGCTGTCCATCAGTGCAGTAAGATGTCAGAGTCCCTATTTGTCTTCTCTGAGCTACACTGTCTTCCCCGGTCCCTCACACTGTTCAAGAATCTAGCACAGCACTCTTCAATTTTACAGAAGATGGTGGTCATTGAGGTCACCTGGCTTTTCTTAAGGCACTCAGTTTATTAGGGACTAACATTTGTCGTAGAACCCAGGTTTCAGCATTTCCAGGCAGCCCCCATGCCACCCCCACCCTGATGGTTAAGCAAAGGAAAACAGAAGCAGCATAAAGTCAGTCACTTTTATTATCATCCATGTGTTTTATAGGGGGGAAAAAAAGGAATATAGCAAAAGGATCAGGGTTTTAAAAAAAATATGGAGGTTTGTACAAGTTGCTCTATTTACATGGGGAGCGGGCTCTCCCCCGCGTCAGGCACAGCAGCTGCACTTGTCCGACGCCCCTTTGCAGATGCAGCCCTGGGCACACTTGGCACAGCCCGCGGGGCAGCAGGAACAGCAGCCTGGGGAAGGAAAGTAGGCGGCAGAGATGAGGGACTGGGACAGGCAATAAGGATTACCATCCTCCCCAACAGGAGCCATGGAGAAGGGGTATCAACCCCCTCCCTGGCTTAAATTCCCCTCAGGCTACGGAGGACCGGGTAGGGGAAGGGGGACTGCTAGTGGATCATGGAGGGAAGTTTCCACTCACTCTTCTTGCAGGAGGTGCATTTGCACTCTTTGCATTTGCAGGAGCCAGCACAGGTGCAGGAGCCACCTGCAAAGGAGAAAGGTAGATGTGAGAAAGGTCCCTGTAGAGTTGAATGCGGGAATGGGTGCTGGGAGCCTGGGTTCGAGTCTCAGTTGCACAACCAATTTGTGGGAACCCCGGCCAGTTGTGAATGCCAGCCTCATTAGTAAACGGGGTTCATACCTACAGTAGATTAAGGTACACAGAAACGCTTCGGAAAAAGCAATTAGTAACCCGAAATCGAGAGGTGAAGAAAAGAAGGAGAAGGCAAGAAATTACTCCCCTAGCTCTAAAAGCAACACCCCGCCCTGAACCAGATCTCTTTACCAGTGGCGCAGGAGCAGTTGGGATCCATGGCGAGCTGAAGCGGTGGCCGAAGTCTGGGGACAGAGGCACGAGGAGCTGCTAAGATGTCGCAGGAGGTGTGGTGAAGTGTAGCGAGCGGCCGGTGCCTTTATGGCGGGAAGGAGCGGGGACGAGTGCAAAAGCCCTCCCCGGGCCGGCGCTGCCTGCACACGCCCCGCGCTGACTCACTCGCGGCCCCCACCCGGGCTGTGCGCACCGCGCTGTGCACACGGGCCGCCGGCACCGGTTCCCAGAAGCCGCCCGACCTACGCGGGAGGAGCCGGGTGCAGAGCACGGACACCGCGTTCCTAAATGCCCGGGCCGTGCCCCCTGCTCCCTGCCGTTTTGCGTACCCAGCTCCGCCCCCGTGCACTGTATTTTTACCCGGGAGGTTTGAGAATGCCAGGGCGGGGCGGGAGGAAGGCGCCGAAGGAGCGGGTCTTGGGGATCCTCCTTGGATGAAAAATCGGTTGGAAGTGAGGACAGATTACAAAAACCTCTCAGTGCCTGTCAAGGTTTAATGATTGTGGAGCTTCACATTAAACCCGCGGGGGGATTATCGATGGTCTATCTGTCCATTGTATACCATAGCGAATGTAGTGTGTTAGGTGTGATCTCTCATGCAATCCTGTAATGACCCTGTGAGGTAAGGACTAGCCCTTATTCCCATTTTAAAGTAGAAATGGCGGCCCAGAGAGGTTAAGTAACTTGCCCAAGGTCACAGAGCTAGGGAGTGGCAGAGCCTAGTGATTCAAATCAGAGGGTCCAGCAGATGCTGAAGGCCATCTATGTGTAGCCATCACCAATAGTCATGGGCGCATCCCCACGGATGCACAGGGAAAAATGATGCCAGGGTCATGGCTAGGATGGAGGGTGCACTCAGGGACAGGGAGATCAGAGGAGGAGACCCAGTCCTGGCTGGGAGGAGGCGGGCCAGGGAGGCAGAGGCAGGTGTGAAGGCCTTTGCCAGGCAGGGGAGGAGGAGGGAGTCGTACCCTAGCCTGCAGAGGAAGTGGCTGGCTGGAAAGCTGGCATGCCCTAGAACATTTGGAAGGGAAACCCCAAGAACTTTCTTCTGCAGTAGATGCAGAGGGGAAGAGCGGAGGTGGTGTCCAGCTTCCTCTCTAGGGAGGCACATACTGCTTTTTGCCTGCACATGTCTGGCTGCTGTGGAATGGGTCTTAGATCATCCTCCTGGGAATGCCCAGAGTGTGTCATCAGAGGGCTCCGGGAACGGGTTATGGGAAGGTTCCTGGCAGCTAAGGGAATGCTGGTTGCTACAGCAGGGAGTTTTGGGAGTTTGTGAGGAGGCGGGTGAGGACAGGCTGTCCCTGCAGCATTACTGTAAGGCCTACATAGCTCAGCTCAAACGTCACTTCCTCTGGGGAGCCCCTCCTGACCCCCATGCTCTGCCTGGATGCCTGTGGACCTGGCTGGTAAACATCCTGTCCTTTTCCTTCCTGGCGTATATCCGAAATGTGTAGGAATTTGTGTGCTTCTTGGATTTATATTTGTGTCTCCCCACTCCAGCCCATCACTGAAAACTCCAAGAGCAGACATTGCCCTCAAAATGTGTCTCCAGCACCTGGCACAGGGCCAGGTTTGCAAGACGTGTTTCATAAATATTTATCAAGTGAATTTTGGGGGGTAATCACTTTAATATCTCCTCCTTTCCCAGCCATTACCTTGCCTTCAGGCCCGTTACAAAGTGAAAGTAAAAAACCTTCAACACACTGGGACTTGGGTGCTCACTCAAATAAAAACACCAAGTAGGACAAGAGAGCTGAGCTGTCAGAGGAACTAAATTCTAGTGGTTACTCTGCCACTCACTTGGGGAAGTTATGTGCCAGGCCCCTCTAAGACTCAGAGCACTCATCTGTCAAATGATCAGATTGTACTAGAATTCAAGGTCACATGCAAACATTCTCTGATTTTAGAGCCAACGTCCAGAAATCTCACCATACCTGGCAGCCCGATGGACTGAGAGCATGATGATCTCTTTGAGCAGCAGGCAGATTTTGTGGTTATTTACATATGCATACACATTATATGCAAAATTACTGGTTTCTAATAAATCAGATGGTCACTTGTCCAATCAGGGGAAACTAACTATGAAGAGGTAATAGGGCTTGTTTTTTACCTGAAAGTTTTGAATCTAGCCCTGGGTTCAGGCCGTCCATGTTGGCAGGAAAATTTGCCTCTGGGCCTTAGATATCTCACTAGAATCATTTTGACTCTGTGAGGGGAGGGATGACCGATCAGCAAAGGTGTAGGGAGGCACTGGCCCTAGTCCTGGTCATCAACATACCCCCTGAAATTCTCACTATGCTTGGGATGCACTTGTAGAGAGAGGACTTTCAAATCCCTGCAATTCCTGACATGGTGGGGGATGAAGGAGATGAAGCCAAGCAGCTTCAGATAAGGAAAAACACCCCCCTACAAATCTGGTGGAGTCATTAGTGGGAGGTAATGATGTGGCCCTAGCCTGCTTTAATAAAGTATACCATCTAGAATGAAGAAGGTGGTTTTCAGTCTCCTTTTAACTGCTAAGGTAGATATACATACTTCTGCTGTCCAACCATCCATTCATCCTTCCCTTGTGACAGTATCCTTAGTTTTCCTTTGTAGAATCACTCCTCCCTGCTCTTAGTCTTTATGGTTTGAATAGAGTAGGCCCCATCCATGGGCTCCCAGGCCATTCTATGTCCCTGGCCGCAGGGAGTGGCTCTGATTCGGTTCACCCAGCCATGAGCCAAAGAGATTCAGTGAGACTTCAGCTGGGAATGCTGGGAAAATGCCAGTTACTATTTCCATCTGGACTTGAACCTGAGAAGACGTGAAGCTGAATTTCTAAAGCTTTTTGTGCCCCTGAGAAGAGCCTGAAAATAAAGTCATCATAAAGGAAATGGAGCCTGACAACATCATTAGAGCACCTGGACCCAGCCATGCCTAAAGTCATCGTGAGTCAATCTTTTCCTTTTCTTTTAAATCATTCTGGATAGAGTCCTAACTGACACAGTCGGGCAGACTTCCCTGAGGGAGACTCCCCTGTGTTCATTGTTAGGCTACAGCTGTCCAGAAGACAGTTGATCACAATGGTCCTGAGACTCAAAATCCCATCATGTGAGCCACAGCTGAGAGGGGTGGGCAGGTTCAGTCTGGAAGAAAACAGTTACCTTCAGATACCTGGACAGCGATGGCTCTGATTATCTATAGCTATACAAGAAGTTACCCAAAACCCAACAACCACCGTGCTGTCTCCTTGGGTTTTGTGGGTCAGGAATTCCAACAGGACTCATCCGGGTGATGCTTTTCTATGGGTCATTGACTGAGGTCACTTGGTGGCATTCAGCTGGTGTCTGGGCTGGTCTGGAGGATCTAAGACAGCTTCACTCCATATCTGGCACCATGGCAGGGATGGCTGGAGGGCTGGGCTCAGTTGGCACTGTTGACCAGAGCTCCCACATGTGGCCTCTTCCACCCTGCAGCCTCGGGGCAACCGGGCTCCTTACAGTCAGCTCAGGTCTCCAGAGGTGGTATACCAGTGGACTGGAGTGTGGGCTGGGAGTCTCATAAGCCCTAGGCCCTGACACCAGCACAGGTCACTTTCTCCAATGCTGTATTGGTCAAGCAGTCACAGAGCCTGTGCAAGTTCAAGGGGAAAGGATGAAGACCCCATGTCTTGATGGGAGGAGTGAATTTGCAGCCATCTCTAATCTACCAGTCTTTGTAGGGAATAATATTGAGCACCTACTATGTACCAGAACTTGAGCTAAGGACATTGTGGCATTTCACTTGGACCTCAGCACAGCCCAGCCAGGCAGGTGCTATTTTACAGATGAGGCACTGAAGAGTTGCTTGGCCTGCTGAGGGTCACACAGTTGTGAATGGCAGCTCTGGGATTCAAACCCAGGACTTCTTGACGCAACATCTTCATTTTATGCCATGCTGATATCCTTCCTCATCTTTCTGCTGGCCATGCCTTCATTTTGGAGGCGTATAAGTTATCTATTGTCTCATCACAAATTACCCCAAAACCCAGCTGCTGAAGACAGCACACACATATTATCTCATGGTTTCTGTGGGTCAGGAATCCAGGCAAGGCTTAGCTGGGCCCTCAAGCTCAGACCCTTGCAGAGAGCAAGCAAGGTGTCGGCTAAGACCACAGTCATCTCAGGAGTGAACTGGTTCAGGATCTGCTTCCAAACACCCACATGTGGTTGTGGCAGGACTTGGGTCCTTGTGGGCTAGTGTGCTGAGGCCTCAGTTCCTTATAAGCTGTTGGCCAGAGATCTCCCTTGGCTCCTAGCCATGTGGACCTCTCTGTAGAGCATCTCACAACCAGATAGTGAGCGAGAAAGAGGGTGAGAGAGAGTGCCAACAACAGAATGTGATCAGGACAGAAGTCATAGCTGTTTGTAAGCTAATCACGGAAGTGACATCACCTCACTGTTGCAGTATTCTATTCATTAGAAGCAAATCCCTAGATCCAGGCCACACTCAAGGGTAGGGAATACACAAGGGCATGAAAAGCAGAGGCTGGGATCACTGAGGGCCAGCTTGAAAGTCTGGCTAGTTGGGGCGCAGGTAATGGTATGTTGTCTGTCTTCAGGCTTTTGCACAGGCTGCTCTCTTTGCCTAGAATGCTCTCTCTACCCCTTGCTGCCCTGTGTGCACTGGGTCTCATTATAAAGACCAAAGCCTTCCTGGAACCCAAAATAACTGAGTCACCTTGTTACCAGCAAACATACCCCTTCTCTGTAGTACCTATTACAAAAACAGTAAAGAGTGGTAAAGCAGCTAATATTTCCATAGTTCTATCCTGTGCCAGGTACTCAGTGCTGTATATATGTGAACTCACTTAACCCTTCTGACAGCTCTGTAAGATAGCGATGCTATTATGCACATTTTACAGAGGGAGAAACCGAGACTCAGAGAGATTAAGCAATATTAACCACTTGCTAGTTAGGGGCCAAACCAGGCAGCCTATCTCTAGAGCCTGTGTTCTTTGCTGCTCTGCCACACAGCCTCTCCCAGCTGCTAGTGCCGTGTGTGGTTTTTTGTTTATTCTTTGACTCCCCAGTAGGCTGTGCACTGTGTCTGCTGTACTCACTGTCCTAGCGCTGGCACCTGGCACAGTGCCTGGCTCATGCTGGGTGCTTGATAATGCAGAGAAATGGAGAAAATTGAATCTGATAGCAGCCAGTAAGGAGTCTCTTTGAAGGGCAAGAGCCTTGTGGAGAGCCAGCTTTGAAAGCCTGCGTGCAGGGAGAGGGGAATACTCTCTGGCATCACCCCTTCCTTCCCTGTCTGGCCTCAGCTTCCCTTTTCTGTGAAATATTTCCACCCTAGGATCAGGGCATCCCACACTCCTCTCCAACACATTTGAAACTCGGTGCTCCAAGTTTTTGCTTCCCCCTACCATCTCCCAAAACCCATTTTAAATGCTTCCTCCTCCAAGGATTCTTCCTTGGTCCCCCAACCTGGAGGGATCTCTCTTTTCTTAAAACCACCAGATCTTTTCTTCATACCTCCTCTCCCTCCCTGGGTCTTAGTTTCCTCATTTCTAAAATTAAGACAGCCTGAGTGCCATGGTCTGGTTCTTCCAGCTCAAAGACATCCAGGATTCCACTCTGTATGTTCTTGCAGTAGTTTTATCTTTCCCACCAGTCTATGAGCTCCTTGAAGGGCACACACCATTTTTTCCATCTATACTCAGTGTCCAGGACAGAGCATGGAGCTTTTTAGGCATCCATCAATGTTTTTGTGATGAAAAGGTCTGGAGGACCTCATTGAGATGGTAGACTCAGTGGAAATGTATGTCTCCAGTGCTTACTCAAAATCCCATGGAAGGACAGAAAAGGTCATTCATTTAAAGGCCAGATGATGGAAAACAATAAAGAATACCACCAGAAAACAGTACATGTCCTGATTTCAAACTCTATTACAAAGCTATAGTAATCAGAACAGTAGGGTATTAGCATAAAAATAGACATATTGGCATAAAAACAAGCATATAAAAACAGGAACAGAAAGTCTGGATGAATGGAATAGAATAGAGAGCCCAGAAATAAACCCACACATATATGGTAAATTAATTTACAACAAAGGAGGCAAGAATATACAATAGAGAAAACATAGTCTCTTCAATAGATGGTGTTGGGAAAACTGGACAGCAACATGCAAACGAATGAAACTGGACCACTATATTATACTATACACAAAAATTAACTTGAAATGGGTTAAAGATTTGAATGTAAGGCCTGAAGTCATAAAACACTTAGAAGATAACAGGCAGTAAGATCCTTGACATCAGTCTTGATGATTTTTTTGGATTTCACACCAAAAATAAAAGCAACAAAAGCAAAAATAAACAAGTGGGAATACATCAAACTAAAAAGCTTCTGCACAGTAAAGGAAACCAACAGAATGGAAAGGCAACCCATCAAATGAGAGAAAACATTTGAGCATCATGTATCCGGTAAGGGGTTAATATCCAAAATACGTAAAGCACTCACACAACTCAAAGCAAAAAAACAAATAATCCAATTTTTAAATGGGAAGACGACATGAATAGACATTTTTCCAAAGAAGACACACAGACCACCCAAAGGTGCATGAAAAGATTTTCAACATCTCTAACATCAGGGATGCCATATCATCTCACACCTGTAAGAATGGCTATTATCAAAAAGACAAGAAAAGTAACAAGTGTTGGTGAGGATATAGAGAAAAGGGACTCTTGTGCACTGTTGGTGGGAATTTAAATTGGTGCAGCCCCTATGGAAAACAATATGGAGATTCCTCAAAAATTTAAGACTAGAACTACCATATGATTCAACAATTCCACTTCTGGGTATTTATCCAAAGAAAACAAAAACACTAACTTGAAAATATATACACACCCCCATGTTCATTGTATTATATACAGTATATAAGGAAACAACCTGAAGTGTCCATTGACAGGTGAACGGATAAAGAAATACAATGGAATATTATTCAGCCACAAAAAAGAATGAAATCTTGCCATTTGTGACAACATGGACAGACCTTGAGGGCATTACACTAAGTGAAATAAGTCAGATAGAGAAAGACAAATACCATATGATCTCATTTATATGTGGAATCTAAAAGAAAACCCAACCAACCAAGTTCATAGATACAGAGAACAGACTGGTGTGCCTGAGGCAGCGGGGTAGGGGGGTTGGTGAAATGGGTGAGGAGGGAGTCAAAAGGTACAAAATTCCAGTTATAAAATAAATAAATCATGGGAATGAAATGTATAGGATGGTGACTATAGAAATACTGTATTGTATATTTGAAAGTGCCTAACAAAATAAATCTTAAAATTTTTCACCACAAGAAAAAAAATTCTGTAACTATGCCTAGTGATGGATGTTAACTAGGCTTACTGTGGTGACCATTTTGCACTATATACAAATATAAATCATAATAATTAAACTAACATAATGTATAATCAATTATACTTTAAAAAAAGAAAAGGTGGGGGTTATGTTTACTAGGCATTACTGTTCATATGCCAGTCTCTTACTATTATTTCTGTATTACCCAAGTAAGTTCCTGAGTATGGAATGGGAAAATATGAATAAATGTAAAAGTTTACACTAAAAAACCCACACATTTAAAAAAAATCACCACAAAATGAACAAAGTTGGAGGGCTTACATTATCCAATTTCAAAACTTATGATAAAGCCACAGTAATCAAGACCATGTGATGTTTGTGCAAGGATAAGTATATAGATCAATGGAACAGAACTGAAAGTCTAGAAGGAAATAATCACATGTATCATTGTCAGTTGATTTCTGACAAAGGTACCAAGACAATTCAAAAGGGAAAGGGTAGATTTTTCAACAAATAATATTGAGACAACTGGATATCCACATGAAAAAAAGGAATAAGAAAATAAAGGAATTAGACCTTTACCTCACACCATACACAAAACTAACTCAAAATAAACCATAGACCTAAATTTAAGAGTTAAAATTATAGAACACTTAGAAGAAAATGTAACCAAAAAATCTTCAGAACCTTGGGTTAGGGAAAGAGTTCTTAAATATGATACCATAAGCAAAATCCATCAAAGAAAAAATTAATAAATGGGACTTCCTTAAAATTAAGAAACTTTTGTACTTCAAAAGTCGTTGTTAAAAAAATGAATAGACAAGCCACAGATTAGGAGAGAATATTTACGAAGCATGTATTTGAGAAAGGACTGGTATCCAGAATATATAAAAAAATTTTACAATCCAATAGTAAGACAAACAACCAAATTTTAAAACGGGCAAAATTACTTATCAAAAAGAAAGCAGGAACTCAGATATTTGTATAGCAATGTTCATAGCATTATTCACAAGAGCCAAAAAAGGAAAATAACCCAAATGTCCACTAATGGATGAGTGGATTTAAAAAAGTGTTATATACACACAATGGATAATTTATTCAGCCTTAAAAAGGAATGAAATTTTGATGGATGTTACAACATGAATGAACTTTAAAGACATTATGCTAAATGAAATAAGCTAGACAAAAAGGACAAATAAATATTGTATGATTCCACTTATATGAGGTACCTAGAGTAGCCAAATTCATGGAGACAGAAAGTAGAATTGTGGTTACCAGGGGCTGGAGAGAGGGAAGAATGGGAGTTATTGTTTAAAGGGTAGAGTTTAGTTTGGGAAGATGGAAAGGTCCTGGAAATGCATAGTAGTGATACTTACACAAAAATATGAATGCTTCTATCTGTGGACTATTGTGAATAATGCGGCTATGAACATGGGTGTTCACATACCTCTCTGAGATCCTGCTTTCAGTTCTTCTGGTTATGTATCCAGAAGTGGAATTGCTAGATTAGATGGTAATTCTATTTTCAATTTTTTGAGGGACCAGCATCCTGTTTCCATAGAGGCTGCATCATTTTACATTTCTGCCCATGGTTGCACAAGGGTTCCAGTTTTTTCACATCCTTGTCAACACTTGTTATTTTCTGTTTTTTTAATAGTAGTCATCTGCTATAGTCTGAATGTTTGTACCCCTTAGGGCCTTTGGGAGGTACTGAGGTCTAGAGCGTAGAGCTCTCATGAATGGGATTAGTGCCCCTATAGGAGAGACCCCACAGACCTCCCCAGTCCCTTCCACCATGTGCGGACACTTGAAAAGAGGGCCTCACCCAACCATGCTGGCACCCTGATCTTGGACTTCTGACCTCTAGAACTGTGCGAAGTAAATTTGTATTGTTTATAAGGTACTGAGTCTATGGTATTTTGTTGCAGCAGCCCAAATGGGCAAAGACGCCATCCTAATGGGTGTGAGGTGAGTTACCCTTGTTTGGATGTTTTGGGTTTTTTTGTAATGGATGGCAAGCCAGAAGCGAGAAGGCAAGCATGGATTGTTGGATTTAAAGTCCTAGGATTTAGTCAGATAGCCTGGGTGACCATTCTAGCTATGTGACCTGCTAACACCAAGACAATAGGCCCAAAATGGAGTCACTTAACCCAGACTTAATCATGGTGCCTGTCCTCCCAGAAATGGAATCTTAAACCAGTCAATCAGGAATCACATGATCAACACTAGGTAGGTGATCTGCCCGATGGACCCCTGCCATCCCCTAAAGGAAGGTAACTTTAACAACCAACGCTTTCCCCCCATTATAATTCTTTGCTTCTGTTCCCTTCTGCCTATAAAAGCCTTTCATTTCCTGCATCCCCTCAAAGCTCCTTTCTCTCTGCTAGGTTGGATACTGCCCAATTCAAATAGATTTTTGCTCAAATAAAAATTTTAATATGCCTGTTTCTCTTTTAGTAGACTTCATGCACATTACCGTAAGACTTATTGCCCCATCTGTAAAATAATAATCATACCATTCTTCTAGAGTTTCAGGATCAAGTAAGATAATGTACTTAAGAGAATTTAGCAAAAGATAATCTCAAGTGTATCAATCTTTTGTGTCTTATTTCAAAGAATCATCTCCACCCCAAATACATAGTCTTCTTCCTCTCCCAAATTCTTTTAGAGCTTTGACTTCGCTCAAAGTCAGCTGAAATTATTTTTATATGAAAGAGGTAGCAAATTGTTCCAATACTTTTCACTGATTAGTGTATCCTTTTGTCACTCATTTAATCATCTCTTACTTCCAGCTACACAGGGGTCTGATTTTGGACTCTCCTGTTTGTCACAGTGATCTGTTCCCAAGCCAACACTACTTCCTAAAGCTTTAGCACAAGCGTTGCTGGCAGATTAGAGCAAGCTCTTTTTGTTGTTCCTTTTCAAAACTGGCTTGGTTTTTGTTGCACTGTTTTTCTAAACTTAGCCTAGTAGGTTCTCAAAAAAAAAAAAAAATCCCGGTGGGCTTTTGAATGGACTGTCCTGAAACACTCACTTGGAGGAAAACTGACATGTTTACAGCACTTTTGTCTTCTTACTGGGAAACTTATTTCCCAGAATTCTATTTCTCCCTTCTCAGCCAAACCGGTAGATCTGACTATTCTCTTTCATTGAGGACTGGGGCCACAACCATGGACAAAAGCTCTTATTATTCTACTTGTCCTTGGAGAAAGAAGGGGCTGGAGACAAACTGCCAAATGAGAAGATTTGAAAAGGAGCTGAACAATATGTTTTGGGGTGATAGGCTGTTCAGGGTGGTGACCTTGGAAACGCAGCTGACAGTTTGCCAAGACAGGCCGCTGGGCCTCCTGGGCTCTCCTCTAATAACTCTGGAAACAGGCAGCTTTGCAGGAGTAACTAGAACATTCCAGAAACCACAGGCCCTTCTGGCTGGGGGCTGGTTTTAACTTCCCCCAACCCCAATAAACAAATGAAGAAAGTGAGGAGAAAAAGACAAACCTATGTGGATCTGGGTCCCCTTCTTTCCCAGTGTTGAGCTTGACTTCACAGGAGGATCAAGTGCCGTCTGAAGGGAGGGGGATGCACTCTGAGCTCCATCCCGCACCTCAGCACACCAGTGGCCAGGTCTCAGGATTTCACTTTTCAACTGGGTGGTTGCCTCAGATTATGCTCCCCTACCCTCCCATCCCCCCCACCAAGGCCCTTGCCCTTTAAGGAAAGACCAGTCCTTGGCTCATGCCATTCACAGGATTTATTGTCACTTGCCAGGAGTAGCAAAGGAAGGGGACACACAACTGAGCTTCACCACAGGGAGGTGGCACTGGGCTACCCAGCACCATGTACACACGTTTCACACGGAGGGGCACGTCCTCATTGGCAGCAGCTGCATTTCTCCGCCTCTGCTTTGGCCCCCTCTCCACCTTTGCACACGCAATCCTTGGCACATTTCTCACACTCTGCAGGGCAGCAGGAACAGCAGCCTGCAGGTAACAGAGGGGGCAGGAGGTCTGCTGGCCTCCTCGACCCCACCATCCGTCCTCATCCAAGCGAGGGGAAAAGGAGAGGGGCTGGGGGCTGGTCTCTGTCCCTTCCTAGTCTCACACCTCATTTGACTCAGTATCTATGGTGTGTAAGCTGCATGCTGGGCTGCCATGGGAGAGGGGTACCAGAAACTAGCACCTTTGGTGAATGCAGGGGAGTCCTGGGGATTGTGGGGGTAGGTCCAGACCAGGGTAGCACTGGACCTTAGGGAGAAAGCATCACAGGACAAATGGCCTTGAAAAGGGCCTTGAAAGGATAAACTTGGAGGAGCAGAGATTGTACAGGTATAGAGGATCCGTCATACACCAGGGAGGTAGGGATCCTTCCTCAGACCTCCTGCTCCCCCAAGTCTATTATACTGCTTCTGGGAGATTTAGAGGAGGTCAGACTGAGGGGATCCAGAAAGGCCTGAACCCTGGAACTAACCCCAGCCTCACTAATGGCTTCCCCAGGCACTGGAGGTTTGGAAAGGAAAGGAAGGGCTGGACCAGGGTAACAGTTCTCAATCCCAGCTGCCCATTAGGATCTGGATTTACAAAAACATCTTGTCACAGGCCTGCTGTATCAATCACGGTGACGGGGAGAGGGGGTGGTGACCCGAGCGGCTGTATCTGAAGGCCTCCCCAGGTGATTCTGTCTCCGTGAGATTCAGAGGCAATTGTGTGGACAGACGCTGACTCGGTGGAGTGGAGAGGGCAGGGAAGAGGCAGAGGGGGGGTCCTCACACTCACTCTTCTTGCAGGAGGTGCATTTGCATCCTTCGCACTTGCAGGAGCCAGCGCAGGTGCAGGAGCCACCTAGAGAGGGAGACGCCACAGGAAGGGTTAATGTAGGTAAAACGCGGGATGCGGCCAGCCCTAAAAGGAGAAGGTGCCCTTTGAGATATTGCCATGCCCACCTTTTACGAGTTTTAAGATAGGAAATAAGTTCTTGAGCAAAGGCGCAGGGCATGGGGTTCTTTGCAAGTTAAGGGGCGCCCTGTGCCTAAGGATTGCGGCCGGGACTCACCAGTGGGACAGGAACAGGTCTCAGGGTCCATGTCGGGAGGAGCTGCTGCTGGAGGAGGTGAACTGGCTTCTCCCGGCAACTGGACGCATTAGCGGCAGCAGGTGGCGAGGCTTTTATAGCCCCAGGCGGGGGCGCGCATGCACAAGCCGCTTGACGCGGGGCGCCCCCTCTCCGCTTCTGAGTGCACAGACTTGCGCGGAGCCGCGCATTGCGGCAGCGGTCCCTTCTTCCCCCGCGTGCGCGTGGCCCGGGCCCTCCTTCCACCCCACCCCACGGCTGTGCGCGCAGCCGTGTGCACAGGGGAGTGCGGGCGCCGCCCGCCCCAACCACCCCCCCACCCGTGAGCGCGCAGCCACCCCAGTTCTCACCGTCTGTCCAAAGGAGGACATTCCACGCCCGCTCCCGTGCTCCCCACCTGTGTGCACTGCTGGGGACTCTGCTGCCGCTGCAGCCGCCTCGGGCAAGAGGTGTGCACTTTACCTCCTATGAAAGTGGAGGGACAGAAAGGGGATGTGCATGTTTCAGATCCCTTTCCTTCCCTATCCCCCACCTCCTTATTCTAGAATTCCCCAGCGCACCATATTCGTCCAAATGGGGTGCTAAGCCATCCTGCTGCTCTAGGGTGTCAAATGGGAAGAGACTCAACACCACTGGAAGGGCCTGCTGCACAGGGCCGAAAGGACGGGTGTCTTGCCAATGGGTTTCAGCCCCGGGCAAGTTCACTATGGATTCAATATGACCAAAGAAATGACCATAGAATGGTCTTGGGGTGAAAGGGTTATACCCAACTTTATTTCATGGTGGCAGGTCAATCACTAAAATCCCGTTCACTCAGAGTGAGTCTGCATGCAGCAAACCAGTCTCTTTCTCTGGGCCTCTCTACCTGCACAGACGTCTCATTCTGTCTTCAGCGCTGCCACCACTCCAGCCTCTGCTCTGCTCCCCTGCAGCCTTGCAGCCATGCCACTGTGTCGCGCAGGGGACTGGGTGAAGCTCTTTATATAGAGACAACAAGGTATTGCCCACACATGTGTAGTGAGCTAGCCGACCAGGGCCGGGTGAGAATCCTGGCCATAGGTACCTTCGCTTTATCCACAACAGGGCTGCGGTGACTAGCAGAAATTACTGGGGGGGGGGAGGGGTGGGGGGTGGTGTTAGGTAGCCGAGTCCCACCTGCAGAGGGAAGCAGGTCTTCCAGCCCCTGAAAGATATCCTCATCAAATCCTAGAACCTGTGACCATTACCTTATTTGGAAAAAGGGTCTTCACAGATGTAATTAAATGAAGGATCTTGAGATGAGAGCATCTTAGATTGGGCCCTAAATCTAATGACAAGCATCCTTTTAAAAGCCACAGAGAACAGACAGAAAAGGAGAAAGGGGAGTCTGAGGAGACCCCATCATCAGGTATCTAGGTTGGTTCTCAACATTGGCTTCATGAATTTCAAATTGCAGAGCTCACCAACTCTCACACGTTTATTTCTTGTTTGTTTTGATTTTGCCTAAGGGTACTTCTCTGGCCTAGGCCCTCAACTGCCCCTAGCCCTCAGGCTTCAATCTGTGCATGCCAACACAGTCTGCCAAAGCGGCGTCCCTCCAGTCCCCTGAGGCCTCTCTGCTTTCCCTGGGATTGAGGCTTCACAGCTGGCAGGGCGATCTCCCCCCGTCTTCCACCAGGATGGGCAAATGGATACCAAATAGCTGGTAAAGCATTATTTCTGGGTGTGTCTGTGAGGACATTTCCAGAAGAGATGAGCATTTGACTTGGTAGACTGAGTAAAGATTCCATTACCAAAGTGGGCGGCCACCAGCCAACCTGCTGAGGGCCTCAATAGAACAAAAAGGCAGAGAAAGGGCAAATTTTCCCTCTGCCTACCTGAGACATCCATCTTTTCCTGCCCTCAGACACTGGTGCCCCTGGTTCTCAGACTGAATTACACCACTGTCTTTCCTAGGTCTCCAGCGCGCAGGCAGCAGACGGTGGGACTACTCAGCTTCCAACACCCTAGGCACCACGCACCTTGTTTGAACAGATGAGGAGACCCAGAGACAGCCAGGGTGTCGTCCAAATCACACAGCAAGGTTGTAGTGAAGTTAGAACTTGAGCCACATCCCTTGACTCCAAGTCTGATTCCACTGGGTCAGCTTCCCAAAGTAGGATGACTTTATAAAATAATCTGGATTCCAGTAATAACAGTTATCCTCTTTCAATTCATTATCAATCTTTCTGATTATAAAAGGAGATGCAGCCTGATGGTGGGATGTCTTCCTTGCCCCTCCCATGCTTACCCAATTCTCCTTAATAACACAGAAAGGGTAGGGAGTCAGGGAAGGGATGGGAAGGAAGCCTCAGCAGACCTTAGAACCTAACTAGAAATATAATAACCTTGCCTTTCTTCTCTGTCTCCATGGTCACCTCCTGTTTATGGCAAATGATTCAGTTTCTCCTCTACAGTAGTGACACAAGATTTGTTTTTAAAATAAACTTAAGGATAACAATAGACCAGGTGTAATGTGATTATGACTAAAATCACGTAGGTGGTTCTTGAAGGAAAGGGGTTGGGGAAATATTACCCTACACCAGGCTGATCTCCTGAGTGCTCAAATCCAACTTGGCTGCTACCTCTGTCTCTTCTGCCTTACTTAGTCCTTGCTAGTCAGGCATTGATACCTTTGCGTGGGTTCTAAAGGCCTCAAGGAATTCTGTCCTTCTCTGATCATTGGTGGGATGGGGGCTGTTGGAGGAAGGAGGAAGGGAAGGGCTGCCTCCGTGCTTCCAGATTTTATAAGGTGGCCAGGTTAACCCCTGAAACCATGCCAGTATCTTGGCCACTGAGGGGTTTCCTTCTAGCTGTAGGGATTGTAACATGGAGTTTTCCCAAGGGGCTAAAGCTCCTGGATAGAACAGGGACAGAGGTGGTCTGCCATCTCCTTTCACTGAGGGCCTGGGGGAATAGTCATTAAACCCTGTGCAAGTCAAGGGCTCAAGCTGAGCTGATGTGAGTATTTGTGGGTTGGGATTCAAAATGGCCCTTGTGGAAGTTCCTGTGCATGGCTGGTTGGGGCAGATGCTTCGCAGCTCAGAGGGAGGGAGTTATGATGGGGAAATGTCCTCTTTAGCTGGGGCTCCCAGAGAAAGCCCCTGAACTACAAGGGCCACTCTGGGCTGTCTGCTAGACTCCCACAGAAGGAGTACAGTGGGGGTCCTGGGCTGCCCACATGACCCCTGACACTGCTGACACCACCTTGGTAGTGCCACCAGAATCTTCTTCCTAAATGCAGTGAGTGGAGACTGAGGTTCTTTTTTCTTTTTTCTTTTTTTATTTTTATTTTGGTATTATTAATGTGAAATTATATGAGCAACATTATGGTTACTAGATTCCCCCTATTATCAAGTCCCCACCACATACCCCATTACAGTCACTGTCCATCAGCGTAGTAAGATGCTATAAAATCACTACTTGTCATCTCTGAGCTATATGGCCTTCCCTGTGTCGTCCCCACTGCTACATTATGTGTGCTAATCATAATGTCCCCTTTTCTCCCTTCTCCCTCCCTTCCCACCCCTCTTCCCCAGTCCCTTTCCCTTTGGTAACTATTAGTCTGTTCTTGGGTTCTGTGAGTCTGCTGCTGTTTTGTTACTTCAGTTTTTTCTTTGTTCTTATACTCCACAAATGAGTGAAATCGTTTGATACTTGTCTTTCTCCACCTGGCTTATTTCACTGAGAATAATAGCCTCTAGCTCCATCCATGTTGTTGCAAATGGTAGGATTTATTTTCTTCTTATGGCTGAATAATATTCCATTGTGTATATGTACCACCTCTTCTTTATCCATTCATCTACTGATGGACACTTAGGTTGCTTCCATTTCTTGGCTATTGTAAATAGTTCTGTGATAAACATAGGGGTGCATATGTCTTTTTCAAACTGGGCTGCTGCATTCTTAGGGTAAATTCCTAGGAGTGGAATTCCTGGGTCAAATGGTATTTCTATTTTGAGTTTTTTGAGGAACCTCCATACTGCTTTCCACAATGGTTGAACTAATTTGCAGTCCCACCAGCAGTGTAGGAGGGTTCCCTTTTCTCCACATCCTCGCCAACATTTGTTGTTGTTTGTGTTTTGGATGTTGGCCATCCTCACTGGTGTGAGGTGATATCTCATTGTGGTTTTAATCTGCATTTCTCTGATGATTAGCGATGTGGAGCATCTTTTCATGTGCTTGTTGGCCATCTGAATTTCTTCTTTGGAGAAGTGTCTATTCATGTCCTCTGCCCATTTTTTAATTGGCTTATTTGGTTTTTGTTTGTTGAGGTGTGTGAGCTCTTTATATAATTTGGATGTCAAACCCTTATTGGATATGTGAGACTGAGGTTCTTAAGGGTGACTGGGTTTCATGTCACAAAGACCTGACTTGAGTCTCCCCAGGTCCCTCAGTTCTTCAGTGAGGATAATAATACTCCTTATACTCCTTATCTCTTGGGTTATGGTGAGCATTAAATGAGATTCCTCATGCAGATTGCCTAACCCATAACAGGGGCTCAACAAACAGTGCTAAGTGAGCACTTCCCAGTTCAGAGAGCCTCCAGGATCTGGACCTAGAAGAAGACAGACTCCAGTTCCCCTTTAGCCTACTCTTCCAAACTCTCCATGGTCTGGCCCTCACCTACCTAGGCAACCAAAGGTAATCCATGCTAACCCAGGTATATGCTCCAGGCTTTCCTGCCTCCATGCTTCTGCTCATGCTGTTACCTTCTCTTGGAATGTCCTACCCACAATTTTCACCTGCTTAAAATCCTACACATCCTTTCAGGCCGTGCTCCAATGCTCTATCCTTAGGAAGTCTTTGCTCTTGCCTGCAGCCAGATGTAACTACCCTTCTTGGAATCTCCATTGGGTTTTGTCTGGAGTTTTTCCTTCCTTTAGGAGAGGGGCACAGGTAGTCTGACCATCTCCCTGACAGACTCTGAGGCCCCCAAATGCAGAGGTTGAGAGACGGTTCCTTCTTCTCCTCCCTTCTGTGCTCCTGGTACAGCTGAAATGTCTTTGAATATTGAGTGAATGAATCCATGTGAGAACTGAGAGTCTGACTTTGGGCTCACCCTTGTTGTGGGACCCCTTGGAGGCTGGGTCATGAAAGGAGTCAGACTGAATTAAATATGCATTACGAAGTTACCCTGTGGCCCCCACCATCCTGCTTTGCCCAGTTAGAAACATGGTGAATTCCCTCATTCCATCCCACAGCTATTTATTAAGCACTGCCTTAATCCAGACCTGTGCTAGGAATAGCAGACACAAGAATGAATAGGACAATGTCCATCTTCACCGAGAACCCACAGGCTGGGTGAGGAGCTAGTTAATGAAATCAGCACACAAGGTGAGTGCTGCTAGGAGTGTGCACAGAGTGGTAGCACTCCTGCCTTTCTATATACACCAATCTCCCTTCTCTCCCATCCTTCTTAGATCCCACCTCCACCCAGGTCTGGGACAGGCAGCATGGCCTTCTCCCAGGAGCTTACCCTGGAGCTGCTTGACCTAGAGTCAAAGTTCCCTCTCACATCTCACCCTCAGTGGATTTCAACTCAGGGCAATTTTGCCTCCTATGGGATACTTGGCAATGTCTGGAATGTTGCTTTTGGTCATCCCATCTGGGTGCAGATGCAGGTGGGGGTAGTGATGCTACAGGGATTTAGTGGGCAGAGGTCAGGGATGCCACTAGACACCTTTCAGTGCACAGGACAAGCCCCCAAAACAAAGGGTTACCCGGCCCAAGATGTCAGTAGTGCCAAGGTTGAGAAACCCTGCTTTAACTTATTCTATAACGACTCCAAGATGATTTTTAGCAACTCAAACATGTAGGGAAGGGAGCCAGGGAATCAGAAGACCTTCTTTCCAACCCATGCCTTATCATCAGCTTGCCTCTTTGGACCTCTGGTTCATCCTATGTTAAATGTGGATGGCCAACTCTAGCTCTGCTTCCTAGGTGAAGGTTTCTGGAGGCTGAACTATGAGAATGTAAGCAAGAGAGCTTGCCAGAGGAGGTGGATGGTGAGGCTGGCTGGGCTTGGAGTGGGAGGGAAGCTGCTATGGAACCCATGTGTCTTGTGTCTTGCCAATGGGTTTTAGCCCCGGGCAAGTTTGCTATGGATTCAATGTGACCAAAGAAATTGACAGTAAAACATTCTTGGGGTGAAAATGTTATACCCAACTTTATTTCCAGGTGGCAGGTCAGTCACTAAAATCCCATTCACTCACAGTGAGTCTGCATGCAGCAAGCCAGTCTCTGCCTCTGGGCCCCTCTGTCTGCATAACCGTCCTCTGGGCCTCTCTGCACAGCTATCCCACACAGCTGTCCTCTGGGCCTCTGTCCTCGGCGCTGTCACCACTCCAGCCTCTGCTGTGCTCTCCTGAAGCCTTGCAGCTGTGCCACCGTGTTGCATGCAGAGCACCAGGCAGAGCTCTTTATATAGAGTCAACAGCCATGTATTGCCCACAGGTGTGCAGTGAGCTAGTCAACCAGGGCCAGGTGAGAATCCTGGCCACAGGAACTCTCATTTTATCCACACTCCACCCCTCCAGGATTCTCTCCTCTCAATCTATGTGCCTTTAGTCCTCTGCAATGGTCCCTGTGCAAGGAAGCTCGAACATTGTTCTCCAGCCTCTCCAGCAAAATTTCTTGCAGACACACAGGCTGGACTCATGGCTCTGTCTCTGACCTCTGCCTCTTTAGTCTTAATGGCTAGAACTGCTGCTCTGGTTTCAGTTGTTGCCATAGCTCCAGTAAGATCTTATTTGGCTTCCCATCTAATTTCCTTCCATCTACTCCTCCCCATATCAAATCAACCCACATCTGGGTCCTTGTAACCTTCATGGGGCCCCTTAAATTCTTCTTGTGAGTCACCTCACATTTTGTAATCACTGCCTCAAGGCAGGCTGCACTGTCAGGGAAGACAGCTTTCGCATCTCTGATCCCGAGAGAACAATTCCACCCACCCCTAAGTCCCACAGCCACCAGCTCAGCCTGAGTATAGGGGCGGACCATAGAGTGCTCCACGACCTGGGGAGGGCGCTGCTCCTCTCCTTGGGGAGCTTTCAGCTGCTGGGTCTTTATTTTCTTTAGAACCACTGGGCAGGCTTTCAATACAGGAGGGATTGATGACGGCACCACCCCTTCATCCTTCCCCAGCTCCTCCATTTCTGGGGCTGATGGCACCTTTCTCTCCCCTCCCCCGAGTGCCTCCTCTGTTACAGTGCCTCGCAGCAATGCCAGCTCAGTCTTCAGCAGCTCTCTTACCTTCACCTCAATGCTTCCCAGCTGACGTTCTCGTGCCGCCTCTGCCTGTGCTTCCCTCAGGATTTCGTCTTTTTCCTTGATGGCCTCTTCCTCCTTCAGAACACCTGGCAGTGCTGCCGTCTCATTCTGTAAAGAATTGTTTACCTCTCCAGTGGCACCTTGCTGTCAGCATTCTCATGCCATCTCCTCTCTCATCAATGCCATTTCTCTCTTCAGGGAATCCACAGAAGTTTGCAGCTCATGTTCTCGTGCTGCCATTTCTTGGGTCTCTTCTGTAGACCTTTTTAATACTGTGAGAAGCAGCCAACCCACAGTCCCTGCTGCCTCACAGGCACTCTGTTTCTCAAAGGATTTACTTACTATACTAAGGGCTACCCCTACTGCCTCAGGTGTCACCTCCACTTGCCTCCAGTGCTGGGGTGGGGCCCAGTCCGCTAGGAGGCAAGCCATCTCAGACCACATACCCATTAGGGGACAATCCACTGTCTCCCCATTCACAGGGGCAGCCCGCTGAAGCACCCCTCCCATAAGGGCAGCCTGTCTTTTTCCTTGGTCAACATGAACCCTGCCAACTACACCAGTTGTCTTGCCAATGGGTTTCAGCCCTGGGCAAGTTTGCTATGGATTCAATGTGACCAAAGAAATAGACAGTAAAACATTCTTGGGGTGAAAGGGTTATACCCAATTTTATTTCCACAGTGGAAGGTCAATCACTAGAATCCCATTCACTCAGAGCGAGTCTGCATGCAGCAAGCTGGTCTCTGCCTCTGGGCCTCTCTGCCTGCACAGCCACAGCCATCCTCTGGGCCCCTGTCCTTGGTGTTGCCACCACTCCAGCCTCTGCTCTGGTCTCCTGCAGCCTTGCAGCTGTGCCACCGTGTTGCGCATAGAGCACTGGGCGGAGCTCTTTATATAGAGTCAACATGTATTGCCCACAGGTGTGCAGTGAGCTGGTCAACCAGGGCCAGGTGAGAATCCTGGCCACAGGAACTCTCATTTAATCCACACTTGCCAATGGGTTTTAGCCCTGGGCAAGTTCATTGTGGATTCAGTGAGACAGAGGAATAACAATGGACATTCTTGGGGTGAAAGGGTTTAGTACCCGGCTTGTTCTCCCAGCAATAGGTCAGGCACTAGAATTACGTCTGCATGCAGCAGTCTGCAGGTCTGCAATCTTCCTTATCTCTGCCTCCACACAGAACACTGGGCAGAGCTCTTTATATAGTGACTCAGTCAATAATAGCTTATTGCCTATGGGTGTGGAAGCAGTAGCCTAGCAGCAGGTCAGTTACATCACCAAGTAGTTTAGGCTCAGGTGAGGATTCTGGCCATAGGAACCTTCGCTTTATCCACACCATGACTTTTGTAGCCATGTGGCCCAAGTTTCCCAAGATGGTTCAATTTCAAGCATTCTGCCCTGTCCTTGTCTTCAAAAATTAATTGTACAGTTCAGGCCATCTGTGCGTCAGAATAAAAAACACGGCAGTCTGAGCATAAGATTGTATATCAATGATACCTTAATAAAACAAACAATAACATGGCAGTCAAGATCCCTTCCCCCTCTCCTCTCTTGTTATTGTACAAATTTTTGAAAAATTAAAAAAAAAAACATTGTGGATAAATGAAGGTTCCTGTGGCCAGGACTCTCACCTGGCCCTGGTTGGCTAGCTCACTACACATGTGTGGGCAATACGTTGTTATTGACTGTATATAAAAAGCTCCGTCCAGTGCTCTGGATGACATGGTGGCATGGCCACAAGGCTGCAGGAGAGCAGAGCAGAGGCTGGAGTAGTGGCAGTGCCGAGGGTAAAGAGGCCCAGAGGATGGCTATGCAGGCAGAGAGGCTGTGGATAAAATGAAAGTTTCTGTGGCCAGGATTCTCAGCTGGCCCTGGTTGGCTAGCTCACTGCACAGGTGTGGGCAATGCATTGTTGTTGACTCTATATAAAGAGCTCTGCCCAGTACTCTGGGTGACATGGTGGCACGGCTACGAGGCTGCAAGAGAGCAGAGCAGAGGCTGGAGTAGTGGTGACACCAAGAGCAGAGAGGCCCAGAGGACGGCTGTGTGGGCAGAGAGGCCCAGAGGACGGCTGTGCGGGCAGAGAGGCCCAGAGGACGGCTGTGCGGGCTGAGAGGCCCAGAGGCAGAGACCGGCTTGCTGCATGCAGACTCACTCTGAGTGGACGGGATTCTAGTGATTGACCTGCCACCGTGGAAATAAAGTTGGGTATAACCCTTTCACCCCAAAAACGTTCTACTGTCATTTCTTTGGTCACATTGAATCCATAGCAAACTTGCCCTGGGCTGAAACCCACTGGCAAGACCCATATATAATCCTTTAAAATATACAAATAGAAGCCTACAATACACACTGATTTATAAATAACCTTTTTCCTTGCTCAGTAGTAGATTATGAACATCTGTTTTTGAATTTAGCCTAACTGTTACAGTTTTATTTTAGTAGATTAATTCCACAATTCATTTAGCCAGTCCTCTACTTTGAGATATTTTTGTTGTTTCCAAATCTTCACTATTATAATCCATGCTGTGATAAATATCTTGGGAGCTTTTGTGTGTGTACATTTGTGATTTTTTCCCTTAGGCTACAACATTCTTTAGGGTAGATTTTCTGGGTTAATGTATACTTATTTTTTTCCCTTTTCAACAGTTTCTATTTATTTTTTTAAATGCTACTTTAGTAAATTTTGGACAATTCAGAAAAATAGAAGGAAAGTAAAAATCATCTTTTTTCTGTGATTTGAACACAACCACTGCTAACAGTTTATTTCATCTATATATTTTGCATTGTGTGTCTTTTTTAAAAATGTGTAATTTGTAGCCTAATACTTAAGATTTTACCATAATCATCTTCTGTGTTTTGCATATTTAACAGCTGTATCATATCCTACTGTGTGTGGGGCCATAGCTTACTTGAGCACTTTGATAAATAGATTTCAAGTTTTTTCCTGTTTTTTACAATTGTGAATAGTACTACAGTGAACCTTTCTGTGAGTGATGGTTTTTTTCCTGCTGAATTTGTAAATTCCTTAGAATAATTTCCAGAAATGTATCTACTGAGGCAAATGGGAAGAATGATTGGATGGTTATTTGATGTACACTGCCAAATTATTTTAAAAGCTCTATGCCCTGTGAATCTGGGTGGTTTACACATTGTTGAGGCCTTTTATACTTAATGGCCTAATTGACCCTTGGAGAGCTTGTCCTGATTTATCCTTTCAGCAGCTGTCTCTGAGGGTTCTAGGCCCTTTCTGGGACCTCTTGGGCCCCACACTCAGCCAGAGTGAGGCTTAAATGGCTCCCTCAACCCTATGCAATTCCTTAGAGCTCAGAGATGACTCCAGCCACCCCTGCCTCTGGGTCTTGGGCACCCCCTGCAGTCTGTGTGAGGAACTTCCTTCTCCGTCCTGGACCTGGGCTCCATTCCTTTCCCACCAAGCGCTGGTCTGGTTTCCATCCCGCTGGGGTGTGTCCTGAGCTGGTGCAGTCTGTCACAGTCCCTCATGGGTCGCCATTGCCTCTTAGGCACCACAGGAACACAGTCCATGAAGTATCATCTTCCTGATACACAACTTTCCTGCTTCAGGCAGCCTTCTTGCTGATTGATCAACAGAAGCCTAGAAAAGTCTACTAAAATCCCTGCTTATAGAGCTCCTACTATGTGCACAGACCCTATGCTATGGTGCATTAGAAGAGCTGCATAATGGCAGTATTTACTATCATCAAACTTAATTGGAATTGTACTGGTGTAGTGAAAGCTGATTGTCAGCTATCTGGGGGGAATAACAAAGACTCGGTTTCTCTTTACATTGCTTGCTGTAAAATTGCAAGAACTTCAGTGAACAGAAAGAACCAGATTCTCCTGGTCCATGACTGCCCACTCACCCAGTCCTGAAGGTGGGCACAGTTAACCAAACCAGGGTAGCTAATGCCCTGCATGTTTTGGACTTCAGGATTTTCTTAGCTCTTCACAGACCTCCCACCTGTTCATGGCTGATTCAGTGCTAAAGTCCCTTAACTAGCACCATTCACACAATGAGGCATTCTGGGCCAACACTATGCCAGGAATGCCTGGCTAAGATCAGGTTACCCCCAAAGCAGGGGTACTCCATGTACCAGTAATTTCTTTGGGTGGAGATCCCAGGAAGCACTTAGGAGAATGGAGAAATGAGGCAGGCAAGGCAGAAAGCCAGTATGGGGTATGTTAATGAGCAGGTCACTATTGGGGGTTTTTGGAGCTCAATGAGGTTGGATACTTCTGGGGGCAGTGCAGAACATGTATCAGATTTGTTCTTTAGGGGAAAGATGCTGGGGTATTTATCCTGTTTTTCACCTGTTAAGAGCTGTTCCCAGAGGTGTTGACTCCCCAGCACTGCCAGCCTGCCCTGTGCATGCATCAGGTAAGCTCAGGTAGCAGGAGGGAGCCTTGGACTGAGCTGCAGGATGGTGTGGTGAGCAGCCATCTGTAGGAGGGATGTGGGCTGGTGTTACTGCATCTGTAACCAGAGCCAGCCCTTCTTGGGCCTGCCGGGTTAGGTAAAACAGTGCTCTGAGACACCAGACAACCATGAGTGAAAACTTTATTGCTTTAAGCACTTTACACGAATGTCAACAACAACGCTACATCTGGGCGAATATATAAAAAGCATTATCTATTGTACAATTATTCCAACTTCTTGACTAATGCACTGTACAGACATTTCCCAGGCCTTGCCCCCAGCATGATGGATATGTTTCATGGGCAGCAGCTGCACTTGTCTGAGCCCCCTTTGCAGACGCAGCCCTGGGCACACTTGGCACAGCCCGGGGGGCAGCAGGGACAGCAGCCTAAAAGGGTCAGGAGATGGACAGATCAGCTTTGGGTCACCATTCCCGTCTTACCACTTCCCCTCCTACCTCTTAGAGGAAGTAGGAAAAGAAGAACATTGCACAGGCTTCCACCCACATTAGCAAAAAAAACTGGGACAGAAAGTTGTGGGGTGGTAAAGCTAGAAGGATCTTAGGAGTCATCCGGAGTCCATCAGAAGCCCAGAGAGAGGAAGGGGGTTGCCTAAGGTCATTGGACAGTGGCAGATCCAAGACTAAGAGCTCCAAACCCAAGACTAAGATCCAAAACCCAGAGCTCAGGACTCTAGGCCATGCTCTATCCCTTTCCCCATCGGGCAGGATAGAATCTCCCCTTAGTCCTCTTCCTATTCCAAACACCTGAAACACCATGGATGCCCCCATCCGGAGCTTTGCCCTGGGTCTCTGTACACCTTTCATTTCAGAGCTCTCCCACAGGGATAAAAGGCACCCAGAAACTCCTCAGTCCCACCCCTACTGGAGGGTTGAGGATGGAGGGAACAGACTCTGCTCGCTCCCAGCCAGCAGGGTCCCTGGTCACCATAACTCACTTTTCCGACATGTTTTACAGTTGCAAGATGTGCATTTGCAGTTGTCTCCGCAGATGCAAATTCCTCCTAGGAGAGAGGACAGAGCCACAAGCATGAGGACCTGGCTGGAGAGGGAGACACAGGTATGCTGCAGACCTCTGCGGTGGCAAGGTGCCTGGGCTGTCCTTGGTGGCATGGGGCGCTGGATAAGAGGATGAAGATGCTGCCCAGCATCACCCCAGTGGCAAAGACCATCCCGTGCTTCCCAGTCACAGTCTAATGGGCAGAAACTGGAATGGCTGCATTGGCCCCTCGCTAGGATGCTGATAAAATGCCGATTCAGGGGACCAGTCCTTGAGATATTCTGATTCTGAAGTCCGGGTGGGGAAAGGGAATCAATATTTTTAAAAATCCATCCAGATGATTCTGATGTGCTATCAGCTTTGGGAACCTCTAAACTAGGCCAAGTCTACCAAGCTCAAGGTTCCCAGGGACTGTCAAAATCTTTGATAACCTCCTCACCTTTTCAAGGTATCAGGCAAGATGGAAATCCTGAATGGGTAGGAGAAGGATCCAAGGACATAAACAAGCTCAAAGTGAGAGCCACAATGGTTTTCATATCATGAAACCACCTACACTTAAAAATCATCCCACCTATCATTTTAAGTTTCAAAATGCTGGAAACTTCTGTCTCTTTGGCAAGTTTGTGGTGCAGACATGTCCTGTTAAGGACCAGAGAGGCTTGTGATACTTCTTGATACCATTTCCCAAGGCTCAGGTTGGCTCTGAACCCTGACTCCTCTCCTCCTGGCCAACAAGCTTCTGTGGAATTGAGGGGTTTTAGAGATGCTGGAGTCCACATACGCGTCTAGTATCTCCCCTGACACCTGCCAGTGCTTTATGATTTTAGCACTGGGAAGTGAGCAGTGGGGATGAGTGACCCTAGTTTTCATATGAGGAAACTGAGGCCTGGAAATAATGTGTCAGGAGTGAATGCCAGCAGGGCACCCAAGTCAAGTAGCCGGGTTCTGGGCCAGGGCTCTTTCCCTGCCCTGGTGGCTGCCCCTAGGAGCCGCGGCTAAGTGCGCCGCAGTCTCCCCTGAGGAAGGCTCTCAGTGCCGGCCCATCATCAGGCAGGGAGCCGCAGAGAGTAGGAGCTGCCCCGGCCGCCAGCCCGAGACAAACCCCATTCATGGGTGGCTCCTGATTGGATGAAGAGAAGCAGTGATCAGAGTCCTGGGAACTCCCTGTAGGAAGCTGTCCTAAGGTCCTGGGACCCCAGGGTGGGGATCTTTACTCACCAGACATGCAGGTACATTCCCCAGGGTCCATGGTCCAGGTGTCCGAGAAGCTCCAGTGCTGCCACAGCTGAGGAGGATGGGAGGCTGAGTGAGCAGCTGCCAGAGGCTCCCTATTTATAGCCATGTAGGTGTGGCCTTCTGCTGACTCCACCTCTCCCTGAGGCCAGACGCCCTGCACCCGGCCCAGCCAGACGCCGCGGGCTGCGGGCTGGGGAGAGCAGGCAGGAGGAGGGCGGCGGAGAGGGAGAGCAGCACGTCATCCAGGTGGCTTCTCACAAGGGGCTTAGGTGTCTGCACCACCCATCTGCCCACCTGCCAGCGTGTCAGGGAGCCAGGCTCAGGTTCAAATGGCACTTGCGATGCTCAGATTGGCAGCTACATCCCATCGACCCGGTCTCCAAGTCCCATGCATTCTATTGTCTGCCTTTTTCTTCCCCCCTTCACAGGGGCTCCTCCTGCCTGGGTCAGCGCCTCCTTCTGACTCCCCTGATGGGCCGTAAAAGCCTGGGCCCTGGGCTTTAGAAGGGCCCTGTCAGGGCCTGTCCTGGGTGTGCCCTGCAGCTCGCATGGGTGAGAAGGCTGGTAGTCGGGCATGTGTCCCCCCAGTGCCGGAACCTCTCCTACACTGCACATGGGGCACTTTGGATCTGGAGTTTTCTGTCATCCCAAGCCTGCTTGCTTACAAGGGTTTGCTTAATCTTCATCTCTAGACCGCTGAGGGCAGGCGTACAGCTCTCCTCAAGCCCGAGGAGTGGCTGGAGGTGGCTGTGTGCTGGGGGTGCAGACAGTTTGGAGGGGTGGGCTGGGTGTGTGTGAGGCCTCTCACAGCAAGGGAAGGAACTGGGCTGGGAAGAGAAGAGAGGTGGGCCACAGATTGGGTGTTGGGGCCACGTGGCAGATCTCCTGGCACCTCTGTGTTCCCACGTGAGGATCTGAGAATTACACATTTGAACCTGGCCCTCCAGGTTGCTATGAAACTCTCTTTGTCAAGGTAGGAGGACAGGGTGTATTTCATTTGTTAACTTGATTTAAAACTTTTAAATATTTTAGTCAGGTGGTATGTGAACCTCCAATTGTACTCTTGCTCCATCCCTCTAAATATTAGGAGGGACCTAGAATGAGTCTTCTGTGCCCTCACCTCCTTCTCTTCATTCTCCACACTACCCCAGAGATACAGCCCTAAAAACAGCAGAGGCCATGTTACTCTCTTGCTTGAAACCTTCAGCGGCTTCCCACCATCTGCTGGACGAAGCCCAGACATCTTAGCCTTGCACCCCCAGCTCAGCTTACATTTCCACACTCATTGCCTGCTTCTCCCTTCGTCTGCCAAAACCCAAGGACTCCAGGCTCCCTCTACTTGCCTTGAACTTTCCCACCTCCAGGTCTTTGCTCCAGTCAGGTTTCGTCCTTCCCCTACCACCTAACAAAGCCCCAATAAATTGTCTCCTCTTACCGAGGCCTGAGCTCAAATGCCATTTCTTGTGTGATGGAAGCAAGCGGGGACTGGGGAGACACTTAACCACCTACCCATCTTTCTCATAACCTCATCCTTTGCCTTAGACACAGGCTACCTTTCTGTCTTATGTGAAGGTGCCCTCCAGATGATGCCGCTTCGGGTTTCCCCCACAAGCTGCCGTCCTCACCCACTCTCCCTACAGAAATTCTGGAGCTGCTGTTGATTACACTTTCTTCAGGAAGCTGCCTCTGATCTCTCCCTTTCCAGCTGGGAGAAGTCTCTTCCCTCTTTGACCCTTCAGTGATGTATCTATACATTCCTCATGACAGTTACTACTTTTTACTCTACTCTATGATTATTTGTGTTAATGCCCTTCACTGCAAGCTGGGACCTCGCAGGGGCAAGACTGTGTCTGAAGCATCTCTATATTTGCATAATATTCTGCACACCGTTTAGTGGATGTTGACCGAAGGAATGAAGCAGATGAATAGTCAAATGACCTGAAGACATGAATGAGTGAGTGAGCATGTAAGTGAACAAATGAATGAGTGCATGAGTGATGAGTGGGCAAATGTATGAATCTCCTGCATGTGGGTATTGAGGACCTCTGCAGAAACATACCATCACCATTCAGAAAGGCAAAAATGTGGGGCCCGACCATAACCAGCAGAGAGAGTTTCTCCCATTTGTAGGTTAGTGGGGTCTCCATCACTCATCCATAGGGACCACTGGGGCCTCAGTCTAGCCCATGCAATCATGGGTTTGAGCTGGGAACTTCTAGTGAGAAGAATGGGATTCAACCCCAAGGTCATCAGTAAGGCACTGGGGAAGGGTAAGTGGTGGCAGTATTGTAGTGATCCAAATATAGTCCCTGTCTGAAAGGAGCGTGCAGCCCTAGGGCACCCAGGCATATTCATTCATTCGGCATCTTCCAAAGGCCAGCATTGTGCTGGGCGCTGGGGAGCCAAGGGTGAGTAAAAACAGAGCTTACAGTTCAGAAGGTCAGGAGGACATCTCAGTCCAGGAGACCCACAACTGGACAGGGCTACTCTCAGAGTCCCCGGGCTGGACCTGTCCTCCTGGGTCTGCATTCCCAGCCCAGTCCAGCCCATCCCTTGGCAGGCCCAGCTCCCCTCCCTCCATCTTGTGTGCGCCCTGGAGCAGATATGAATGCCCTAGAAGGTCTGGCCCAACCAAGTGAGCTCAGAGAGAGGAAGGTATTGTTTTTACCCTTATCTAAGACATCCCTCCTCACTCTCTGAGCCAGGAATCGCTTCTCTGTTGGATGACTGACACTTTGATGGTGCTTAAAGCCCAACTGAATGAGAATATCGACATGAAGAAATTTCCCAGTTTCTGGGCTGTTGGACTGAACAAGCATGTGTAGCGTTGGGTAGACAAGTCTGCGTCGAACTGTGCTCTGGGCTGTCCACTTCCTCTTATACAGTCCTTCCTCCAGTGCCCGGGGAAGTGTGTCCGCAGGCCCCTTTTGCCGCTTGGCCTGTCTTCCGGGTCTCACTCTGGTCCCTTCATGGCAGCAGGAGAAGCACATACATGCCACCTCTAGAACTTGCAGTGGCTGGCAGGCACGACTTAAACCCCCCACTTAGAAAATTAATATATCTTCAGAGAAGTGATCCTTAGCCTTCTAGGGGAGTTCAAGGAGCCCTTTAAAAATCTGATGAAAGCCCTGGACCCTCTACCCAGAAAAAAGTGCACAAATACACAGCAGAGAAAGACAGCAGAGAAAGGTCCTGTGCCATGACTCCACACCCTGGTCCACGTTTTGCTTTGGGGATCACCATTCTTTCCCATACAGGAACCCTCTGGACACGCTTATTATCCTGGTTTATGAACTGGCCTTTCTCTAGCCTACAAGCTCCTCACGACCAGAAGCTGTGTTTATGAATAACACTGAGCCCTGCCACGTAGTGGGTGCTCAACTATTTATAGGCTGCTGCTGAACAAATGGTTCAGTTAACAGTTACAGCTTGGCTGTCTTCTTTGGCTCTTATTGAAGAGATGTCAAGGACCTTGTTGGCCAAGACCCGTCAAGAGCTTGGCATCTGGAATCACGCTGTCCAAGTTCTAATCCAGGCTCTGCTCCTCCTTTGTTGCATGATCTGGGGCAAGTTGCTTGACCTCTTTGAGCCTCATTTTCCTGTGTTTCTAAGTCCGGCTAGTAAAAATGGTAACCCTACAGCACTGTTGCTGTGAGGGTTGAATGAGGGAATGCATGTAAAGCAGTTAGTTCATAATCTATCACATAAATATCATTATTATACCATTATTATCTCCCTGTGCCTATTACAACTTGGCAAATTAGTCGAGCTGGCCACCATTTGTATGCTTCAGACTTATAGCCTTCTTCAGCCTGTCCCATTCATGAGCAGGATGCATTCATCAGCAGAAGTGTTGTGGTGAGTTTCAGTCTCTGGGTTTCCCGCTATTAAGTTCAGCCTAATTCCCTTTGGATCCCAGGGCCTGGTGACCGTGGGGCTCTGTCCTCTCTGACTCTTCTGACTGTAGTTTACATCTGTTTGGAGGCAAAGCTGACGTTCTACCATAAGGTATTTCTGGCCTTATAGGTAGGACTATGCAGGAGAGGTAGGTGGATAAAATCAGAGAAGGCAGGAGCCCTGGGGGGCACCACATTGAATCCTGGATGGTCAGCCCTGGAAGAACCCTGAGAAGTCGCGGGCCCACTTCTTCTGCCCAAAAGGGAAAACAGGAGCTCAGAGAGCGAGGGTCCATCCCCAGTCACTGAGCTTAAATTGATGGCAGAGGTATTCGAACCTGGGTGTGCATCTCATTGCCAGCACCTACCCTTTAGGTCTACGGCACTCTAACAGCACTGGTCAGCAGTTTGGAGACTTGTGGCCTTCTAAACTGTTTATTAATTAATTTTACTATTAAAAATTCAAACATATTAAAAAGTACAAAGAATGGTATTATACACACCACTGGATCTACTACCCAGAATTAATAGATGTCCACATTGTCATATTTGCTCCAGCTCTTTTATTTATAAGAAGAAAAGATTAACAGGCTCATAGCTTTAAACACCATCTACGTTCTAGTGACTCCCAATGTACATCTGCAGCCTGATCCTGTCTTTTGAACTCCAGACTCATATTTCCAGCTGCTACTCAACACGTCTGTGTGGATGTCAAAGAGCTTCTCAAACTCGACATATCCCCAGATGGGTTCCTGTTCTCTGTCTCACCTCCAACCTGATCTTCTCACAGTCGTGTCTGCCTCCACTGCTGCCTCCTGGTTTGAGCCACCATCATCTCCCATGAAGATTCAGCTCTCCTTTCCTGACTGGCCTACTTGTATCTGCCCTTGTCCTGGACCCTTATACCACATTTTCTTTATTATAAAACTGCTGCAAGGAACATCCTCATTCATATCATGTACATGAGTATATAAGGCTCACTCATCCCTAGAAGGATGGCTAGATTGTGTGTGTGTGGGGGGGGTGATTGCTCTCTGAAGATCTTATACTAATTTACACTCCCTCTAGCAATTTTCAAGAATCCCCACTTCCCACCTTCTCCTCTAGTACCTCCTCTATTCAAACTTTGAAGTGTTTGCCCATCTGATAAGTGTGAAGAAGTGTAATGGTACCTCACTCAGGTATAATTTGCTTCCCAGCTTCACCGTTAACATCTAGCATCCAGAGAGTGAGCCATGGTCTGGTCACACTGACTGTGCACATCTCATCAGCCTTTCACACTCTAGCAAGAGAGAGCATAGTGAAGCTCACAGGCTGTGGTCTTTCACACATGGTTCCAATTCTGGCTCCTTTATCTGCTTACTGTACAACTTCAGACAAGTTCCCTTATCTCTGTGGACCGCAACTGTAAATGGGAATAACTAGGTCCACACATGGAGTTTTGGTGAGGATTAACAGAAAATGAAGATCAGGCATTTAACACACAAGTGCTCAAGGAATGGTAGTTGCTATTATGATGTCATGTTTATAGTGGAGTGATATGTTTGTAGACAGCTTGATATGAAGTCAGATATGTCTGGAGTTTAGTTCCCATGCTTTGGTAGGGCATATCATCTCTCCAAAGAGCAGTCTGTCATCTTTAGAAGGGAGATGGTAATAAGTAGAAGGAGCACAACTGGAGATACTGTAGTAGAAAGGCCAAAGAAGTAGGAAGCCTTGGAGAACACAAAGGACAAACATCTTTCTTACAAATCTGTCCATGGCCCAGCCTGGAAAAACATGGTGCATGGGGGTGAACACCCGATCAGAGGCCCAAACCCTGGTGGGCTGGGTTTGGGGATGGGAGGCTGGTTTGGAGGAGCAGGGGCAGAACCCCCCAGTCCCCAGGCACTATCTACTCCTCTCCTGCTGGGCTAATGAGATGCTTCTCTCTTTGTGATCCAAGTGCCGACTGCTGTGCGGAGGGAGTTTTAAAGATCTTATCATCAGCAAGAGGTTTTGCAGGTTTTGATAAACTGTAAGGTTCTTCACATTTTCTTTATACATATTTTCTAGAGACTTGTTCCATCAGCTAAGGAGAAAATGTGTATCTGAGTGTGTGTGTGAGAGAGACAGACAGAGAGGCTGGGGCTGTTCACTCTCAGGAAAGTTTTAAGAAAGCTTCTCCTCCCAACCAAAACACACACACACAGAAGTCTGCTTTTCTGGCCCCCAATTTTGCTCACAGAGCCCTGGTAAAAACTCCACAGCCAGTGTGTAACCAGCCACTAAGGAGGTGGGTCCCAGCACTGCAGACTGTAAAAATCAGGCCAAGGCTAATTAGGAGCCACGTTTTGCTCTGTGCCCAGTCACCTGTGTACTCAGCAAATGTCACAGGCTCCCTAGGGCTTGCGGCTGCTAGTTAATTACAAAGGACTCCAGCTCCACAGCTATAATTCAGTACCCACTGGGCAAGTGAAACCCTCCGCTTTGCACACGGCCCTGGAGGAAGGACCAGTAAGGCAGAAACCAACAATTACCCACACTCACTGCCCCCAGCAGCAAAATGGCTGGTCTGGGTTGGCTGACAGCCCAGATTCGGGCTTTAGAGAGTGGGAAGGAGGCTCCCTCCCTCCCTTCCTTCCTTCCCTCTTTCCTCCCCTTCCTCCCTCCCTCCCTCCCTCCCTTCTATCCATCAGTCATTCAGCAAACATATTCAGGGCCTACTGTGTGCTGGGCTTCACCTTAGCCCCTTGGATAGGGAAGGCAGCCAGACACAGGGCTTGGTCCTCAGAAGCGTGTTCTCCAGGAGGGGCCATAAGCATGTGCACAGCTGTCAGAAAAGGAGCGCAAGCAAGGTTTCTGGGAGGGCACACAGTGCAAATTGGCAGGGGCACGCCTCTGCCAGTGAGGGCCTCCTTCAATTTCATGCACCTGGTGCCTCGCTTGCCTTACCCTAGTCTTGGCCATTCATTTCTTCCAGGGTAGGTAACCTCTGGGTTCCTCATGGAACACTGGGGCTGGTCTAGGGTCTTTCACCCTGCGTGTGCTCAGAGCTGGGGGTTCATGGGGGTGTAATGCAGAGGCTGCTGCACATGGGACCTAGGTCCCACCCCTCCCCTGCTTCCTCTATTTAAACAGGGCAGCTCCTCTTTTAAAAATCTTTTTTGTCTTGTGCATCCCACCGTCCACCCCCTGAACAGGGCGAGGGGTGAGGGTACTGCAGCTAGAACCAGTGGGAAAACGACTGAACACAAGCTCTGCCTTCAAGGTTAGTGGACTTTCCCAAGGGGGCAGTGCCATCTAGCAGCTCTGCGCCCGGAATCCCAGTTGGAACTCTGGCCCAGTGCTCTTTCTGGTTTTCTCTTCTGTAAATCATTATTTTTTTATTCTGAACAATTTCAAAAAACAGATAAGAATAGAAAATTCAAAATAGAACTTTCCAAAGTTACCAAATATTAAGTCCTATTCATTTGTATGTTTTAGTGGAACAAAAAATCAGAGTGTAAACCCCCTGTGTAAACTTCCCATGTCTCTTGCTAACCCCACCACCAAACCTGGGAACCAGTGTCTGTCACAAAGTAAGTGTTTACCATGCCCAGGCATGTTTTTCTACTTTTACTACATATATATGTATCTATAAAATTACATAGTCTTGTTGTACAGGTTTACATACCTTATTTAAAATGGCATCATTCTCTATATAGCCTTTTATATTGTTTTTTGCTTTTTTTCTCAGCAGTTTCAAGTTTATGATTTTAACTGCTTTACAACATTCTGTTATATGACTATTTCACAGTTTATCCTTTCTCTGTTGTTGAGCATTTAGTTATTTCCACCTTTTCATTATTATGACCACTGTTGCAGTGACTATCTCAATATATACATTTCCTTATGTGTATGGGCCAGAGTTTCTCTAGGGGTTGTACCTGGGCATGGACTTGCTGGACTGAAGGGAACATGCTTATTCTGCTTTACTAGACGTCCCCACATCGCTCACCAGAGGTTTGCTCTCCCATAACCACTGTACTCAAGTGCCCATTTCTCTATGTCCTTGTTGACACTTTGTATCATCAGACTTAATCTTTGCCAGCCTGACAGATATGAAATGGCATTCCCTTGGTTGCTGATTTGCATTTTCCTTATTACTACTGAGGCTGAGCATGCTATCCTGAGATTTCTAGCCATTTGGGTCTCCTCTACATGGTCCAATATTCTTTCTAACATGCAGCATTCTGTGGTTGCTCTGTGTGATGTACCACTAACCAATCCCACTGTGGGACGAGTTTGTATCATTTTCTTGGGCACACAGCATGTCTCTGTCTCCCCACAGTCTTGGTTTTTGGTTTTTGTTTTCTTTGTCTGAAAATGTGTTTATTTTGTCCTCATCCTTTCTTTTTAATATAAATCTTTTTTGTATTAAAGTATCATTGATATACAATCTTATGAAGGTTTCACATGGACAGCATTGTAGTTTCGACATTCATCCATATTATCAAGTTTTCACCTCCCCCGCCATTGCAGTCACTGTTTATCAGCAAAGTAAGATGCTATAGAGTCATTATTTGTCTTCTCCATGCTGTACTGCCTTCCCTGTGATCTACCTATATTGTGATTGTGAATTATAGTGCCCCTTAATCCCCTTCTCCCAACCCACTCACCTTTCCCAACCACTCACTCCACTTTGATAACCACTAGTCCCTTCTTGGAGTCTTGAGTATGCTGCTATTTTGTTCCTTCATTTTTGTTTTGCTTTTTTTATACTCCACAAATGAGTGAAGTTATTTGGTACTTATCTTTCTCCACCTGGCTTATTTCACTGAGCATAATACCCTCTAGCTCCATCCGTGTTGTTGCAAATGGTAGGATTAATTTTATTCTTATGGCTGAATAGTATTCCATTGTGTATATGTATGTACCACATCTTCTTTATCCATTCATCTACTGATGGACACTTAGGTTGCTTCCATTTCTTGGCTATTGTAAATAGTGCTGTGATAAACATAGGGTTGCATATGTCTTTTTGAATTGGGGATCTTGTTTTCTTTGGGTAAATTCCTAGGAGTGGAATTACTGGGTCAAATGGTATTTCTATTTTAATTTTTTTTGAGGAAATTCCATATTGCTTTCCACAATGGTTGGACTAATTTTACATTCCCACAGCAGTGTAGAGAGGGTTCCCCTTTCTCTGCATCCTCACCAGCATTTGTTGTTTCTTGTCTTTTAGATGTTGGCTATCCTAACACATGTGAGGTGATATCTCATTGTGGTTTTGATTTGCATTTCCCGATGATTAGTGATGTGGCTCATCTCTTCATCTGCCTGTTGGCCATCTGAATTTCTTCTTTGGAGAAGTATCTGTTCAGATCCTCCACCCATTTTTTAATGGGTTATTTGTTTTTTGGGTGTTAAGGCATGTGAGTTCTTTGTATATTTTGGATGTTAACCCCTTATCAGATAAATCATTGACAAATAGATTCTTCCATACAGTAAGATGCCTTTTTGTTCTTCTGATGGTGTTCTTTGCTGTACAGAAGCTTTTTAGTTTGATGTAGTCCCACTTGTTCATTTTTTATTTTGTTGCCCTTGCCCAAGGAGATGTGTTTAGGAAAAAGTTGCTCATGTTTATATACAAGAGAGTTTTGCCTATGTTTTCTTCTATGAGTTTTATGGTTTCATGACTTACATTCAGGTCTTCGATCCATTTTAAGTTTACTTTTGTATATGGAGTTAGACAATAATCCAGTTTCATTGTCTTACATGTAGCTGTCCAGTTTTGCCAACACCAATTGTTGAAGAGGCTGTCATTTCCTCATTGTATATCCATGGCTCTTCTATCATATATTAAGTGGTCATATATGTGTGGGTTTAATATCTGAGCTCTCTATTCTGTTCCTTGGATCTATGGGTTTGTTCTTGTGCCAGTACCAAATTGTTTTGATTACTGTGGCTTTGTAGTAGAGTTTGAAATTAGGGAGCATAATCCCCCCAGATTTGTTCTTCCTTCTCAGTATTGCTTTGACTATTCGGGGGTCATTTGTGGTTCCATATGAATTTTAGAACTATTTGTTCTATTTGATTAAAGAATGCTTTTGGTATTTTGATAGGGATTTCATTGAATCTATAGATTACTTTAGGCAGGATGGACATTTTGACAATATTAATTCTTCCTATCCATGAGCATGGGATATATTTCCATTTATTAGTGTCTTCTTTAATTTCTCTCATGAGTGTCTTGTAGTTTTCAGAATATAGGTCTTTCACCTCTTTAGTTAGGTTTATTCCTAGGTATTTTATTCTTTATTGTAAATGGAGTTGTATTCCTGATTTCTCTTTCTCCTAATTTGTTATTAGTATATAGGAATGCAACAGATTTCTGTGTATTAATTTTGTATCCTGTGACTTTGCTGAATTTAGTTATTAGTTCTAGTAGGTTTTTTGGTGGAATCTTTAGGGTTTTCTATGTATAATATCATGTCAGCTGCAAACAGTGACAGTTTAACTTCTTCTTTACCAATTTGGATGCCTTTTATTTCTTTGTGTTGTCTGATTTCCATGGCTAGGGTCTCCAGTACTATGTTAAATAAAAGTGGTGAGAGTGGGCATCCTTGTCTTGTTTCTGATCTTCGAGGAAAACTCAAAGTCCTGGTTTTAATAATTTCTGTGTTCAGGAGGCTCAAAGTGACTTTGGGAGATGAAGAAAATGAATATCCTGGTATAGCCCCAAGAAGCCCACTCAAAAGGTGGAGTGGGGAGTGGGGGAGCAGCCTGGAGTTGAGTTGCATCCTCAGCCTTCAAGCTCTACAAACAGTCTCTAAGCCCACGGGGGAATGTTTGCAAAGTCACCTTAGGCTTCTGCATTTTATCCCCTTTGATTAAAAACCCTTCCAGTCGAAATTGATTCAGAGTAAGGAGTTCTGGATTTGCTGTGTAATGCCTCTCAGGAATATTTGAAGAAGGAGGAGGGAAGCAGAAGAACTCCTGGAATTAACAATTATAGAACATCGGAGCTGAGAGGGCAACGAGTTGAAAGGGCAGACCTCTCGATCCCAACCCCATTTACAAATTGGGAGCCTGAGGCCTCAGGGGGACAGTGCCTTGCCTATCACGTCCCCAGTGGGGATTAGCTGGGTGAAGTGAGGAACTGAGGAAGAAAACCCCCCAGGGCTTTTGAAACCTAGGTGGCAGTAGAGTGTGGCCATTCTCAGAATCACCTGCTTGGATTAAGCAACCAGTGAGGAACCCACAGGGTACCACATGCCTCACCCAGGCATATGAAGAAGAAGGTTTGATGGTGTAATTGGGGAGCTGAGCCACTCAGAGAAGCCACTGGCGAGCACCACAGAACTTGCACTCAGAGGGTGAAATTAACGAGGGTGTCTTGCGCATGCGCAGCTCTGTCTGCTCGCAGTCTCCATCCCTTCTTTTTGCCCTTCTGCTTTTCCCTCGTTCTCCCTTATAGCCTCTCACCTCTTGCTTTTTCTCTTGTGCCTTCTTCTCGCTCTCCTAGGGTAAGAAGTCCAGCCTGGGACTCAGGGCAACTGAATCCTTTAAACTCACTGGCATCACTCCCTCACAAGTTCATTTCCCTGCCCTGGGCCTCAGTTTCCCGGAAACAACGAGGAGGTGTCCATATTTGGGTGACTACCCAGACCCCTCCCAGCTCTGTCTGGATGTTGGTATAGAGCTAGCTGTTTGGAGAATGCGTGTCTCTAGATTTGGAGGGGCAATCCCCTCAGCTAACCTCCCAGAGATGCAGTTTGTATTTAAAGCATTGGGATCAAAGCCACCTTTTCAAGAAACTTCACTAATTATTAATCGTCTGCAGGCACCTTTTGGTGGAGCTTTTCCTCCAAAGATGTGGGAGTGAATTCAGCAGCTCAGGACCTGCAGCCCTGCAGCCTGCTCTCCTAACAGTGGGCTCTCCAGTTCACCCATGTTTCCTCCATTTCTCAAGTCCTGGGGGGGTCTGAGGATTTCTGTTTGCACAAACTTGGTCCCTCAAACCATAGAGCTCTTCCCCACCTATCAGGATTTCACTAATAACTTGGAACCATAGCACTAGTTATTTGTTGATTTCTCCAGTATAAATATGTAGTTCTCTGAAAATAATCAGATCATTTTCAATTAATGTTGGGGGCAAAAAAAAAACAAAGACAACAGATTGAAGATTGTATACAAGAGAATATAATTAGCTGCCACAGTCATTTCCTGCATGGTAAAGCCGTTGATGACAGAGCTTATTGCCCCCTCAGTGACTGTGGGGTCACTGACCTAATGTCTTCCTGCAGCTCGAGTTTGGGAAACCCACATGAGAACAGGAGGGGTGGCCACAGCAACCTGGCTGGGCACAAAAGCCTGGGTGTGCTAGAATTCCCGGGCCAGATAGAGGTCTGACTGAGCCTCAGATGGACACAGATTTATGCTGCTACTCCTTTGATTCTTTCTTTCTCTTGCTCTGGCCTTGGGCAGGCCATTTGACCTTAGTGTCCCTGCTAATAAAGGGGGATAATAACACACCCTTCTAAGAGTGTCTCTTAAGAATAATTGACCAGTTTTTGCAGGGCACTTTGAAGAAAATTGCTGTGAAGTTGTCCTGCTGGTCCTGGAATTTTCCTTTGTGCAAATATCAGACAGATGAGGATGGCCTATGTTCTGGCTCTGGTGCTCCCAGCCAAACTGTTTCCCAGTTCAGTTGGAAGAGAGTAAGAAGGGGGAGGCGTTGTGATCACAGCCTGAGCCTGCCTGGAATATTAAAGACACAACTTTGCCTTTGATGCTTGCCTGCAACGCTTGTTAATTTTAATAGGAAGCAAGCGGAGGCGGGAAGGTTCTGCCTGGCAGACGACAACAGGCTGAGGCTGAAGATTAATGCCAACTCAATTTGGATCTTTTTTAGCTTTGAAGCCCTTGGCCCAGGACCGGAATCATAGGACAACATCTAGATGTCAGCAGAGTGGGAGGCAGCGGGCTGGAGAAAGTGTGCACCTGAGGCCGGTCAGTGCAGGAGCAGATAACTCCTGTCTCAATTTGGGAATAACCTTAGAGTCAACAGTCTCCTAAATTGGTGAACTTCTGTTGAAACTTCAAAGAGGGGCCTCAGCTTTAAGTGTCTTCAGGGGCTAATTAGCACATGAGTGAAGTAGGCTGATTATAGTGGTGGGAAATGTGTGTGGCAAACTGAATGAGCTCTAATTGAATATTGAGATTTGGAAATGAGGGTTAAATTTTGTTAGCTCTTTTCATTTTACAGGAGACATTGAAAATCTGGATTGTATGTATATGTGTGTGTACTATATTCCAATTTTTACACATTGATGGAAGTTGATTATTTGTTTTAAATACTCTCCTCATGAACAAACACAGACCAGAGCAGCCAATGGAGGTTTCAGTCCAGAGCCATGTCTTGTTTTGTGATCTCTGTCTTGGAATCCTACAGCTTCAGGGGTGCAGTCTCTTAAAAGTCGCCATATTTATTTTATCATTTTAGTTATCTGAGACTTCAGACTGGCCCCTGGCTGAGGGCATCAGAGTTACCCAGGATATGTGATTTTAAAAGAAACAAATTTTTAGGGAGTCTGACTCAGTGGGCTTGGAGTGGGATCTGGGGAGGGTCTCATATTTTTTTAAACTCCTCAGGTGATTCTGATGTTTAGCTAGGTTTGGGAAACAATGACCTCAATTTCCTTTCAGTGATGTTTAATCTTTTCTGAGTTATAGAACATTTTGAGAAGCTAAAGAAAGTTATCAACACCTTCCCTAGGGGAAAAAAAAGGTATGTCCATCCAGAAAAAATTTTGAAGCCAGTATCAGGATGGCCCTCTGAAGGCCATCTACAGCCACCATGGAAGAATCTTGGCAGTACTTGATGCTGGAATCCCATCTACAAGAGCCATGAAAACAGCCTCCCGGGTTTCACCTGTACCCCTCCAGTGACAGGGAGCTCATTACCTTTGGAGAGAGCCTATTCTCCTTTTGGGAGCATTAGTCTTCAGTAAAGTCCCTTTTGTGATGAACAAAACCCCCTGCTGCCTCTTCTCTACCTCCCCTAGCTTTTACCCACAGGTCCCGCGTGTGTCCTCTTGCTAACCTCTCTCATTTGACTGGGATACAGCTGCTGCCGGGGCCCAGGAGAAGGGGGGGATGGCCAATGATGAGGAGCTGTTCCTCTTGGGATAAAACACTTCAGGAGCAGATTCTGGACCAGATCCTGGCAATTCCTGTTCATGCCACATGACCCCTTTGCCCCTTTAGAGACCCCCTCCATTCATCTAGTAGCAAATGCCAGCCCTGATAGTTTACGTCCACTTCGGCTTCGCCATCCTCTCTCTGTAACTTCCCTGTGGCTGGACCCTCTTTGAGTGGCTTTGACTCCCAAGCCTGGAAGATGAACCTTTTCAACACGATCCAGGTACAGCTTGGGGACACGAGAAGCATCAGATGGTGGGCACTCTCCGTGACATTCATGCCATCACTTACTCGTTCAACATCAACCCAACGCTGACCCCATAGTCATATGGGCCTTCACCCCAGTTTCAGATGTGTCACCTAGCAATATGAGCCTTCTTAAACATGTTTGTACTCTGGGCTCCTCCTACCTCTCGGGATAGAAAACGTAAGGTCCTTCTGAGTAAAGCAGGTTGAGGAGGATGGCTTTTATTTGCCTTAAACTCATTTAAACATCAAGGGAACCCTCTCCTTCTTCTAATAGTTGAGGTTGGGTGTCTATCATTCCCCTCTGCATCCACTTTGGGACTTTATAGATTTAATTCAAGCCAAGCCTCCTTTTCTCCATCTGGAAGAAGCCTCACTTTGTAGCTCTGTGATCTCACCATCCTTTGATCCCTTTAGTCATCTGTACTTGCCTGACAAATGTGCCCTGGTTTGAATGTGAATGCCCCTAAGTGTTTCACTCACCTTTTATCCCAGGGCCTCTGAAAAAGGGAACACACATGCCTGCAAACATGGGCCTGAGTGAATCCCACAGGGAGGCTGGGAAAACGGCACCCTCTTACCCATCCCCCAGGAAGACAGGGATGACAGGTCACTTGTTTAATGCATACCCAGGGCCTGGTAGGCTCCCACTCATGTATTCGTTCATGTACTCATGCCACAAATACTTGCCAAGTTCCTAAGATGTGTCAGGTTCTGTGCTGCCGATACAGGACTCAACATCACCAAGCAAATCCTTGCCCTCCTGGAGTTTATATTTTAATAGGGGAGACAGAAGACAAACAGATAAGCACAACCATGAATAAATTACAAGTTGTGATGTGACATGAGCGATAATTATAGATATATTAAGGGGGACCCAGAGGAGGTGACCCTCAGCTTAGACTTGCGGAGGGAAAGGTGTTCTAGGCAGACAGAATAGTATATGCAAGGGCCCTGTGGCTAGAAAAACTTGGCTTTTTTGAGAAATCCAGAGAAAGCCAATACAGCTAGAGGTAGTGACTGAAAAGGAAGAGATACTGCAGGAGCTGTGATTCAGATGCCTAGAGGGTTCAACAGGCTTCATGAATCAGTAAAGGGAGCCAGGTTAGAGACAAGAAAGAGCCCTGGGGTCTGCGATAAGTTGGCAAACTCACACCCTGCATAAAGAGGGCAGCTACTGCTCAGCTCCAGCTGGCCTTACACATGTGGGGATGGAATCTGTTAGCCCAGTGTTGCCAGGCCTTTTGATCTTTCAAGATAATCCTTCAATCTAGATTTATACAAAACCTTCTATTTGTAAAAAATGCACTGTGATCCTTACAACACCTGTTGGAGGGCCAAATGTGACCAGACTGCATGCTGCCTCTTTGTAACCCCCAAACTGGGCAAATCCACAGTAGAGAATTAAGGGACTGTCCCCTCACTCATGCAGGTAAACTAAGGCCCAAAGTACTCTGTTTCCAGCTCTTGCTCCACTGGGTAGTTTCTTGAGGACCATGAGCAGCCTTTCAGGCTGATTTCCTCTTTGGGCCCTAGGCAAGCTTTGAACTGTGGGGCTCAGTTTCCTAACTTGCAAACAAGAAGGTTGAGGCCAAGTCTGGTGGCTGCTGAGGGCTACAGCATGGGGGGTAATTAGGGTTTGAAAACAACTTTAAAGCTCGGGAGGAGTACCCAGCAAAGTCCAGAAGGGAATTTCAAAGGGCTTGTTCTTTCTAGTGCCACCACTGTGGATGTCCCACCCCCTCCTCATCTACAGGCCGCCTTGAGACAGGTGGCTGCCACCTGCTGTGGGATTCCAGGGAGTCCCCCGGAACATCCACACCTCCCTCCAGCCTCTCCTTCCCTTCCTTGCCTCCTGTCGGCCTTTCCTTTCCTGCCCAGATACTCAGTGAGCCACTTGTAGGTACCAGTCCCAGTGAGTCACAGTGCCAGCTCTAGGAATGCATCCTCATGGAGCTTGCAGCCCAGCAAGGAAAACGGGGTCAGAAGTTACACATGCATTGTGTGTTACAAGATGGAACTTGCAGGGCATCATGGGAGCCAATAACCCAACCAGGGGTTCAGGGCCCTTCCCCCATCCCATCCCAAATAAGTGATGTTTCAACTGAAACCTAAATGTTGAGCAAGGGCTTAGCCAGAGTGGGGAAAAGAGTGGATTAGTCATCCAGGTAGAGGTGCTTCCAGGATCAGAGCTGGAGGAGACATGAGGGAGCTCGAAGTATTCACAGACCTGAGAGATACCCAACTGGCTAGGGCCTCCTAGTTTAAGGCAGAGAGGCAGACTGGAGGCAAGGAGGTGGGCAGGACACAGGAGGCAGCTCATGGGGGTCCTTAGAAGCCAGGGCAAGGATCTTATTTTTTTTTAATTGAAGTATTGTTGAATCACAATCTTACATTGGTTCAAATATTCATACAACACAGTGGTTCAACAGTTGCCCATATTATTAAATCCTCAACCCCACTAGTGTGGTTACTATCTGTCAACATAGGAGGATGTTACAGAATATTCATGCTGCACTTCCATCCCTGTGACCAACTTACATTATGACTGAGAATTTTTGTGCCCCTTTATCCCCTCACTGGCCCCACCCACCCACCTCAACCCCTCCCCGCTGGTAACCACCAGTCACTTCTCAGTGTCTATGAGTCTACTACTATTTTGTTCATTCTGTTTTGCTTTGTTTTTCTATTCCATAAATAAGTGAAATCAAATGGTATTTGTCTTTCTCCACCTGGTTTATTTCACTGAGCATAATACCCTCTGTCTTGCCTGAGGGGGATGTCAGCCCTGGGCCAGTTCACTCTGGATTTGGTGAGATGGAATAACAACAGAACGTTGTGGATAAAGGGTTTATACCAAGCTTTATTCTTGTGATGGCAGGTTGAATGCTAGAATCAGTCTGCCTCTAACAAAATCACAGTCCCTCTCTGTCTCTACCTCTGGGCCTCTCCACGTCTGTGTAACCCCCACCACCCCTGCAGAGAGCACTGGGCGGAGCTCCTTGTATAGCAACAGAGACAACTATGGCTCACTGCCATCATGTGTGCAAGCATGCGCCTGTGAGCATCGCACATGCACAATGAGCAAGTAAATTAGGGTCAGGTGAGTATCCTGGCTATGGTAAGTTCCATTTTCCCTACACCCTTTAAGGATCTTCTTTTTTTTTTAATACCTTGAAGGTAAGAGGGTAATAAGAAGTTGCTGAGTTTCAACCCAAAAGAAAATGTTACGATTCGATTGCATTTTTTTAGAACTCAGTGATTATTTCCTTGGTTTTAGTTCCTTAGAGGAAAAGTCTGACCAATGAATCCCTTCTAATTCTGCTCCTCTGTGATCTCCATATTCCCTTTCTGCACCTTTTCTGCATTCCAAGACATCAGCACCTCACCTGCAAAGTAGGTGCAATTGTGTATCCATATTTGGGATGAGAACACTGGCTTAGAGAGGTCATCTGCCAAGATCATCCAGCCAGGAAGGGGCAGAGTGAGGATCTGACCCTTAGTTTAACTAGTTCCAAACCCCAGGCTCTGTTCACAGTGCAGGCATGTTGAAGAACATGACTGACAACCTGGAAATGGCCAGCCTCACCCAGGTGCCCAGGCAGACAAAGATCCTATCTGTGGCAACCTTACAAATCCTGGAGAGGAAAAAAATCCCACTTCTAAGATCAACATCTGCACAAAGCTGGGCCAGGGGAAGTTTGGGAACACAGACTCCATACTGATGAGGAAGGATGCCAGGGGCTGGTTAATGAGGGCCTGACCTCCAGGGCTCTTATGATGCCAGCTTTTATCTAGGACTTTTCTCTTTCAGAGAACACTGAGCTGGTTCCTTTGCCAGATGCAGCACAAAAGGGCCTTTCAGGGCCTCCTTTGAATGAAGTGTTCTTTTCCCACCACAGCTTTTTAAAGATGCGGGGCAAACACAGAAACCCAGAGGGACTAGGAAGTTTTGTTCCTCAAGGGTGGGCAGGTGGGCATGCCACAAAGTCCAAGTACAGGCCGTAGGACAGGCACCTTGGCCTGCCCTTCAGAGAGCTGGGAGCTGCCCTGGGCCTGGCCTCAGCCACGTTCCCAGCTCCCAAGGTGACTATCTTGCTTTACAGTTAGAAAGCCTGAAAGAAGACTCAAGTCCTTGGGCATGGCTGTGGTGCACATGCACCAGGAGATAGAGATGGTTTTCTTTTTAGCTCCCAGAGGGGTGCACAGAGGGCTCAGCCTGGGATTAATGCCATGGGTTTCCCTGTGGGAGGGCTGGGTCTGCGGGAGAGAATTTAGACCATTCATGTAAGTGCAGGGAGAGATGACACAGAGGAAGAAAAGAATTCAAATAGCTTTCAGAGTAAATGTAGATAGTCATCTACACTTATAATAATAGACACACAAATTAAAACTACAATAGATATCACTTAAAAAAATCTATCTGATAGGCATAGATCCAAAAATGTGAAGTGCACTTATGTGGGGAGGCTGTGGAGAAACAGGTATGCTCAGACACCGATGGTGACATGCAAAGTGCAGGACAACCACAGTCACCTCTGAAATGTAAAAGGCATATGTGCTTTCAAGAAGCAGCTCCACTTGTGGAAAGTTATGCTAAGCATTTATTTACACATTGCACACAAAGAAGTGGGTGCAATCCATTGCAATCTTGCTTGCAAAAGATTGGAAAAGGACTAAGTGTCTGTGACAATGGGAATTGGGTCAGTGGATTATGACACGTCAACGCAATGGAATGCTAGGAAGCTAGCTCTGTGTGTCCCAATATAGGAGGATCATGAAGATAGAGTGTTAGCTGAAGTAACGCAGTACAGAATGGTGTGTACAGCAAGGTACAGGATGCCACCATTTGTCAGGGGGACAGTGGGGAGACACATCCATGTTTGTATATGAACAGAACACACCTGCTAGAGCTGCAAGAAACACGTGATGGTGGTTAGCTCTGAGAGGGGGATGTGGCTGCTGAGGGTAAGTTCTGGGAGGGAGAAGCATTTGAATTATTTTACCATATGCCTGTGTTACTTTTTGAAAAGGAAATAAAGAAAAAAGGAAGGAAGGGGGAAGGAAGGAAGGAAGGAAGGAAGAAAGAAGGAAGGAAGGAAGGAAGGAAAAAGGGAAGGAAGGAGGGAAGGAAGGAGGGCGGGAGGGAGGGAAGTATAGATAAGCAAAGGAAACAATGACGATCCCACCGTACAGAAATGAGCACTATCGAGATTTTGGCTCATAACTTTCTATCATTTTTAAATTAATTTTAAAGTTAAAGAAAATCAACCAGAATAGTACAAAGAACTCTCATATATACCTTGTACTCACATGTTCATTTTGCCACATCTGCTTTGTCATTCTCTCATCTCTCCTCTTTCTTTATATATATCTATAATAAATATTTACATATTTATATAAAATATTTACATATTTTTCCACTTGAGAGTAAGTTGCCCCTTTACTACTAAATAATTCAATATGTAATTCCTGAAAACAAGGGTATTAATTTACACAGCCATGATAACATTGACGTGATACTGTTATCTAGAGCACAGATCTTATTTAAATTTCTCTGATTGTTTCACTATCATCCTTTATAGCAATTTCTTTTTCTGCTCCACGATCGAATCCAGGACATAGTGACATTTAGTCGTCCTGCATTTTTATTCTCCTTTCATCCAAAACAGTTTCTGGGCTTCTCTTTTTCTTTCACAACCTTGACGTCGAAGAGTAGAAGCCAGTAATTTTGTTGACCTGATGTGTCCTTCTGAGTAGATTCTACATTTTTGGCAACAAAGCCACAGAAGTGATTCTAGGTCCTCAGTGCACCCCATCAGGGGTTCCATGATGTCAGTTTGTTCCATTACTGGTGACATATATACATTTTTAAAACAAAAATTTGATTATTAAGTTACTTCATAACCTTTCTCGTACCCCAACTATACACTGTGATCATCTTTAAAATGTTGGTTTTACTTATTTGTTTTTGAGGAGAGAATAGAGTCATATGGTTCCATATTCTTATTGAAGAAATTATAGGGGAAGAAGTGGCAAGTCTCTCTCCATCCCCTGAGCCAGCCATGCAACTCTCCTCCCTAAGGCACCAGCTATTCCCTGAATTTTGTCTCTTCTTCCACTGATATATGTATTTTTTTACTTAAATTTTTTAATTAAAAATAATTTTTTAAATTTGGTATCGTTAATATACAATTACATGAGCAACATTGTGGTTACTAGATTCTCCCCCCATTAAGTCCCCACCACATACCCCATTACAGTCACTGTCTATCAGCCTAGTAAGATGCTATAGAATCACTACTTGTCTTCTCTGTGCTATACTGCCTTCCCCGTGCCCCACCCCTACATTATGTGTGCTAATCGTGATGCCCCTTATCCCCCTTATCCCTCCCCACCCACCCTCCCCAGTCCCTTTCCCTTTGGTAACTGTTAGTCCATTCTTGGGTTCTGTGAGTCTGCTGCTGTTCAGTTTTTTCTTTGTTCTTATACTCCACAGATGAGTGAAATCATTTGATACTTGTCTTTCTCTGCCTGGCTTATTTCACTGAGAATAATACCCTCTAGCTCCATCCATGTTGTTGCAAATGGTAGGATTTATTTTCTTCTTATGGCTGAATAATATTCCATTGTGTATAAGTACCACCTCTTCTTTATCCATTCATCTACTGATGGACACTTAGGTTGCTTCCATTTCTTGGCTATTGTAAATAGTGCTGCAATAAACATAGGGGTGCATATGCTTTTTCAAACGGGGCTGCTGCATTCTTAGGGTAAATTCCTAGGAGTGGAATTCCTGGGTCAAATAGTATTTCTATTTTGAGTTTTTTGAGGAACCACTATACTGCTTTCCACAATGATTGAACTAATTTACATTCTCACCGCAGTGTAGGAGCGTTCCCCTTTCTCCACATCCTCGCCAACATTTGTTGTTGTTTGTCTTTTGGATGGTGGCCGTCCTTACTGATGTGAGGTGATATCTCACTGTGGTTTTAATTTGCATTTCTCTGATGATTAGCGATGTGGAGCATCTTTTCATGTGCCTGTTGGCCATCTGAATTTCTTCTTTGGAGAAGTGTCTGTTCAGATTCTCTGCCCATTCTTTAATTGGCTTATTTGCTTTTTGTTTGTTGAGGTGCATGAGCTCTTTATACATTTTGGATGTCAACCTTTTATTGGATATGTCATTTATGAATATATTCCCCCATTGTGTAGGATGTCTTTTTGTTCTATTGATGGTGTCCTTTGCTCTACAGAAACTGTGTAGTTTGATATAGTCCCACTTGTTCATTTTTGCTTTTGTTTCCCTTGCCCGGGGAGATATGTTCATGAAGAAGTTGCTCATGTTTATGTCCAGGAGATATTTGCCTATGTTTTTCCTAAGAGTTTTATGGTTTCATGACTTTCATTCAGGTTTGATCCATTTCGAATTTACTTTTGTGTATGGTGTTAGACAATGATCCAGTTTCATTCTCTTACATGTAGCTGTCCAGTTTTGCCAACACCAGCTGTTGAAGAGGCTGTCATTTCCCCATTGTATATCCATGGCTCCTTTATCATATATTAATTGACCATATATATTTTGGTTAATATCTGGACTCTCTGTTCTGTTCTACTGGTCAGTGGGTCTCTTCTTGTGCCACTGCCAAATTATCTTGATTACTGTGTCTCTGTAGTAAGAGCTTGAAGTTGGGAAGCAAGATCCCCCCGCTTTATTCTTCCTTCCCAGGATTTCTTTGGCTATTCAGGGTCTTTTGTAGTTCCATATGTATTTTAGAGCTATTTGTTCCAGTTCGTTGAAGAATGCTGTTGGTATTTTGATAGGGATTGCATTGAATCTATAGATTCCTTTAGGTAGGACAACCATTTTGACAATAAATATTAATTCTTCCTGGCCAAGAGCATGGCATAAGTTTCCATTTGTTAATGTCCTCTTTAATTTCTCTTAAGAGTGTCTTATAGTTTTCAGGGTATAGGTCTTTCACTTCCTTGGTGAGGTTTATTCCTAGGTATTTTATTCTTTTTGATGCAATTGTGAATGGAATTGTTTTCCTGATTTCTCTTTCTGCTAGTTCATCATTAGAGTATAGGAAAGCAACAGATTTCTATGTATTAATTTTGTATCCTGCAACTTTGCTGAATTTAGATATTAGTTCTAGTAGTTTTGGAGTGGAGTCTTTAGGGGTTTTTATATACAATATCATGTCATCTGCAAATGGTGACAGTTTGACTTTTTCTTTACCAGTCTGGATGCCTTGTATTTCTTTGTTTTGTCTGATTGCCATGGCTAGGACCTCCAGTACTATGTTGAATAACAGTGGAGAGAGTGGGCATCCCTGTCTTGTTCCCGATCTTAGGTGAAAAGATTTCACCTTTTCGCTGTTAAGTATGATGTTGGCTGTGGGTTTGTCATATATGGCCTTTATTATGTTGAGGTACTTCCCCTCTATACCCATTTTGTTGAGAGATTTTATCATGAATGGATGTTGAATTTTGTTGAATGCTTTTTCAGCATCTATGGAGATGATCATGTGGTATTTGTTCTTCTTTTTGTTGATGTGGTAGATGATGTTGATGGATTTTTGAATGTTGTACCATCCTTGCATCCCTGAGATGAATCCCTCTTGATCATGGTGTATGATCGTCTTGATGTATTTTTGAATTCGTTTTGATAATATTGAGTATTTTTGCATCTATATTCATCAGGGATATTGGTCTGTAATTTTCTCTTTTTGGTGGGGTCGTTGCCTGGTTTTGGTATTAGAGTGATGCTGGCTTCATAGAATGATTTTGGAAGTATTCCCTCCTCTTCTATTTTTTGGAAAACTTTAAGGAGAATGGGTATTATGTCTTCTCTATATGTCTGATAAAATTCAGCTGTGAATCCACCTGGTCCGGGAGTTTTGTTCTTGGGTAATTTTTTGATTGCCAGTTCAATTTCATTGCTGGTAATTGGTCTGTTTAGATTTTCTGTTTCTTCTTTGGTCAGTCTTGGAAGGTTGTATTTTTCTAGGAAGTTGTCCATTTCTTCTAGGTGTTCCAGCTTGTTAGCGTATAGATTTTCATAGTATTCTCTAATAATTCTTTGTATTTCTGTGGTGTCCATAGTGATTTTTCCTATCTCGTTTCTGATTCTGTTTATGTGTGTAGACTCTCTTTTTCTCTTAATAAGTCTGGCTAGGGGTTTATCTATTTTGTTTATTTTTTCAAAGAACCAGCTCTTGGTTTCATTGATTTTTTCTATTGTTTTATTCTTCTCAATTTTATTTATTTCTTCTCTGATCTTTATTATGTCCCTCCTTCTGCTGACTTTGGGCCTCATTTTTTCTTCTTTTCTAGTTTCAATAAGTGTGACTTTAGACTATTCATTTGTGATTGCTCTTCCTTCTTTAAAAAGGCCTGGATTGCAACATACTTTCCTTTTAGAACTGCCTTTTCTGCATCCCACAGAAGTTGAGGCTTTGTGCCGCTGTTGTCATTTGTCTCCATATATTGCTTAATTTCTGTTTTAATTTGGTCATTGATCCATTGATTATTTAGGAGCATGTGGTTAAACCTCCATGTGTTTGTGAGCCTTTTCGTTTTCTTTGTACAATTTATTTGTAGCTTTATACCTTTGTGATCTGAGAAGCTGGTTGGTAGAATTTCAATTTTTTTGAATTTACTGAGACTCTTTTTGTGGCCTAGTATGTGGTCTATTCTGGAAAATGTTCCATGTGCACTTGAGAAGAATGTGTATCCTGTTGCTTTTGGGTGTAGAGTTCTGTAGATGTCTGTTAGGTCCATCTGTTCTAGTGTGTTGTTCAGTGCCTCTGCGTCCTTACTTATTTTCTGTCTCGTTAATCTGTCCTTTGGAGTGAGTGGTGTGTTGAAGTCTCCTAGAGTGAATGCATTGCATTCTATTTCCTCCTTTAATTGTGTTAGCATTTGTTTCACATATGTCGGTGCTCCTGTGTTGGGTGCATATATATTTATAGTGGTTATATCCTTTATCATTATGTAATATCCTTCTTTATCTCTTGTTACTTTCTTTGTTTTGAAGTCTATTTTGTCTGATACCAGTACTGCAACACCTGATTTTTTCTCCCTATTGTTTGCATGAAATATCTTTTTCCATCCCTTCACTTTTAGTCTGTGTATATCTTTGGGTTTGAGGTGGGTCTCTTGTAAGCAGCATATAGATGGGTCTTGCTTTTTTATTCATTCTATTACTCTGTGTCTTTTGATTGGTGCCTTCAGTCTATTTACATTTAGGGTGATTATTGATAGATATGTACTTACTGCCATTGCAGGCTTTGGATTTGTGATTACCAAAGGTTCAGGGGTAACTTCTTTACTATCTAACCATCTAACTTAACTCTCTTATTAAGCTATTATATACACAGTCTGGTGATTCTTAATTTCTCTCCCTTCTTATTCTTTCTCCTTCATTCTTCATATATTAGGTGTTTTATTCTGTACTCTTTTGTGTTTCCTTTGACTGCTTTTGCGGATAGTTGATTTTATTTTTTGCCTTTAGTTAGTATTTGGTTGGTCTGTTTTCTTTGCTGTGAATTTATTTTCTCTTGTGACATCTATTTAGCCTTAGTAGTGCTTCCATCTAGAGTAGTCCCTTTAAAATATCCTGTAGAAGTGGCTTGTGGGAGGCAAATTCCCTCAACTTTTGCTTGTCTGGAAATTGTTTAATCCCTCCTTCAAATTTAAATGATAATCATGCTGGATACAGTATTCTTGGTTCAAGGCCCTTCTGTTTCATTGCATTAAATATATCATGCCATTCTCTTCTGGCCTGTAAGGTTTCTGTTGAGAAGTCTAATGATAGCCTGTTGGGTTTTCCTTTGTAGGTGATATTTTTTCTCTCTCTGGCTGCCTTTAATACTCTGTCCTTGTCTTTATTCTTTGCCATTTTAATTATTATATGTTTTGGTGTTGTCCTCTTTGGGTTCCTTGTGTTGGGAGATCTGTGGGCTTCCATGGTCTGAGAGAATATTTCCTTACCCAGCTTGGGGAAGTTTTCAGCAATTATTTCTTCAAAGACACTTTCTATCCCTCTTTCTCTCTTCTTCTTCTTCTGGTACCCCTATAATGTGAATATTGTTCTGTTTGGATTGGTCACACAGTTCTCTTAATATTCTTTCATTCCTAGAGATCCTGTTATCTCTCTCTGCCTCAGCTTCTCTGTATTCCTGTTCTCTGATTTCTATTCCATTGACAGTCTCTTGCACCTGGTCCAGTCTGCTCTTAAGACCTTCTATTGATCATTTCATTTCTGTTATTTCCCTCCAGACTTCATCCCTTAGCTCTTGCATATTTCTCTGCATGTCCATCAGCATGGTTATGACTTTTATTTTGAATTATTTTTCAGGAAGATTGGTTATATCTATCTCACCAGGCCCTCTCTCTGGGGTTGTCTGAGTGATTTTTGACTGGACCTGATTCTTCTGTCTTTTCATGGTGATAGAAGTGGTTGCAGGCAGGTGGCGCATGGGTCACCTGGGGGAACAAAGTCCCTTCCTGCTTGTTGGTCAGCTTGTCCTTCTCCACTGCCTGTGCTGTCTACCTGCACACCGGAAGCAGTCTCTGGGATAATCTCTTGAGCTGCCGTGGGCAGGGCCACCCACAGGCTGGCATAGAGCACTGCGGGGGCTGACAGACATGCTGGGTGTGCTCTCCTGTGACAATGGCGCCCCTTCGTGCAAGGCATCAGTTTTGATGATAATTTCATTTCTTTTGATGTATCATTAGTGCTTCTAGAAACTGAAAAGACTGCCTTCCCTTGGAGTCAGGGACTTTTGCATAATAATTTCTGTTCCTGCAGAACATTAAACAGAAGGCAACAATTTCCTTGGTTGGGGTTTATTGACTTTTCCTGGGCTGTGGGATTCGAACTCTGTGGGAGGCTCTGAGACTCAGAATTCATTTCCTTATTCTATTCACTGAAGAAATATTTATTGAGGACCAGTCTTCTACCTGGGTGCCTGGGATATGTCACTGAACAAAACTGGTGAATATCTCTGCTGTCACAGAATTTGCATTCTCAGGGAAGAGCAAGAGGAAAAAAAGAATAAGCATAATCAATTAATTGAACATATAGTTTATTAGAAGCAAATAAAAATGCAATAGAAAAAAGGACAAGTAGAGTAAGGGTGGGTCAGAAGTTGCTAGGGGCCAAGCGATGTGTGGCTTATACAATAGGGTGGTCATTGTAGGTTCCTTTGTGCAGGTGAAAAGTGCCTCAACAGCCCTGTGAAGTAGTCCCCATTTCACAGATGATGCAACTGAGGCAGAATTGAGCTAAGTGACTTGCCTGAAGTCACACTGCCAGGAAAAGGCAGGGTAGGCATTCAAACCTGGGCCAACTGACTTGAATCTGTGCATTTCACCACCTCACTATACAAGATCTGTAAGGAACTGGAGGATGGGGAAACTGAGGCCCAGAGAAGGAAAAGGGAGTTGCCCCAGGTGTGGAGCAAAAGGAAGAGTGGGATTAGTGAATCCTCTGCTGGCCAGGGAGAAAGGTGCGATAGCCTAGGGTTCCCACAAAGGAGAGGCTTTTAGAAGGTGTGCGGAAAAATTTTGTTTTTTGTTGTTTTAGTAGTTTTAATTAACTTTCATACATACTAGGAAGAAATGCAATGAGCACATGGAATTTATAATTTCACAAATACTTGTGCTTAGAATGAGTAATTTTTCAATGAGTCAATGTAATGACAAGATGAAGGAAACTGTAGCACAGGCAGAATGTAGTTATGGCAAAATTTGCGGGTGCCTGGTCTTGGAAGACTGAAGTTTGGGCATTTAGCTGTGCCCACCACTGTGGCCAGTAAAGGAATTTTTTGGACAGGGCTGGAAGCTCCGCCACCTCCCTCAAGGTCGCCCGCCCAGGAATCCCTACCCTGCTTTCACACTGCCATCACGGGGATCCTCTCCCTGAAGGTCCAGCCCTGCCTTAGTGCTGCAGCTGTGGGAACCAGCACTTCTTACGGGCCGTGTTATCTTCAAAGCGCCTTTGGCTTGTTAACTGGCTGCAATTCACACCAAGCTGGCTAGAGATCCCACACATCTGACAGAGGAAGGCTGATGTCATTGACATTGAAACACCTTTCAGGGCTTGTGGCCAGGCCTCCCTGTGGAGAGACCTTGGCTCTGAGTTACAGACATCCTGGGAAAGGATCCTGGCTTCACCACTTCAATGCCTCTCTGCATTTTTTCTGTCTTTGAAGTGTAAGGGTGATAATATTGTTGATAGGAGGACTCAACATAGGAAGTGGCTGGTGTGGGACTATAAATGTTGGTTCCTCACACTGAGATGTCACTTCTTCCACAGGACATTCCTCCTCGTCCTTCTTCTGGCCTCCAGAGCATTCAATATGTCCCTCTCTTTTAACACTGATCAGTTCTCTGCTTTGCATTAGGGTGAATTGTGCCCCTGTGTCAGCCATGAACTTGTCAAGCATGGGTCTTATATCTAAGGCATTACCGGGGCCTGGCATGAAATTCGGTAAATGTTTGCATGCCTGAGAAGCAGCACGGTGGCCTAGAGAACAAGAGCTAGGACCCTAGAGCCCCACTTTGGGTGCAGTCATTAGCTTTGTGATCTTAGATAAGTTACTTACCACTTCATGCCTGTGAGTTCTGCCCTGTCAAATGGGAATAATTCATAATAGCACTTACAACATAGGGTTTTTGCAAATATCAAGTAAGTTAATGTGCACAGATCTGTAGCTGCCACATGGTGAGAGTTTTATAGCTGTTGGCTAGTATTATACCAGCATCTAGCCAACAACCTTTTTCTTGGTATGGCCTTGACAAATATTTGTTAAGCTACACTGAAAAGACTATATCCCCACTCTCTCCTCATGTATACACACACTTGGAAGGTTTCTGAAATTCCACCATTCCTAATTCATTCTTTGGAGTTAACGTGTTATACCTTATTAAAATGCAAATATTGTCAACTTCAAAAGTTAGTTGAGCACTTTCTCTGTAATAGTCTTTGTATGGGAATACCACTGATTGGCCTTAAAAGCTTATTGTTAAATGTAAAAAGCAAAATATAAAAACCATGTGTCTAGTGCGGTACCATTTATGGAGTAAACAGAAGTTAGGGAGAAGGGCACGTGCAGGAAGAGAGGTCATGTTTGTAATCACAGAGCACCTTCAGAGGGAGATGCAGGAAACTTCACAGGGGGCTCCTGGGGAAGGGGTCTTAGTGGCAAGGTAAGGGTGAGAGGGGGACATCCTTTTCATTCTATGTTCTTTTTAAAAAAACATCATTTTTTATTGTGGGAAAATATGCATAACAGAAATGTTACCATTTTAACCATTTTAAAGTACAATTCAGTGGCATTGAGCACATTCACAAAGTTGTATAACCATCACCATTATCTGTTTCCAGAACTTTTTTCTCATCCCAAACAGAAACTATACCCATTAAACAATAACTCCCCATTCATCCCTCCACCCCCCAACCCCTGATCACCTCTATTTTCCTTTTTGTCTCCATGTATTTGCCTATTCTGGTGCCTCATGTAAGTGGAATCACTCGTCCATCCCTCTGTGTCTGGTGTATTTCACTTGGCATAGTACCGCTGAGGTTCATCTATGTTGTGGCACGGATGCAGTGCTTTGTTGCCTTTTATGGGTGACTTATATTATTATAGTATTACATTCCACACTGTATATGTATGTGCCACATTTTATTTATCCATTCATCTATTAATAGACACTTGGGTCATTACCGCTTTTTGGCTCTTGTGAAGAATGCTTTATGAACATTGGTGTACAAATATCTGTTTGAGTCCCTGTTTTCAAGTCCTTTGGGTTCATTCTTAAGAGTGGAATTTCTGGATCGTATGGTAATTCTATGCTTAACTCTTTAAGGAACCTCCATACTGTTTTCCACAGTGGCTGAACCGTTTTACATTCCCACCAGCAGTGCACAAGGGTCCCAACTTCTCCACATTTTGTGTCTGTGCTTCTGTGTCATTTCATCTGATTGGATATCAAAGTATTACTAGTCAATAATAAATTAAATATTATAAAAAGATGTGCTGAAGAGGTTAGGGTGCATGAGTGAAAGGACAACGAGAGAACGACGAGCAGTCCTATATGCAGGAGTGTGTGACTGAGAATCCAGAGTTGAGCTTTAGTCTCGATTCTGCATTTTATTGGCTGTATTGGCACACGCCCTCTTTGGGATTCAGCTTCCTTAGGGATGAAATGAAAGGGTTAGCTTAGGCTGTCCAGAGTCCCCTCCCGCTCTATCAGGTGAGGAGCCCACATAGATAGGTAGGCCCTAAAAGAAGAGTGACAACATCCCCTCCAGGTAGATTCTTGGTTTGCAGCTCCCACCTCCCTTGCCCGCTGACTTCCGTGGGCTTAGGCGATATAGAAGGCAGGAGGGTGGGAGGAGAGAGCAGTGGGGTCTTTATGGCCCAGCTTCCTCCTTACATCGCCACCTCTATGAATACAGCTCCAGCCGGGTGGCCGCTCCTGGGCTCCCTTCCTTGTGCCTTGAGGCTTAGGGGTGGGGGGTTGGTTTGCTAGGACTGCGGTAACCCAGTACCACAGACTGGGCAGCTTAAACAGAAATTGTCATCCAGTTCTGGAGGCAGGAAGTCCAAAATCAAGGCAGGATTGGTTCCTTCTGAGGGTTGTGAGAGAGAATCTGTCCCTTGCTCTCCCCTGGTTTCTGGTGGTCGGCTGGCCATCACTGGCTTGTAGAAGCATCATCCCCATCTCTGTCTTCATCTTCGCATGGCATTCTGTGTGTGTGTGTGTCTATAGTCAAATTTCCCTTTTAATAAAGACACAAGTCATATTAGATTGTGACACCCTAATGACCTCTTTTAACTTGATTATCTCTACAAAGACTCTCTCTCCAAATAGTCACATTCTGAAGTCCCAGGAGTTTGAACTCCAACATATCTTTTTGTGGGGGAACAGTTCAGCCCATGACTTCCACTATTGCCTCCTTAGTCCATGTTGGCTTCCCAGGTCCTGCCCACAACTCTAAGTAGTCCCTTCCTTCAGTTTGTCACAATCCCGGTTGAACATGCCTTCTGTGTCCTGCAGGGACCTGTCAAGCCTTAGTACCTCGGCCAGTTTGCTCTAGTCTATCTTCCAAAAAATAGCCTTGATCTTTGTTTCTTGATGTCTCTGCTGGAGAATTCCTTGGCTGCCACACACCCCTGTCCTCTCTGTTATACTGCTGTCATCACCTGTGGCTTCTACCTGGGGAGCTAGAAGCAGTTGGAGGAAAGGACTTCTGTGTGTGTGTGAGGGGAGGAATCACAACATGTCATGTCTGCCTTAAAGTTGTTCTTCCTGGAGCAGGGTCCTCATGGGAGAAATAATGGTAAAGCGTGTCCGGGTGGGTAAGGGAACTAGAAATTCCAAACCCTCTCCTCACCAGGAAACCTTGAAGGAGCCCTGCGGGGAGGTGTTCAGCATAAAGAAACCATGGAGGGAAGGCAATACATCTTCAAACACTCGAAGAACTGACATGAGAAGAGTGATGAAGTCAATCTGTTTATTTCTACAAAGAAACAGACACATGGCTCAATATAAGTAAGAGATTTCTGAGAATTGTGCTTAAAGGTAATAGCCTCCATGTGAGTTGTGTGCCCACCAATCATAGGAAGTATTCAAATAGGGACTGGTGATCTCTCTGGCCCCTTGCTACCGGTAAATGCTATGATTGTAGAAGTGGAACTTGGAATTTTCTGTATCCTGCTCTGCCCCTTAAAGATCTGATGCTCAGATCCACAAAGCTGCACATTACTTTCAGCTACAGTTCACACCAATGTAGAAAAACTCAGCCTTTCCAGATCAGATGCCCCAGAGCTTGGCTTCCTGCCCAAATAGGTAGTTACTAAAGCTGAGTCAAGCCTCAGCCAGCGTCTGATGCTGCCTACACCCAGGTCTGTCTCCAGGGGCCTATAAAAAGCACACTCCTTGGAAACTGGAACAGACTACAGCTGTCAGCTTTGATCTGAATCCCAGGAGGTGGGCTAAGCGAGGATCTCGTTCCTCTGCTTTTTGGGTCCCGGGTTTACTGTATCCTGCTGTGACCTCTAATTACAAAATCATTCGAAGGCTTGGGTCTACATTCCCCTGGCAGAGCCAGCTTGTCACCATCAGCACACCACTGGCCACGTCTTCCCCATCAGGACCATTTACGACCGTGGGCTTGGCAAATGGAGATGAAAGTGGAAAGAGTTATTCATTAATTATAATAAAAAGATTAAGGAGAGTAGATCTGTAGATTTTTTTTAATCACAATTTATATAAGTTAAATAGGCATTTCAAAATCAGAAGCTGTGCTTAAAGCCAGAAAATATTACAGTCATAAGAAAACAAATCCTACCATTTGCAACAACATGGGTGGAACTAGAGGGTATTACGCTCAGTGAACTAAGCCAGGTGGAGAAAGACAAGTACCAAATGATTTCACTCATTTGTGAAGTGTAACAACAAAGCAAAACTGAAGGAACAAAACAGCAGCAGACTCACAGACTCCAAGAAGGGACTAGCGGTTACCAAAGGGGAGGGGTGGGGGAGGACAGGTGGGAAGGGAGGGAGAAGGGGATTAAGGGGCATTATAATAAGCACACATAATGTAGGGGGGGCACAGGGAAGGCAGTATAGCACAGAGAAGACAAGTAGTGACTGTATAGCATCTTACTACACTGATGGACAGTGACTGCAGTGGGGTGTGCGAGGGGACTTGATAATGTAGGTGAATGTAATAACCACAATGTTGCTCATGTGAAACCTTCATAAGATTGTATATCAATGATAACCTTAATTCAAAATAATTAATAAATAATCATAACTCATCACCTTTCCTGGCCCCCAGATTAATGCTAAAATTATATAATCAGGTGAAAAGGAACACAATTTTATATTCACATTAAAATATATAAAGACCAAAGGGGAAAAAAAAGCCAGAGAATGTTAGAAAGAACATCATCAACAAAAACTAATCAAAATGTGTTTTTTTTGTGAATAGTTTGACAAGGCTATTACAATATTTGAATCCTGGTAGATCCAATCTTTATTTTCCTAAAGACTCTTTAAGTGTAACTCACTGAGTAAATCTGAATGGCTGGGAGTGTGATGCCCAGCATTGCTTTATTTTTGTTTATTAGAAAAATCAAGTCTTGGTCCTCATACAGGTGCAAACAGTAATCATTCTCCCATGGCTTCCCTTCTTTACTTTTGGAGTCCTTGGCTCACCCAGAATCCTCAGTCATGCTCAGAATCATGTCCAGAATTCCAATCATGGTCTTGTAGGTGTCTTGGTGCAGAACTAGAAAAAGAGGTGCCACTTCCCAGTGTTTATTAGTACAAAACCATGCAATTGATTTTGAATTCTTCAGTGGGGGGAAGTAATGTAGGCGAACCCTACAGGGTGGGATTGGCAAAGCAGGGTAATGAACACGAGAGAGAGCTGGGGTCTCAGGGCAGAGCCCTCTAAGGAGGGGAGCACTGAGCTGAGATTTGATTGACACATGGGCGCCAGGCTTGAAAAGATCTGGGGGCTGAGCATTCCAGGTCGAAAGAACTGTGAGGTGGTGGAGCAGATCCTGCTAAATGAGATATTTATAACAAGATATTGAGTTATTTGAAATAGACCATCATTCATTCACCAAATATTTAAAGAGCACCTACTATGTGCCAGGAGCTGTTGAAGGTGCTTGAATAATGTCAGGTTAGAATGTTTCTTGCAGAGGGAGCAAGAATATTGCAAAACAGTCCTGGTGTCTTTTGCCCCTGCTGTTCCACCCTGGCTCCTGGAGTGTGCAGCTGATCTTCATCCAGAGAGCTGGCCTCCTACTCCCTGACCTGCCTCAGGATTTGGCCTGTGATTCTCCAGTAATGGACAATTCTCTCTAATTCTGGTATTTAGGATTAGGAAGTTCATTTTCCAGCGAATAGAAATCACACTCTCCATTATCAATTCTTACCAGGGATAAAGAAATACTTTAGCTTCCATCTGCCTGACTTTTCCCTCTCTTTCTCTCTAGGTAGGGATACAGGGAGTTGCCAGTTATTGGGCTCCTCTACCAAAGTGTCAAGATAAATGAAGAGCTCGCATTCTAGTGTGGAGAGATATACCAACACCGCCCCCACCCAAAGAAAACAGAAATAAAAACAAGGAAAGAAAAAAGATAATCTCAGAAATAGATAAACACTATGAAGAAAATAAAGCAAGGTGATGTGCAAGAAAGAGAGAGCTGGGGCACATGGTGGGCCTCTCGGAGGAGGGGAGTATTGAACTGAGACCTGACTGACATGTAGGAGCCAGCCTTGATAAGATCTGGGGTGAGCATTCCAGGTGAGGGGAGTTGTAAATGCAAAGGTCCTGAGGTGAGACTGTACTTGACATGTTGGGATGATTCACAGATACCAGAGCTCTGCAGGCCAAGTTAGAACTTCAGATTTTATTTGATGTGTGATGGGAAGTCACTGGAGGACTTTATGTATAGGAGAATTTTATGACATGATCTTATATTTTGATTAAAAAAAATTTTTTTAATCTACTTCCTAGTGTGAGAGCAAGAGAAACTCCATTTTAAAAAGGCCATCTTAAGAAGGAGGCCTCAGCCTAGTTCTAAGAAAACTTTGTTTCAGTTACTGGAAAAACCACCCATTGTTTGTTCCAGTAGTCCTCACCCCAGATAGTTCCCTAGCAACGACCTCAAGGTCCAGACACTCAAGGTCCAGGCTCTCCTGTCCCTTAAAGATAACATACCTTACATGTTACATCAGCCAGCAGCTGGGCACCAGCCAGACTTAACCCATGGAAAATGTCCAAGTTAGAGCCCCCCTCTCCCTGCACCTTGTAATGCTTAAAAACCTTGCCTACCCTGAGCTCAGGGCTCTCACTTTGGAACTGCTGTGTCGGTGACAGGTGTGAGTCCAAGCTTGAGCTTGAAATAAATGACCCTTTTGTGTGCTTGCATCGGAATCGGCTCCTTAGTGGTCTCTCAGGGACTCGCAACTTGGGCACAATACTAGAGTCATAATTTCCATACAATAAAATAACTCATTTAAATGTAGTTTGATGAATTTTGACAGATGTCTGTATCATGTAATCACCACCATAATTCAAACATATAACATTTCTAACGCTGCAAAACGTTCCCTCATGCTCGTTTACAGTCAGCCCTCCCTCCCATCTCCACCCCAATCCCTGGCCTTCTGAGAGAGCTCCTGTAGGCTCCTCATCCAGCTCCCACTAATGTTACCATCTTACAGAATACCCACTGCAAATCTGTCAAAACCAAGAAATTAACATTGGTACCACATTACTAACAAAACTGCAAACCCTAATCAGATTTCAACAATTTTCTCACTAATGTCCATTTTCTCTTCCAAGAGCCAATCTAGAATGGCATTTACTCATCATGTCTCCTCAATCTCTTTCACTCTGTGACTGTTTCTCAGTTTTTCCTTGTTTTTCTTGATCTTGACAGTTTTGAGGAATACTGGCCAGGTATTTTGTAGAGTATCCCTCATTTTGGGTTTACATGATGTTTTCTTATGATTGGACAGGCTTTGTGGGTTTGGGGGAAGAACACCACAGAGGTGAAGTGCCCTGCATGAGAACATGACTTGCCACTGGTGATGTCAATCTTGACTACTTGGTTAAGATGGTGTCTGCCAGGTTTCTGTCCTATAAAGTTACTATTTTTTTGCTTTCCATACTTTACTGTTTGGAAGCAAGTTATGAAGTCCAGCCCACTCTCAAACAGGAAGGCAGTTAAACCCTGCCTTCTGGAGGGGAATCTTTACATGTATTATTTGGAATTCTGTAGGGAAGATTTGCTCCTTATCTCCTATTTATTTATCTATTCAGTCCTTTATTCACAGAGAAAGTTTTTCTTTTAAGATGGGAGAATTAGCAGCATATTTATGTGTTGATGAAAACGATCTATTAGAGAGCAAAATACTGTGAGAGTTTCTTTGGTTTCTTCAGTAAGTTGAAAATTTTTTCACTTTTAGAGTCTCCACCAGGTCTTTCGTCATGTTAAAAAAGCATCTTAATAATATATTTAATTCAGTATACCCAACATGTTATCATTTCAAAATATAATCAATATGAAAATATTAACCAGATACTTTAAATTATTTTTTATACCACTACTTGAAAACCCCAGTGTGTATTTTATATTAACAGCTTATCTCAATTGGAACCAGCCACATTTTAAATTCCCAGGAGCCATATGTGACTCTTTGCTATCATCTTGGTCTAGACCTTTCTGAAACCAGCACAGGGGAGGGAGGTGCCCTGGTGAGTGCGCACTGTATTTCTCAGTCTCTTATCTCAGCCTTCTTTGGTGTGATTCTATGGCTATGGCTCCTGGAAGCTCATGTTGAAGATGCACCTCAATTCTAAATTTTGAAGTGCTCGTTTTGGATAGTGATGAAGCTGGGTGCCAGCTGGAATCGCTCACACCCATTCTTCTCCCTTCCCCATCATTGTGATTTCATAGTCACATTTTCCTTCTGGGTTTCTTTACAGTGCCTTTCATGCTGCTCCCCGATCCTCCTCTGTTCCTACCTTGAATTTTTTAAAAAGTCAACTTCTTATTTTGAGATAACTGTAGACTCCCATGCAGCTGTAGGAAATATACAGAGAGATCCATGTACCTCCAACCCAGTTTCTCCCAAAGGTAACATTTTGCAAAAGACACTTTCTCCTCCTCTTCCTCCTCCTGCTTCTCCTCATAAAGATACTTTGGCTGCTGTGTGAAGGCAAAGTAAGAAGAAAAAGTTGGGAGGGTTTTGCTCTCGGGCGGGGGTTTGTACCAGGAGACAGGGTGAGGGGAGGATGCATGGTGCCCATTCTGGGACAGAGGTGGAGGTTGTGTTGAACCCACATGATCTTCACAGGAGACACTGATGCTCAAGTGCAGTGAGAACATCCTTCACTAGGCTAAGTCCAACGCATAGTCTGTGTGTCAATCAAAAAGCAGAGAAAAGAGGGCACAATGTCTTTAAGGGAAGAGAGTTTAATGAGGGGACTATGTAGAGGTATGCGCAGAGCTAAGGGGAACCTAGGAGGGATGACAAGGCCCGAGGAGACCAGCACATGCTGACAGCTGTTACCTGTCCCCCAAGACCTAGAGGAATGAAAGGGGGTTGCCGTGAAAGCTGCAGTTGAGGTTGAGGAGCTGCCCCACAAAACTACAGCGGGAGGTAGAAGCAGCCTTCTGACCGCTCTCCTCCCACCCTCTGATCTCCTGGCAGTGCAAGGGAGCCTGGGTAATGAAGTCTGCAGAGGTCAGCCTCCTGGGGCACAGACCATGATGGAGGAGGGAGAAAATGGATCTGGTGAGGCAGATGGAGAATAACCAGCAATCCAACTGCAAAAACTCAGTAACAGGCAAGCTTTAGAAACAACTCCTAGGCCTCCTATCCACAGTAATTCCATTTTCACGTAAATGTTTCTCCCTTAGTCTAACTTCTGGCATCTCTTCCTGCGATTACTCACAGATTTAAGCTACAAGTATCTGGGGACTGTTGTGGACTCTGGCCTCACCTGGGGAATGCAGGAAGAGCTCCAAGGGGAGGACATGATGCTTCAAGGGATACGAGACCTTGGGGGCTGGAATCTGTGGCCCCTCCAGGGAGTTCCAAGTCCCATGGAAGTGTCAAGAGAATCTTCCATAACAAGAGGCTCCCGGGACCTCAGACAAGGATGTTGGCAGCAGCCATAAGAGACTGGAGGTCAGAGACTCCGCTTCCCATTTTTTGGCATCACTAGGCCTCCCTGGTTCTGATGGGTCTCTGAGGCGGGTGCTGGGGTAGGGATGGGAGGACTCCCTAACCCTGACTGATGGCATCTCCTACCAGTTCAGTAAGATGCATGGGGTGGAAGTAGAGGAAAATTGGAATTGAAATGAATTTCTACATCTGTTAAAATGGGGATAATGTTGCCTATCTCATAGAGATAGTGTGAGGATTAAGTGAGATAATACAAGTAAGTAATTAAGCAGTCTCGCACATGGAAGGGCTCAACAGCTGTTAGCTTCTTACAAGAGACACTGATGCGCTATTGTTACTATTAGTAGTAGTGGTAACTTTTCGGCCTGCCTACTGACCAGAAGGCAGCTGTTTCTGTTTTTTTTTTTAATATGTGACACGCTGCTAAGTGGCTCTGAATAAAATTCTTCATTTCCGCATTTGTCCCATGTGTGAGCCAGGCTGACAATAATGACCCACAGCAGACACATCGCAGTCACGGGGAGTCAGGCCCTCCGGGGCTGAAGGACAGGACCCTCCGGGGCTGAAGGACAGGACCCTCCGAGGCTGAGGTGCAACACCCCCTGCGGCCTCCGGCGCTTGCCCCGCCCCTCCGCGGATTAGGGAGCGATCCTCACCACCACTCCCCTTAAGTTTTAGGAAATTTAAGACTAGGGTCCCTTATAAGCAGGTTCTGGGACAAGGGGGGGGGGCTCTCTGAACTTCACAGGCAGCCCAGTCCGTATGCTCACACTACCTTAAAGTGCCTGTGTGTTTATTCTAGAAGCCTAAACTGGCTGTGAAAATAGCTGCCACCACACTGGAGAGGAAAAGGCTGAAGTACTCTTCCAGTTGGCCCTCTGCCCCAGTCCACTTGAAAGGGTGCCTCGCCACGGCCCTCCCTTCCCCGAAATAACTCAGGGAGGAACGAACCCACTTGAGAAATTTCAATGGCTGAAAGAGAAAAAGAAATGCCTGTCTCTGAGAAGACAGCAGAAGGTTGCGGGTGAGGAAGTGCGTTTTTGAGGAGTTGGGGTTGGGTGTGTCCTGCTCCGGGGATGTTGGTGATTGGGTCTTAAGCAGGTGGTGTGATCATCTGGTCGTTAGTGATTGGAGGCTGCAGGAGCAAAATGGCAGCTCCTGATCCCAAGAGGGCGGGCGAACAAGATGGTGGCTCCTGATCCAAGATAGCGGGCGCTTTAGTGTGCCAGAATTGCCTTCACCGTTCCCAGAAGTCAACCCTGGACCATTGGAGGCCTTCAGTCCGAATGGGCCTCTCACCCCACCTCCCTCCAGCCTTGAATCCAGTCAGAGGTGTGGGAAACTCCATTCTTTACACCTGCACACCGCCTAGTGGGGGTGCTTCACACCAGCGGGGCGAGGTTAAGGACAGGGAGGGGCCGGTGGCCCAGTGGCCTAAGGCCCCTCACAAGTCAGCATCTAAATTCTTGGTCTCGATTAGTTCCCACCAGACCTTGACTAGCGAAGCTGGCTTTCCTAACCCCAAACCTGAGAAGGAACCAGGAACAATACTACTTGCTAAAAAGAGGAAAAAAGACACCAAGTTTATTACCACAGCAACCCTAACCGTCAAAGACAGCTTTTTCACGTAGAGGTAATAATAATAATACCATTTATGGGAGCTCTTATTAAGTGCCGGGCATTACTTTAAGTGCTTTGTATTAGTTTGTCTAATTCTCACAGCCACACTCTCCCGAAGCAGTTCTATCGACATCTCTCCTTTCTAGTGGACATTGCTGCTGCGAAGTTCACTGCAGGAGACAGTACGCACAGCGGTTAGCAGCTCAAGCCCTGGAGCCTGACCACCTGGGTTTGCCATCCTGGTTCAGCCACTTCCCAGCTGTGAACTCGGGCTTAGGCTGTATAACCTCCCATGACTCAGTTTCCTGTCTTGTCAAATGGGGATGATGACAGAATCTCCCTCAGAGGGTGGTTTTGAGGGTTAAACCAGTGTCCCTGGTACAGAGGAGGCCCTCCGTAAATGTGCGTGTTAGGATTGAATGATGGGCTCAAATCTCAGCTAGTGACTGACAGAGGAGGAAACTCGAACCCAGTCTGCCTTTGGTCAAGGCTTGTGGGCTTACTGCCCGTGTAGCACTGCCAACCGAGAGCCTACCAGCAATTCCCCACAAATCCTCGGTCCTTGGGAGCCCCAGCCGTCAACGATGTAAAGATGACGGTTGAACCCTCTGAAGAGCCAGGGATTCCTGGTGAGTTACGGGAGATAGAGAAGACTCTGGAACTGTTGGTAGGGAGAGGATCCACTCTGGGTCAGACTCTCCTCCCTGCCATTCCTTCCTCCTCCTCAGAGATCTTCCATGTCCCCTGCTCTGGTAAGTGCTTGGAAGGGTGGATGGGTATTCTTTAACCTTCTGGTGATCCTTGCTAATCCTAATTAGATTGTAAACCAAAGACTCAAACACCCACAAAATCGCATGTAAAACGATTGCCAGGGGACCAATAAAAGCATCTTAGAGGAAGTGTGTTAGCAGCCGTGAGAGGCCACTGGACATGACTCTCAGGAGTGGTGGTGTCCAACCTGTCTTCAAAAATGGGAGGAGGGAGTTATGAAGTGAGGGGAAGGACATTCCTGGCAGTGGGTAATGTGAGCAGAGGCAGGAGGCTAGAGACAGCATGGGAGAAGGGGTCAACTTTGAGGCAAGAGGCAGCAAAAGATGAGGCTGCACAGGCAAATGGTGGTCAGAATTTGAGCTGTATAAGCTGCCAAAGAACTTGAACTTTCTTTGGTTGAAAATGGGAAGCCAATGAAGAGTTATAAAGGGAGGAGCTGACACTGGTGAAGTATTGCCATCTACACAATGGGATAACAATAGTACTTGCCTCATAGGATTACCTTAGGATTAAGCAAGATGATCCAGATGAAGTACTTAGAATGGCACCTTGAAGATGCTCCATAAATGTTAGTGATGCTGCTACTGATGGTAATGTACATAGTGAAGCTTGACCCAGAGGATGGAGGCCAACACCAGCCTTACATGGAAATACAGTAGGCCATGGACTTGTCTGCCTGCTAAAGAGTAAATCCAAGTCCTTGGTGTGGCTCACAGCTCTAGGTGATGTGGTCCCTCCTGATCCCTCTATTTTCCACTCACTAGGCTCCAACCATGTTATCTTCTTTCTGATCTTCAAACATGCCCCGCCTGGGCCTTTGCCCTTGTTATTCCCTTTGTCCAGAATGCCCTTCTCCCACCTCTTCTAATGGCTGCCACTTTCTTGTCATAAACCTTTCGGTTCAAATGGCACTTCCTCTGAGAGGGTTAGGCTTTCACTGAGCCCCAGGACATCAGCCTTATCTCCAGATTCAATGATCTTATTTGCGTTCATTTTTAATGTCTGTTGCTGTCGGATGTAAACTCCATAAGGACATGAATTATGTCTTTACCGTTCACCGCTGTACCCCTAGAGGTTCTTGAATACTGCCTGGCCAACATGAAGACACCCAATACATGTCCAAAAACTGAGGGGCCCAAATGATCTATTTTACAGATTCACTCCTTTCAAGCTGTTCTTGGGAAAGGTAGCCTAAGAAACTATGACCATCGAATAGCAAACTGAAGTGGATCCAGTTTGCTGATGACTTTGTGGAGGTAGAGTCTGGGAGCTGAGGGGGAAGGTATTTCACAAAACAGGATAGACCCAGAGCAATTCCATTACCAGGCTGGGTGGGCAACTACTACAGGACTGGGTCTAGACAGCTGACAGAGAAGGGAGCTGGGCAGAAAGGGGCTGGGAGAACTCAGAGGCAGGGCCTATCAGCGGTAGCCTGGAGGGCCATTGTTTCAGACTTTACATCCCATCAAGACCCTCAAATTTAGTCTTTTGACATTATCCCCTAAAGAGGTTATAACTAGTCAGAGACACACTGTTAGACTTGAGAAAAAAAGATGCTTATTTGCACAGCTGTGCCTGACACACAGTAGCCCTCAAAAATATTTGAATGAATGTCACGAGGTTCATGACTTTACTTTTTCAAGTTTGCATTTTAAAATATACAGGAAGTCTTACAAGGGGCCTTGGACTATTTAAACGGGAGAGGCCAAGGCGTTATTTTTCTTTCTTTTGAGAGGATTGGTATGCTTAGTGCAGGCAACCACTGTGGTTTGTATCTATATAACAGCTAAAGCAAGGGGCAGGGCATTTTCTTGGGTTGATGACCCTTCGGAGTGGGGTAGCAGTGTGTGAAATATGTAGGGGTATAGCCTGGTTGTGGTGCAAGGGGAAGCCCTGTGGGTGCAGTAGCTCAAATACGGCCACCGTTGATACGTCCGTGGAATGGCACCTAACGCCATTAAATTACACCAGCCAACGGCGTGACTTCCATCACCAACACGGGATTGTTTCGGTCTCAGCAAAATGCGCTGCCCAATTGCGCAGCCGCAGCAGGGCATGGGTGCAAGCGCAGAAGCAGGTGGGCGGGTCTGCGCCGCCGCACAAAGAGGCGGGCGGGTTCGGCCGGGCACCGTTTCGTGCCCGGCCTGAAGCAGCGGGATCCTGGCGGTCTGGTTCCTGCTCCCCTCACCGCGGTGGGTGAGGTCGGCTCCGCTGCGCCGGCCTGAGGCCGCCAGCCGTCCTGCCGTTCCGCCGCCGTCATGCTGCTGCCCGTATTCACTCTGAAACTGCGCCACAAAATCAGCCCCCGCATGGTGGCCATAGGGCGCTACGACGGTACTCACCCGTGCCTGGCGGCCGCCACCCAAGCAGGCAAGGTAACCACTCCCACCCGCAGGGAGGCCTGGCCGAGAGTGCCCCCGACAGCCGCGGGCCCCGCCCCCAGTCAGGGTTGCCGAGCAACCGGTCGGTAGTTCCTGTTGACTCCGTCCCGCACAGAATAATGAACTATGGGTTTCGCGTGAATGGCTTTTATGAGCAGTTAACTTGTCTTCAGGAGCTTAGACTCAGACAATGTTGGGATAAGGAGCTTTGGGAATAGAAGTCCTCAGAAGGGAAGGGACTTGACCAGGATTAAAAATAGTAGCAGAACCCAGATGCGAGCTCAGAACCTCTGCCTAGAACGCCTTCCACTCTCAGACTGCTTCTCGAACCAAACAACTTGATGGAAAAAAAGAGAAAGAATACGAAGAGTACAGAAGAATACCAATTCCTCTAAATTAAATGATTCAAGTTTCACTTTTGATTGATAACCTACTTTCAGAAAGCTTATAGTCCCAAAGAACAACAGACAAGGCCGATCAAGGCCTGCGTTTTGGTGAAGGCATGCCCAAAAGACGTGGAATATAGTGACACCAAGCGTAGTAACGTTTAACAGTTGCAAAGCCTTGTTTTATTACATTAATTATCTCAGCATCCTTGCTACAAGGCCAGCAGCATAGCATAGGTGTGGTGTATCCTGGCTCCAGTACCTACTAATTTCGTGACCTTAGGCAAATACTTAATGGTATCTACCACAGAGGTTGTTATGAGCACTAAATAAGTTAATATGTGTAAAGTACTTGGCATATGGAAATAATCACTAATTAGCTGTTAAACTTTTTATTGCTCCCACTTCATTGAATAGGAAAGCAGTTCAGGGACGTTCCAGATAATGCTTGAGGTCACTCAACTAGAAAGTGGTGGAAATGATAGTAGAGTGCATGTTCTCTTAGTGTGGATTTAATGCGGTAACATGATTTATAGTTTTTAAGACACTTCCACCTACGTTGTATGTTATCTCATTTGATATGCTTTGGAATACGTAAGTGAAAAGTAATTTATTTTTCTTGAAGTAGTATAATGAAATGGAGCCTGGCACTTAATAATGTTAGTTGTTATTGTTAAAAGGCACTGACAAATACCAAAAAGAAATTCATACTGGTTCTGCTATAGGTGCATGGCAGCTAAATAAATGGGTTGAAAAGGCCCCATTGATATTAGCTCAGCCCCTAATTTGTTGAGGGCGTACTGTATGCTGGGCACTGTTCTTAGCTCTGCCGTTGCAAAGTTGAATGTCACAAACAAGTCTCACCCCCTTGGAGCTTACATTTTAGGGGGAAGCCACACGGTTAGCAGGAAAAAATTATCTCACGCACACACAGCAGATAATGTCTCCATAGGAGAAAAAAAATAGAGTAAGGGGTGGGGATGATGGCAGATTGCTGTTTTAGACAGGGCTTTCTGGTGAGCCTCTGATAACTGGATCAGAGATTTGAAAGAAATGAAGCCCTGTCTACAGTTGTGGGGTAAGTGCCCTCCAGACAGAAGGGTCACCAAGTACAATGGACTTAAGGTGGATATATGCTCTAGGAATACAAGGGGCTCTGGTTTGGCAAGGAACGATCAAAGGCATGAGGTTGCCAGGGGGCTGATCATATAAAGCCTGTAGGCTGTGGTAAAGATCTTGGTTTTGGGGTGATGGGATTTGATTTATGTTTCAGATAAAGGATAGCTCTGGCTGGTCCTGCAATAGAGATGCAGGAGATTGAGTGTAGGAGTGGAAGCAGGAAGATTAGGCAGAGGTTTCAATGGAAGCCCTTTCATTAGAATGTGACCTCGAGTGGGAGGCAGGAGCACTTGATTCTGGGTCTGTCTCTGAAGCTGGCAAAGAGAGAGAGAATGGAGGTGATGGGGTTCTCCATCCTATGTAATTGGACACTTTATGTTCAGAATGTTAAGCAAATCTGAAAAGTCTGACCCTGATTTTTTTATCTTGAGACTTTTAGAAATTTAGTAATATTTTATGATCCAAGTAATACATGAATATATTCTCCTTTAAAAACAAACATTCCAGATAAGGCTAAAGTCTACCCCTGTTAGGGCCCACATCTCTAGAGACAGGATTTTGTCATTCTAAGTGTGACTCTATTGTGAATGTGGAGCTTACTGGGATCTGTCTGGTTTCTGAGACAGCAACGGTATATTTAAAAGGGGTTTCTTACAAATGTTTTTCTCTGGGGGCATTTGTCCTCTCACCATGGAGCTGAGGGGCCAGTTGCATTTATATTATCAGCAGCACCCCCTCAGCCAGAACAAACGTGTGAACTTCCGCCAGTAGTCCTTTGGCTGAAGGCACTGGGAATGACCCATTTGTTGTAAGATAGAGCTTGGCTTCCTCCTTGCCTGAGGGCAGGTCGGTCTCCCGGGGTCTCCCATTTCTGTGTGCAGAGAACTGCAGGAGGGAATGGGGAGAAGTCAGACTCCTGGGACTTTTGTTGCTCTTAGCCACAATCCCCAAACTCTTTCCATTCCAGTAACAATGAATATGAAGTCCATGGGTTATTTTCCCTCCCGTTCTTTCTCAGCGTATCTTTTACAAAAGACTCTGAAAGAATTCTTTTGTTCAGAACTCTTATTAAAGGAAATAAGATGTGGTGCTAGAGTTCAGGAACCCTGAAAATCAAGGTTTGTTGTGCAAATCAAGCGCAGTAATGGTTATAAAAGCATGTTGTAAAGTGTTAACACAAATGAGAACACAAACGTGGTATTCAGTATCTCCACACCTTTTCTATATATTTCTAGTTTCTTTGAAAATTATTTTTTGTTGAATAAGTTAATCTTGTTTAGGTAATAGTTTCAAATTAATCTTGTCTGCATTTATACCAAAGGGATGAAATACTTATTTAAGATTACTGAATTTTAGAACTGGAAGGGGTTTGAGGGCGCTCTAGTCCAGCATTTCGCATCCTCTTTTTTTCCACATTGCCTCCCTCTGAAGGTTTTTTTAGACGGTGAAAATTTCCCTAATGAAATTTTAATACCACAGATATACTGCATATTGGTTTTTGTACTGTGGCCGTTTGTAGATCCACAAGCCATATTAATACCTAATATTCCCCTTACTCTATCCCAGTTACCCCTCTTGGGAGTGGTTATCACATCACCCTTGAAAATCCATGTTCTAGGCCAAGCTTCCTTTTTACAGATGATGCCCAAGAAAACTGAATGATTTGTGCAGACACTCAGGTCATTATGTTTAAGAAAGTTGAAACTGCTAAGTTAATTAACTTTAGGCTAATTATTTAATTGTCTTACTAATATATACCATGCAAGCCTTCAGGAAGCTTGATTTTTGCGAATGAGTTTAAGTTTGTAAAACAGATTTCCTAACTACCAGGCCTTTAAAACTATCAGTTTTAAGGGTGAATTTATTAGATGCTTGGATGAAAGATACTAAAGGAAGTGAATTTATTACTCTGTTTTCTCTGATTTTTTGGTGTGTGGCTGTCATATTGTAGCTGGTAACAGCTTCCTTTGGATTATTTAGGAGAAGGCTAGTTTGTAAGAATGCTTTGACATCCTGCTGGTAGGTAGCAAATAAACCTCCCTGATAAACAATAGCTAGATCTCGTCCATTACCTTGTTCTTTACAAAGCTAAGAACCACTGGATTTTAACAATTCATGGTGACTGAAAGCTATCAATCACAGTGCTTATGTATGAGTGTTCAAGCTTTTAGGTTATTAAAATAACTTCTTGTTAGTGTTGATATCCGTTAATAACCTGGGTCTTTTAAAAAAATGTATTTTTGGTATTTTAAGGGAATGTAATTAACTGTTTTTGTTTTAGGTTTTTATTCATAATCCTCATACACGGAACCAGCATTTCAGTGCATCGAGGGTCGTCCAGAGCCCCCTGGAATCTGATGTTTCGCTTCTCAACATTAACCAGGCAGTCAGCTGCCTGACTGCAGGGGTATTGAACCCAGAACTTGGCTATGATGCTCTTTTAGTGGGAACACAGACTAATCTTTTGGCTTATGATGTCTACAATAATTCAGATTTGTTCTACAGAGAGGCAAGTATACCCCTTTACAACCATTACCCATTGTTTTTTATGCTTGAAAGAGATCAGACATTTATTTTGGTTTGTTATGTGGCTCTTGTGCAGTCAAGCAACATAGAGATTTTGCTATTTACATCTGCTTTATCTACTTGATACTTATTTGATCGTACTTGGTAAACATTTGGTGAAAGTCCAGCTTACCTCTCATGAGGTATGTTTGTGATGACCACCATCTGTCAAGATCTCTTGAGAATTCATCCAAGAGCCAGGAAGCCAGCAAACAGGTCTCCTGGTGATGTTGCATTAAAGTTTAGTACAACAGTTTATAGAAGAAGCACCTGTTGTAGCCTGCCATCTATAGGCTACCACAACTTAAATAACCAGTGTTTCATATTTATTAGAGAAAAGATAGGGAGGTGAAAAGAAAAAACATCATCCATAAAATCTCTGTCTAGAAATAACACTCCACTCTTAAATTGATTTATCCAGACTTTTTACTAAGTGAAAAATTTTTTTAATAAAGTGGGATCATACTAGACTTTTACTTTTTCTACAACAGCTTTATTAAGATATAATTCACATACCATACAATTCATCTATTTAAAGTATACAATTCAGCAGTTTTAGTTTATTGAAAATGTGGAGTCATCATTACCACAATCAATTTTAGAACATTTTCATTATCCTAAAAAGAAACCCTATAGTCACCCCCAACCTCTCATCCTTACGCAGCCACTAATCTACTTTCTGTCTCTATAGATTTGTCTGTTTTGGACATTTCATATAAATGGAATCATACATACTGGCTTCGCTTTCTTAGCATAATATTTTCAAGGTTGACCCATGTTGTAGCTTGTATCAGTTGTACTACTTCACACTTCCATGAGCAGTGTTTGAGAGTTCCAGTTGCTCCACATTCTTTGCCAACACTTGGTGTTGCCTGTCTTTTTAGCCCTTTCAGTAAGTGTGAAGTGGTATGTTATTGTTTCATTTTGCATTTCTCTTGTGACCAGAGCTGTAGAATGCCTTTTCTTGTGGTTATTTTCCATTTGTATGTCTTTTGTGAAGTGTTTAAGTCTTTTGCCTATTTGTTATTGGCAGTTTGTGTGTTTTATTCACTTGTAGTTGTTCTTCAGATATACTGGGTACACATTCTTTGTCAGTTTAACATATAACAAATATTTTTCTCCCAGTATTTGGCTTATACCAATAGGTAGGTGGGCAAAAGTTTTTGATTTTGATGAAGTCTAGCTATTTAATTTTTTTCTTTTATGGTAGTACTCTTCTGACCTTCTAAGAAATCTTTGTCTATTTCAAGGTCCCAAAGATAATCTTCCTGTTTTTTTTTTTTTTTATAAGACTGAGATTGAGTTTAGAACTGTATAAGGGTTCTCCTGAGAAACAGAACTAATAGGATGTGTGTATATATAGAGAGTGAGGGAGTGGGGAGAGATTTATTTTAAAAAATTGGCTCACATATTTGTGGAGGCTGGCAGGCCAAAATTTGCAGGGTAGACAGACAGTCTGGAGACCCAGGAAGGGTTGTCCAAAGGCCATCTGGTGTCAGAATCCTTCTTCCATGGGATGGTCAGTCTTTTCTCTGTTAAGGCCTTCACTTAATTGAATGGGGCCCACCCACCTCATAGAGGGTAATCTGCTTTACTCAAAGTCTACTGATTTAAATGTTAATCTCATCTAAAAATACCTTCGCAGAAACATCTGAAATAGTGTTTGACAAAATATCAAGAGTTCCATGGCCTAGCCAAATTGACACATAAAATTAATGATCACAAGGATTCAGTTTTACAATTGCTGATTTAAAACCTTTCCTGAATGAGACTTCTGATAGATAATGCTAAATTGCTCTCTAGAAAGAGTGTTTTCCACCTCTCAGAATATGAGAGTGCCTATTTTATTAAATTCCATACAATGGATAGTGTTATTTTTCATCCTTGCTAATATGAAAAATGATATATTGTAAGAATGAACATTTTTCATGTTTGTTGGTGATTTGTGTTTCTTGTGAATTTCTTGTTCTTTTTTTCTTTTTTTGTTTGGGGTGTTTACCCTTATTTATTTGCTTTTAATTAATTCTTTTATTAACAAAAAATCTCAATACTTTGTCTTACATATTGTAGTTATTTTTCCCTTACTATTTACCTTGTAACTTTATTTGATTAATTGGCCAGTTAGCAGTTGCAATTTCTTACAAACATTTTTTTTTCATATAGCCAATCTTTTTTTATAGTTTTCCTACTTATAGATTATGCAAGTAAAGACAATTTTCATATACAATGAACAATTAGTATTTACAAAGATGTCCTTGAATCTTCCAAAAATAAATTATGCCTACGTACTTTATTCCAGAAGTCTGAAACATTTATTAAATCTGGATGGTGGGTATGTAGGTGTTTGTTTTCTTATTCTTTGTACTTTTTAGTAACTTTATAATTAAAAAGGGTAGTAGTAAGAACACTGGGCAAAAAATAATAAAAAGATTTCCATCCAGAATTGTTCAGATAGATGATAAGCATTTGGGTGTTTTAAAGGCATAAGTCTGGATTCTCTGGAGAATTTGGCCTCCAAAACCTGGAAGTCCCAGAGAATCTCAGACTTTGTAGCAGTTTATTGTATCACATAAGTGTGAGAGGTCAGTGTTCTGAGTTTATCCTGGATCTGTGCTCATCCTTGCATAAGCACACGTAAGTGCAATGACTGTCCCCACTGTACTGCCTGGCCTGCCTCTCAGGAGACCGCGTGGCTTCTCACAGATGACAGGGGCATTTGAGTATCCATATGAAAATAAGGGTACATGTCACCTCCAGCATGCCTGCACATCACTGTATCTGAGGCTTTATGTCTTCTTTTTTCTTCTTAGGTAGCAGATGGGGCCAATGCAATTGTGCTGGGGACATTGGGAGACATTTCCTCTCCTCTTGCAATTATTGGTGGAAATTGTGCTCTGCAGGGTTTTGATCATGAAGGAAATGACCTCTTTTGGACGGTATGAAAAACAAAACATTGCTTAAGTACTCTTAAACATTTTAACTTTTCATGTCCTTTTTGTTTTTGTTCATTTTTAATGATTAGATTTTATTGAAAAATAAATAATAAAATATTTATATATAATATTTATAATTTTGTACATTAAATTATAAAATCAGTGTATATTCTGTATATTAATGTAATCTGTACATTAAATATAGTACCTAATGTACATTCTTACATTAAATATATAATTATTTATTAATTCTGTACATTAAAAAAGGATATTTGTGATTTAAATAGCACCCATTGGTGGTTTATGTGATCCTCTTTTTCACACAGCTAACATCTTTGGATTAAGCAAAAAAGATGGCATATTAATTATTTTTGGTTTTATTTTCAGGTTACTGGAGATAATGTTCATTCCTTGGCTTTGTGTGACTTTGATGGTGATGGGAAGAAAGAGGTAGGTGGAGGAGGAGACACTTCTTTTGTGTTCAGCAGAATAATTTTCCCATGACAGTGGCACTGGTGTTGAGAGAAGTGTTAGCTTTTCATGGTTGATATCAGCACTCTGTTGCCTAAATGATGCGTCAACTGGCCTCATTTGTCTTTCTCCTCTCTTTTGAACAATAAATCACTTGTGTTTGTTTGACATAAAAATCAAGGCCACAGTGTTTCAAAGACCCAGGAAGGGGAGAGAGGACAAAACAGTTGTTGGGACCACATCATATTCACAATCTTAAAATTTTCTCCTGATGCTTTGAAACCATACTAGTAAGAAGTTTTCAGTTTTGGCCAACTTTTTCAGGAATTTCAGAATTCCTCTTAGCCTTTGAAATAATTTCTAAGGGTTACTTTAGACATTAGTTTCTTGAGCAGCGTGTGAAGTGCTGTGTTGAGCACTGATTTACCCTTCTCCTTTCCGTGGATACTGGGCTCTGCTTCCACCTGTAGGCAGAGAAGGTACTGAAGGAGGGAGCATTTCCAGGTGCCTGGAAGCATATTCTGGCATATTCCAAGAGCATATTCTGGCAGGACATGCAGCCCACATGGCAGGATAAAATCTGTAATAGCCACTTACTCTTCACTGACCGAATCTGTGGACCTTTCCAGTAAAGGGAATCTTCCTGAGCACCAGATTGTTAGGAGATTGGAATTTTTGGGTGGCAGTAGCAATGTAGGAAGTACTATGCAATCTTTTGTGGGGTTTTTTTTGAAATTTTGTTGTGTTCACTTGTTGAACTAATGTACATGTTGTTTTTCCCTTTCAGCTTCTTGTTGGATCTGAGGATTTTGATATCCGAGTGTTTAAAGAGGATGAGATTGTAGCAGAAATGACAGAAACAGATGTAAGAATCATGGTAACCTTGGGCAAGACAGATTAGCAGTCAAATATAACATTATGTGAGAATGCTGGGACATCTTCTTACAACCCAGACAGTTTTAGGGTAAAAACTCTAGGGATTAAACAGAGCTGTGCAGTACAGAGAAAGGTCTTAAAAATCCTGCGTCAAGATATATTTTGAAAGGACTGCTTAAATAGACAAAAATTATTGAGCACACAAAGGTGTTTCTTTTACGTAATTAATAATACTACTGCTACTAGTATTATTACTACTAATAATTTATTGTGCACCTAATACATGCCAGGTACTACTTTAAGTGGTTTACATGAACTAACTCATTTACTCATAATAGGAAAGTTTCAGTATTCCCATATTACAGATGAGGAAACTGATGTTAAGTTTCTTTGTTAAGTCACTTGTACAAGGTAATGGCTATTAAGTGACATGATCCAGGTTTGAACCTTTGTGTCTCGTCTTCCTCCTCCTCTTCATCATATTAAATGGGATTGAATGAAGTGCATAAAGGAGATTTTATATTTTTTCTCTTCATTCAAATTAAGTACTTCTTAAACACATTTCTCTAGAACTTAATTAGATATTAGAGATCTCAGCTAGTTAGAATTACTCATGTAATTGAATCTGAGGTGTTTCTTAAAGAGTTTAAGTTCATTTTTCTTAAGCAGTGTCTAAAGATTGCCCTTATCCTTTGTAGTTTTGGCATTCTTAGGATGGTTATTTGCTGCTGGATTGAGTGATGCAGAAGCAGAAAAAAGAATTAGGATATTCTGACATAAGGAAGGAGAAGAGGCTAAAGGAGCATTGACTGGTGAACATTGTAAATCGACAGAAAAAAGACAACAGAAGGGAATCTCAGAAATCAGAATGGTGGGATTCTGCAAAATTTAATCAGGTGGTGTTTGAGAGTCTGTATTAGAAAAGCTTGAGGGCACTGGCCTCAAACCCACCTTGAGCACTTGTTCTTGCTTCTTGCCACTCACAGAAGCTACCTGGGAGAGTCAGGCTTCTGTTCTGCTAACTGTAAAAGGAAACAAAAAACAAAACTTGCACATTGATATACAAAGTGTCTTCAGTAATTTCAACTAATTTGTCTTTATCTTATAGCAAGAGTTACAGATTTTTAATTACAGATTTTTAACTATAGTCACAGTTAAAACTGTAAACTGATGGTTGTGGACAGAGAAAAATGATGGGGAGAAATGAGTCCAAAAGCCAGCAAGCAGTCTGAAGATGGGTTTCTCTACAAGGGTTTCTCTTTTATGTGTATGGGCTTAACGTGTATTTTTCTGGAGAGAGGTTCCTTAACTTTCATTAGATTCTTAAAGGGATTTGCCCCCATCCCAGACAACAACTTGGGAATCACTGGCCTGTAGGGGCTCTGTCCTGACTTATCATTTCCCTTTCATTCAGACTTGTAGTAAATCTTTTACCATTTTCTGTTAATCACTTACGTTTTGTTGGATTTCTGCCATTGTAAGTACAAGGTGGGAGGAGAGTGCATTCTTAGAGACACCTTTTTCCCTAAATCCTAGAAAAGAACAGGAGGACATGAAATAGAGCTAAGGATTTGAGGTGACTATTAATCCTTCAGTCCACAAAAGAAACACACCAGTAACTATTGAAGGATCAAGGGACCTAGGGAATCTGAGGCTAAATTTATGAAAATGTGGACTTCATAAAATCATTCATGTCAGGGCCATTTTCCTGTCCTCTCCATTTGGTTTTGTTCCATGCTCAAATGTGTTTTCACACATCAGCAAAATTATAATTCACTTGGCAGTTGAGCAATACTAAGAATTGCCAAAAGAATGCCTTGAGCTAAATAATTCTGGAATCCTACACAGCACTTTGTATTTAGAGTTAAGTGAAGTGGGTGGTTTTGTAGAAAAGCTGTAGGTGTAGAGGAAATTACATAACTATTCTCTGCCTTATACAATTTATTTCTTAATACTTTTTGTATTAGTGTTAGAAGGTAGACCTGCAAGATCATAGATATCATTGAGCTTTGGTTTTAACTTTAAAGGATAATTTAGTTCAGTATCTAAAATTTTACCCTTTTAAGGATAATAAATCCTTGAATAGTCCTATAAATATTTATGTATAGGCTTTCTGTATATTGTTACATACATACACAAATCCATGTAGGAGGGCCTTCACTTTTCAAAAGATTGTTTTCTTCTAAGAAAAAGTCTCTAGCAAACAAATTATGTCATGTAAAGAAAAATACACACACAAAGGATAATTCAGTTGTGCATTTTACAAGTCTTTTTAAAATTCAGACTGTAGGATATTGTAAGCTAAGGAAAGTGGAATAATCATTAAAATTTTTGAGTTAGTGTGTAACATCTGTTGTACATATTCTAGATCATGTATACTCATCTTATTTCCTCCTTAATCTTTCAATTTTATTTTTAAAAATAATTTACTGAAACTTGCCACATAAGCATGATCTAAAACAGCAGACACTGTGAGTTCATTTAATTCTGATTACCCAACTCTGAAATAGATGACATGGATCATAGAGAATAGGAATTCAGTCTCCACTAATGGATTGGAAGTGTACTTAAATCTAATTTTAACACCATTGTAGCCAAGGTATGCGATTTTATAAGGCTGTGCTTCTTATTAAGATGAACCTTAATGAAAAGGTGTTGTATTTTTATGTTATTTTTTGCAGATAATCACCTCTCTTTGCCCTATGTATAGCAGTCGATTTGGTTATGCCCTTTCCAATGGCACAGTTGGAGTTTATGACAAGACAGCCCGATACTGGAGAATTAAAGTTAGTATGAATCAACCTCTGATGTTCAGGGATTTTATATTTATTGAGAGACTTCTGTACTAATTATTGAAATTCCTTTTCAGTCCAAAAATCATGCCATGAGCATTCATGCTTTTGATCTTAATTCTGATGGAGTGTGTGAACTGATAACTGGTTGGTCTAATGGAAAGGTAAGTTTAGATAGCAGAGTTCAGGTATAATTCAAAGTAATAAGTGTCTGAGATATATTGGCTATAGGACGCAGAACCACTAACATGAGAATAAAAACTTGAGTTTGTTGGCTGTGCTGTCAAATTTAACTTCATAATATTCCCACATTTTTTCTTCCTGCTATAGTTGTCAACATTACAAGAGAGTGAGTGTCCTTTCGGTCTTATAAGCCCTATTTGGAGTCAGGTCTTCAGGAAGATTCTAAAGCTTTTTCTTGAAGGAATGAGAATCAATTTAATCAGGTTGATCCTAGGCATAGGCTGGTGAAAAAAGGAATTTTAATATGCTAATAATGAACTACTTTGTAGAGCTCTTTGCTGATAAATCTTCAAGACTGACTGAAACTTAGAGTTAATAGGAAGAACCATGTTGTCATACTGTTTTCCCAGCTATAGTTTCAATATAAAGCCTTTTTTTCTCTTTCCTTTTTTAACCTCAAATCAGAATTTTCTACAATCTTGTGGCGAGTCAGGATTGTCTTGTTAGAAACTGCCTCAGTAGCTGCCAGATCTCCATGGATACCATGGGCCTTAGCTCTCTTGTCTGTCAGTGCCGAATTGCTCAGAGGAGATCAGCTAATTCCTGTCTTTCCCCCTTTGATTTTTGTTTTTGGCCAGTACCTTGTAACCTTCCTTTACGGTGTTGTGTAAAGAACAGATTCTAAAAACTGTTACATTGGTTCCTACTTCTCTACTTGGTTTTGTCTTTGGTATGAGTATTAAAAATTATAAGGGAAGACTGCAGTTGCTTATTAAGAAACTTGGAAATCCATTAAATGGACCATATTCTGAGGGAATATAAATTCTATGACTGATTCAAGAATTGAAAACTACTAGATTTGAAAAGTTATCAGAAGTTACCTTTTGATACCTATGACTCCAAACCAAGGTGTTTGCTTTCAAAATTGTAAGGAATTTCTATTATGTAATCTGTCCCAGACATAAAAAAAGATAAGACAATTACATAGTTCATTATATAAGTAGAAAAGCTGATATCTACACTTAACAGAAATAGCATAGAAAAGGAAAATATACAGATCCAACAAGTAAATGTAGGTACAAAAGTAATAAATGCAACTAGCCAATTAATGTTGTTTTTAGTAGGTCATTTGTTGAGTGGGAGGCCCATCCTCTCCTCCAGGCCAAAACCTCTGTGTTGCAAAACCTCCCAACCTCCGTGCTGGATAGAACAAAAGAACAGAATATCCACAGAAATACTAATTTGTACCCCTGCTTCTTAGTTATTAGCAAATGAACCCTCTTGTTTGCGAAATACGGTGGAAATGCAGAAGCAAGTTCAGTTCAATCTGAGTTGGAGAGTTTTGTGCTTTGGTAAATGCAGGCCATTCATTACTTCACAGGCTTTAGCATCTGTAATTTTCAAACTTACACAATGTTACTAATAGCGTGGATACTTGAATGAGATGTTCTCCAGATAGGGGGTAGGAGCTTATAATAGGCTGTGACCTAACTTAATTTTTGGTTGGAAAGTTTTTCCCAGAAGGGTGTTTATGAAAAAACACAAGTAGTGAATGGCATTCGGTCATTGAAATGATTGTGCTACCAGATATTCTGTAGCTAGCCTTTTATTGATAATACTGAATTATTGATACTGATTTTTGTTCTTGCTTGGAACAAAAGTCGTTATTTTAAGTGGTTATCCTTCATTGTAGTTTATGAAATGCATTTGTTCCTGGAGTTATTTATTTGCTTCTTCTGGAAAGAGAGGGGACTCAAAGAGCATAGGAGGGCTCTCTAAGCTATTTCAGTAGTTTTTATATGGGAGAAGAACTCTTAAACATGGTTATTATAAAAGGTTATGTGGTGGAAGATTGGGCTAGCGTGGAATTTTTCAAACTTTAGCCATAAATATGCTTTATACATTTATATATAACATCAAATTTTTATATAGAGCTAACACTTATTTATTTATATTTCGGTATTATTAATGTACAATTACATGAGCAACTTTATGGTTACTAGACTCCCCCTATTATCAAGTCCCCACCACATACCCCATTACAGTCACATCAGCATAGTAAGATGCTATAGAATCACTACTTGTCTTCTCTGTGTTACTACCTTCCCCATATCCACCCCCACTCCATTATGTGTGCTAATCATAATGCCCCTTTTCCCCCCTTATCCCTCCCTTCCCACCCATCCTCCCCAGTCCCTTTCCCTTTGGTAACTGTTAGTCCATTCTTGGGTTCTGTGACTCTGCTGCGGTTTTGTTCCTTCAGTTTTTTCTTTGTTCTTATACTCCACAGATGAGTGAAATCATTTGATACTTGTCTTTCTCTGCCGGGCTTATTTCACTGAACATAATACCCTCTAGCTCCATTCATGTTATTGCAAATGGTAGGATTTGTTTTCTTTTTATGGCTGAATAATATTCCATTGTGTATATGTACCACCTCTTCTTTATCCGTTCATCTACTGATGGACACTTAGGTTGCTTCCATTTCTTGGCTATTGTAAATAGTGCTGCGATAAACATAGGGGTGCATATGTCTTTTTCAAACTGGGCTGCTGCATTCTTAGGGTAAATTCCTAGTAGTGGAATTCCTGGATCAAATGGTATTTCTATTTTGAGTTTTTTGAGGAACCTCCATACTGCTTTTCACAGTGGTTGAACTAATTTACATTTCCACCAGCAGTGTAGGAGCGTTCCCCTTTCTCCACATCCTCGCCAACATTTGTTGTTTGTCTTTTGGATGGTGGCCATCCTAACTGGTGTGAGGTGATATCTTATTGTGTTTTTGTTTGTTTGTTTGTTTTTTGCTGTTATTAATATACAATTACATGAGCAACATTATGGTTACTAGACTCCCCCTATTATCAAGTCCCCACCACATACCCCCATTGCAGTCACTGTCCATCAGCGTAGACAGATGTTATAGAATCATACCTTGTCTTCTCTATGTTATACTGCCTTCCCTGTATCCCCCACCCCACCCCCACCCCCGCTACATTATGTGTGCTAATTGTAATAGCCCTTTTTCCCCCTTATCCCTCCCTTCCCACCCATCTTCCCCAGTCCCTTTCCCTTTCGTAACTGTTAATCCATTCTTGGGTTCTGTGAGTCTGCAGCTGCTGTCTTCCTTCAGTTTTTTCTTTCTTATACTCCACATATGAGTGAAATCATTTGGTACCTGTCTTTCTCTGCCTGGCTTATTTCACTGAGCATAAACCCTCTAGCTCCATCCATGTTGTTGCAAATGGTAGGATTTGTTTTCTTCTTATGTCTGAATAATATTCCATTGTGTATATGTACCACATCTTCTTTATCCATTCATCTACTGATGGACACTTAGGTTGCTTCCATTTCTTGGCTAATGTAAATAGTGCTGCGATAAACATAGGGGTGCATATATCTTTTTCAAACTGGGCTGCTGTATTTTTAGGGTAAATTCCTAAGAGTGGAATTCCTGGGTCAAATGGTCTCATTGTGGTTTTAATCTGCATTTCTCTGATGATTAGCGATGTGGAGCATCTTTTCATGTGCCTGTTGGCCATCTGAATTTCTTTGGAAAAGTGTCTCTTCATCTCCTCTGCCCATTTTTTAATTGGCTTATTTACTTTTTGTTTGTTGAGGTGCGTGAGCTCTTTATATATTTTGGATGTCAACCCCTTATCGGATACGTCATTTATGAATATATTCTCCCATACTGTTGGATGTCTTTTTGTTCTAGTGATGGTGTCCTTTGCTGTGCAGAAGCTTTTTAGTTTGATATAGTCCCACTTGTTCATTTTTGCTTTTGTTTCCCTTCCCCAGGGAGATATGTTCATGAAGAAGTTGCTCATGTTTATGTCCAAGAGATTTTTCCCTGTTTTTTCTAAGAGTTTTATGGCTTCATGACTTACATTCAGGTCTTTGATCCATTTTGAGTTTACTTCTGTGTATGGGGTTAGGCAGTAATCCAGTTTCATTCTCTTACATGTAGCTGTCCAGTTTTGCCAACACCAGCTGTTGAAGAGGCTGCCATTTCCCCATTGTATATCCATGGCTCCTTTATTGTATGTTAATTGACTATTTTTGCTTGGGTTTATATCTGGGCTCTCTAGTCTGTTCCACGAGTCTATGGGTCTGTTCTTCTGCCAGTACCAAATTGTCTTGATTACTGTGGCTTTGTGGTAGAGCTTGAAGTCAGGGAGCATTAATTTCCCCCATTTTATTCGTCCTTCTCAGGATTGCTTTGGCTATTCGGGGTCTTTTGTGCTTCCATATGAATTTTGGAACTATTTGCTCTAGTTCATTGAAGAATGCTGTTGGTATTTTGATAGGGATTGCATTGACTCTGTAGATTGCTTTAGGCAGGATGGCCATTTTGACAATATTAATTCTTCCTATCCATTAGCATGGGTTGTATTTCCATTTATTGGTATCTTCTTTAATTTCTCTCATGAGTGTCTTGTAGTATACTTCAGAGTATAAGTCTTTCACTTCCTTGGTGAGGTTTATTCCTAGGTATTTTATTCTTTTTGATGCCATTGTGAATGGAATTGTTTTCCTGATTTCTCTTTCTGCTAATTCATCATTAGTGTATAGGAATGCAACAGATTTCTGTGTATTAATTTTGTATCCTGCAACTTTACTGAATTCAGATATTAGATCTAGTAGTTTTGGAGTGGATTCTTTAGCGTTTTTTATGGATAATATCATGTCATCTGCAAACAGGGACAGTTTGACTTCTTCCTTACCAATCTGGATGCATTTTATTTCTTTGTGTTGTCTGATTGCCGTGGCTAGGACCTCTAGAACTATGTTGAATAAAAGTGGGGAGAGTGGGCATCCTTGTCTTGTTCCCGATCTTAAGGGAAAAGCTTTCAGCTTCTTCTGTTAAGTATAATGTTGGCTGTGGGTCTGTCATATATGGACTTTATTATGTTGAGGTACTTGCCCTCTATACCCATTTTGTTGAGAGCTTTTAGAATGAATGGATGTTGAATTTTGTCAAATGCTCTTTCCACATCTATGGAGATGATTATGTGTTTTTTGTCCTTCTTTTTGTTGATGTGGTGAATGATGTTGATGGATTTTCGAATGTTGTACTATCCTTGCATCCCTGGGATGAATCCCACTTGATCATGATGGATGATCTTTTTGATGTATTTTTGAATTTGGTTTGCTAATATTTTGTTGAGTATTTTTGCATCTATGTTCATCAGGGATATTTGTCTGTAATTTTCTTTTTTTTTGTGGTGTCTTTGCCTGGTTTTGGTATTAGAGTGATGTTGGCCTCACAGAATGAGTTTGGGAGTATGCCCTCCTCTTCTATTTTTTGGAATACTTTAAGGCGGATGGGTATTAGGTCCTGACTAAATGTTTGATAAAATTCAGCAGCAAAACCATCTGATTCAGGCATTTTGTTCTTAGGTAGTTTTTTGATTTCCAATTCAATTTCTTTGCTGGTAATTGGTCTATTCAGATTTTCTGTTTTTTCCTGGGTCAGTCTTGGAAGGTTTTATTTTTCTAGAAAGTTGTCCATTTCTTCTAGATTATCCAGTTTGTTACCATATAATTTTTCATAGTATTCTCTTATAATTCTTTGTATTTCTGTGGTGTCCGTAGTGATTTTTCCTTTCTCATTTCTGATTCTGTTTATGTGTGTAGACTCTGTTTTTCTTGATAAGCCTTGCTAGGGGTTTATCTATTTTGTTTATTTTCTTGAAGAACCAGCTCCTGCTTTCATTGATTTCCTATTGCTTTATTCTTCTCAATTTTATTTATTTCTGCTTTAATCTTTATTATGTCCCTCCTTCTACTGACTCTGGGCCTCATTTGTTCTTCCTTTTCTAGTTTCATTAATTGTGAGTTTACACTGTTCATTTGGGATTGTTCTTCTTTCCTGTGGTAGGCCTGTATTGCAGTATATTTCCCTCTTAGCATGGCCTTTGCTGTGTCCCACAGATATTGCAGTTTTGAATTATTGTTGTCATTTTTCTCCATATATTGCTTGATCTCTGTTTTTATTTGGTCATTGATCCATTCAATATTTAGGAGCATGTTATTAAGCCTCCATGTATTTGTGGGCTTTTTCATTTTCTTTGAGTAATTTATTTCTAGTTTCATACCTTTGTGATCTGGGAAGCTGGTTGGTACAATTTCAGTCTTTTTGAATTTACTGAGGTTCTTTTTGTGGCCTAGTATATGATCTATTCTTGAAAATGTTCCATGTGCACTTGAGAAGAATGTGTATCCTGTTGCTTTTGAATGGAGTGTTCTGTAGATGTCCGTTTGGTCCATCTGTTCTACTATGTTGTTCAGTGCCTCTGTCTCTTTATTTATTTTCTGTCTTGTCAGTCTGTCCTTTGGAGTGAGTGGTGTGTTGAAGTCTCCCAAAATGAATGCATTGCATTCTATTTCCCTCATATTTCTGTTAGTATTTGTTTCACATATGTAGGTGATCCTGTGTTGGGTGCATAGATATTTATAATAGTTATATCCTCTTGTTGGACTGACCCCTTTATCATTATCTAATGTCCTTCTTTGTCTCTTGTTACTTTCTTTGTTTTGAAGTCTATTTTGTCTGATACAAGTACTGCAACACCTGCTTTTTTCTCTATATTAATTGCATAAAATACCTTTTTCCATCCCTTCACTTTCAGTCTGTGTATGTCTTTGGGTTTGAAGTGAGTCTCTTGTAGGCAGCATATAGATGGGTCTTGTTTTTTATCCATTCAGTGACTCTACGTCTTTTGATTGGTGCATTCAGACCATTTACATTTAGGGTGATTATCAATAGGTATGTACTTATTTCTATTACAGGCTTTAGATTCATGGTTACCAAAGGTTCAAGGGTAATTCTCTTACTATCTAACAGTCTAATTTAACTCACTTCATATGCTATTACAAACACAACCTAAAGATTCTTTTTTTTTCTTCCTTTTTCTTCCTCCTCCATTCTTTGTATGTTATGAATTGTATTCTGTACTCTTTGTCTATCCCTTGGGTGACATCTATTTAGCCTTAGCAATACTTCCATCTATAGGAGTCCCTCCAAAATGCACTGTAGAGGTGTTTTGTGGGAGGTAATTTCTCTCAGCTTTTGCTTATCTGAAAATTGTTTAATCCCGCCTTCAAATTTAAATGATAACCTTGCCGGGTAGAGTATTCTTGGTTCAAGGCCCTTCTGTTTCATTGCATTAAATACATCATGCCAGTCCCTTCTGGCCTGTAAGGTTTCTGTCGAGAAATATGATGATAGCCTGATGCATTTTCCTTTGTATGTGATGTTTTTTCTCTAGAACTCTAGCTGCTTTTAAAAGTCTGTCTTTATCCTTGATCTTTGCCATTTTAATTATTATATGTCTTGATGTTGTCTTCCTTGGGTCCCTTGTGTTGGGAGATCTGTGTATCTCCATGGCTTGAGAGACTGTCTCCTTCCCCAGATTGGGGAAGTTTTCAGCAGTTACCTCCTGTCCCTTTTTCTCTCTCTTCTTCTTCTGGTACCCCTATTATGCAAATATTGTTCCGTTTGGATTGGTCACACAGTTCTCTCAATATTCTTTCATTCTTAGAGATTCTTTTTTCTCTCTGTGCCTCAGCTTCTTTGTATTCCTCTTCTCTAATTTCTATTCCATTTACCATCTCTTCTACTACATCTAATCTGCTTTTAAATCCCTCCATGTATGTTTCATTTCAGATATGGTATTTCTTAATGATTGAATCTCCATCTTAAATTCAGTCCTTAGTTCTTAAATATTTTTCTGTACCTCTATAAGCATGTTTTGATTTTTGTTTTGAACTCTGTTTTAGGAAAATTGGTGAGTTCAGTTTCATTTTGCCCTTTTTCTGGGGTTTGTGAGATTTTGGTCTGAAAGATATTCTTTTCATGTTTCATATTTCTGTGTGATGCCCTCTAGTGCGCAGAAGCTCCAGTCTCTGGAGCTGTTCAGCCTCTAGAGTGAGGTTGGGGGTCATAGAGGGGCAGAGCTGGAGCTGGTGCCCTGTTTTGTGAGGTCTGCTCTGTTCGTGAGGTCTGAATGCAGTCTGGTGGAGTCCTCTTTCCTATTGCTGTTTTAGAGTTAGTTGTATTTATTACATTTTCACACTATCTGTGGTTTTGGGAGGAGTTCTCTGTCTCACCTCTCATGCCACCATCTTGAATCTCAGAGCTAACATTTCTTGTATACTTCTATATCCCAGGCTCTGTTCTTAGTTCATTACATGTGTTAACTCCTTTAGGCCTCATTCCAGCCCTGTGAGGTATAGGTGCAGTTACTTTCTTCATATTCTGTTACTGATCCCCTGGGGAGGTAACCAAGCACTACACGGTTAGGAAGCTTACCCAAGAGCCCATAGATACCAAGTAGCAGAGATGGAATCAGAACCCAGACAGTTTGGACTTTCCATTATGCTATATATGTGATATGTTCTGCCTCTCAGCTCACCCATTTCTCCAAATGAAATATTATGTAAAGTCTAATATGTAAAACAGGTTGTATTGAAAAAGAAGAAAGCATAGCTGAGAAGCCTCCTGAGAAGCCACAGAGCTCCATGGAGTACTCTTGAAGCCTGCCAGCCAAATGACCTTTAAAACTGATTTTAAGTTTAAAATTTTGCATCTTTAAAAAAAACTGTCATAAGCTATTTTCTTAAGTTCTTTTTTATTTTTAGGTCGATGCTCGAAGTGACCGAACTGGGGAGGTCATCTTTAAAGACAACTTTTCTTCTGCAATTGCTGGTGTGGTGGAGGGAGATTACCGGATGGATGGTCATATACAGTTAATCTGCTGCTCAGTGGATGGGGAAAGTAAATTGGGATGGGAAAAATCTTTGAAAAGGCAGATTTTCAACTGGATTGGGTCAGAATATAAGTAAATTCCACTGTAAAGTGTTTTTGTCCTCTTGTCCTAATAAATTCACCTAAGGTGGGGAGAGGAGAACTTAGATTTTTGGTTTTGAGAACAGGTAATTGATGACTTAAAAGTAGACCTGGCTAGCCTGGGCTATACCTCAGTCTGGTGGGTATTTTTTCCTTTTGTTCAGTCAGGGGCTACCTGCCAGGCACAGCTGAGATGAGAGGGAACCTCATGGACACCAGCATAGAGCAGGACCTGATCCGAGAGCTGAGCCAGAAAAAACAGAATCTCTTGCTAGAACTCCGTAATTATGAGGAGAACACCAAGGTGGGTCCTAATGTTGGAGTGTGGATGGAGTCTGAGGAGTTGGGAATGACTGGGAGGATTGGCAAATGAGAAGAGGGATGGTCCAGGCCTGCCACAGTGGGGCTTCCTCCTATCCCCCACAGAGTTGTGGACTGCTTCAGCCTTTTTGCTGGTGTCAGAATTAAGAGGGCATGTATCCTCTAATTTAGAAATCCCACTTCCAGGCAGGTAAACTGTAGGAATGTTTGCATGGGTGTTCAAAGACATTTACTGCAGCACTATTGTAGCAGTGAACAGTCGGGAGCATCTGAAATGTTGATCAGTAGTGGGGACAATGTGCCGGGGAATTTAAGCAGTTCAAGAGAATGAGGTATATACAACTTGGACTGATACAGAAAGATATCTGTGGCATTATTGAGGGAAAGGAAGCAAGAATAATATGTAAGAAGTGTCTCTTTTTCAGAATTACATAACAGAATAAAAACTGACAACTACCACAGCTCTGTATGCACATACGTGTAGGTGTGTATGTACATGTGCTACCAGCTGCTGGTGGATGAGCCAGGGAGTAGGACTTTTATTTGTCCTCTCATTCATAGCTGTATTCGGATTTGCTATACTAAGTGACTTTTGTTTGTTATTCTAAAAGACCAATATAGAAAATGGTAAAAGGCATGATGGGGTAAATGTCCTCACCACAGAAAGGGACAAGGGTATTTTCCCTTGGGAAAAGGGCAGGGAGAGCCAGGGCATGCTAATGAAGTAGTCGTCTAAATTCTAAAGAATCCATTTAATATAGGAACATGATGGGGAGTCTGTCTTTTGAAGCCAAATAAACATCTTATTTAAAGCTGATATTCGCTCACTTGTTTTGGTGACTGAGGTGGATGTGGGCGGATGTTTTGCAGACAGAAATGAGCAGCCCACTGACTGAGGCTGATGGGCATTGGGGCATCATCCCAGCCAACACCAAGCTCCACACCGCCCTGTCAGTCAACCTGGGGAATGAAGCTCAGGCTGCTCATGCGGAATTGTGCATTTCCACTTCTAATGGTAAGAAATTATTCATAGGTGGCATTTGTAGGTATGTGTGCCACGTTGGAGTGGTTCTTGAGCTGTTTTCTCTCTTCCCTGTAGACACCATCATCCGAGCAGTATTGATTTTTGCAGAGGGGATTTTTGTAGGTGAAAGCCACGTGGTACACCCCAGCATTCACAACCTTTCCAGCTCCATCCGTATTCCAATTACACCTCCCAAAGATGTCCCTGTGGATCTGCACTTGAAAACCTTCGTGGGTTACAGAAGCAGGTGACCCTTTGCAAGTCACAGTTCATTTCCAGGCAGCACTTGACAAGGGCAAGATGTGTGGCTTTTTCATTATGCTGTTGATTCTGGGGGGCCAGAGAAGCCACTTAATGGTCCTACCCACTCAAGCAAGGTTTCCCATGACCTTTTATTTCCCTAATTTGAAATCTTTCAAAAATGAAAAATAAAGAGTATGCAAGTTTAAGATGGTGGTTTTCTCGTTTTAGTGTGATAATCTAATCACAGAAGTTCAAAAATATGTTTAATTAATGATTTGTCAACTTTTAGTTCTGCCTAAGACTGCAAGGGGTAGGATGTATGTACGTTTATATCAGAGTTGTATATAACCTCAGCTCGTGAAGAAAAACCTTTAGATCTGTGGAAGATAAAAGCCTGTTTACATTCTTCTTAGGGTGTTTTAAACCATTGGTGTATGTATGTGTTTACACAGGCTCATGTTATCTCTAAATCCCCAAACCCATTACCATCGTGCCTCTTCCTCAAGTTTTTTTTTGTTTTTTCTTTCAGTGAAACCTGTAAATATCAATTTGATGGCCCAGTAGTGACTTTATGTTTATTTTCTGGGTCTGCATTTTGAAGTAACATTCTACACTTCCCTTGTCCATTGATTGACTGTAGCACCCAGTTTCATGTATTTGAATTGACAAGACAGCTGCCCCGATTCTCCATGTATGCACCGACCAGCCCGGACCCTGCCAGTGAGCCACTTAGTTATGTCAACTTCACCATTGCAGAGCGGGCACAGAGGGTGAGTGGCTGGCTTTTTGCTTTCAATACTTTTTGCATTTTAGCATCCTTTGAATGTTATTTCATAGAAGGGGGATTACATGAATGAGTTATTTGCTAGCAGTAATTATGAAGTGGAGGAGTTATGTAGCTTGGAGTTATGCAGCTTTTAACAAAAACATTGCCAAAATATCGGCTCTCACTTTAAATTTATCTGAGCAGTCCTTAGTTACAGGTGAATTCTTACCAGTTTCTAATCGCTTGCTTTCTTTTGTTATGATCTTAGTCTGGTTGTCCTGACCTAGTGTTTCAGGAGGAACGTGCTTTGGCATAGAAAGAGAGTGGGTCTTGGAGCCAGGAATATTTTTGGATTCAAATGCTACATTAACTAATTGAATTCTTAGTGATTCTGGGGAACTGCCCTCATTGATCTGATCCTCGATTTCCTTGTGAATAGTATGAGGCTAGTCCTGTCTCACAGGGAGCCCCTGAAGATTACATAATTGGTGTAAAAGTACCTTGTACTGTTTAAAGGACTAATACCAGTGGACTTTAACCTTGGCTGGACTTCAGAATCCTCAGTGAGGCTTTTTAATCATGTAACTTCTTAGTTCCCTGTCCAGCCTGTGGAACCAGAAACACTATAGGTGAGACCTTCCAAAAGGCTTTATGTGAAACCTACATTGTAAACCACTGTGTATTAAAACTTACTTTTATTAAGTGTGGTTATATCTCTGTGTCTGTGCTGTGTGTGCATTCATATTTCATTTAAAAATTTTTTAAAGAGTGGAATGGAATAGTTTTAAGCAGACTACATTGTCTGGGATATAGCCACAAAAGAACTAATGTGTAAACAGAATTAGCACCATTCCTGAAATGTTTCTGTGTTGCATATAAGATTATGTCTAAGTTTAAAATGCTGCAAAATCATGTATGCTGTGGGGTCAGACATAATCATGAATGTTAATCAAGAACAGGTATGAGGTGGGAAAAGAGTGTGGTAAGTGTTTTCTTAGGGTGCAGGGTGAAGTATAACTCTTTGTTTACCGAGCAGTAAAACCAGAAAGGATGACTAGTAAGAATGACTCTACTTTAATTACGGAATTTCATTTCATCCTTCTCATTTTTAAGGTTGTTATGTGGCTCAACCAGAACTTCCTGTTACCAGAAGACACTAATATTCAGAATGCTCCATTTCAAGTGTGTTTCACATCCTTACGGAATGGTGGCCAGCTATACATAAAAATGAAACTCAGTGGGGAGGTAATGTTTACTGTCATGGGCATAGATTTCTCTTGGTAATGTTTACCATTCATTGCAAAGTGAGGACCAATCTCAAGGTTGTAAAACCATGTGTTTCAGCTTAGTCTGTTAGTGTTAATCACCTTAGACACTGGGGAATAATCTAGACCAGCAGTTTTCTGCCTCCCTTCCTCCTTCCCTTCAGCCCTTCCTTGTCTAATTTGGGAAAAGTTGGGAATACAGAGGTGAACAAAAACATTTTCACTGTTTGAATTTGTTGTTTGGTTTGTAAGGCTAGAGGATTGATCTTTTAGCCTGTTACTAGAAATAATGAATGTAGTTTGTAATTTCTTTAAGGGTTAAGCCCTATCTTATTCATAACAATGTACAAATTTATGCTCAGCAAATGTGTTGAATATAGGGAAATTTAGGAACTATAGGGAATATAGGGAAATTCAGCAAAATTTGTCTTTAGTATCTGAGGATGCTGTGCGTGTCTCTTGTTTTCTCTGGATAGATCACTGTAAATACTGATGATATTGATTTGGCTGGTGATATCATCCAGTCAATGGCATCATTTTTTGCTATTGAAGACCTTCAGGTAGAAGCGGATTTCCCTGTCTACTTTGAGGAATTACGAAAGGTGCTAGTTAAGGTGAGAGCACCTAATGGATGCACTGTGAGAAGGTGGTCGCCGAATAACGTTTGCAATGTTTGTCTTCAGAGATTAGTAATACTACAAGTGTGTGTATACTATGTGATAGTCATGTTTTAAAGAATCTTTGCAAATTCTTTCAAAATTGAATTCATATTGGAGAGTTCACTAGTTAAAGGATTTCTTTTATAAAAACGAGTGGTTAACTCAACTACCATGATTTCTTTGGCTTGGGGCAAACTTAAAAAATTTCATATTAATATTTTCCTTTGTTAGCCCTTCACCTTATCTGTTGTATCTACTTTTTGTTTTAGTGCTTTCCAACAACTCAAATTTGAAAAAGAAAAGGATCGTGACTGGTCCCAAATTATGTTGTACAACATGCCTACTCCAAATTCCTTAAGTGTTAATATGTATGTTGCTAGAGCTCCTGATGCTAAGACATGGAAAGGATCCAACTGGAATGTCATCTAGAGTGTTGAAAGCAGCATAGGCTAATTATTTCATTGATGAGGAGATGAAGCAAGGAGAGATAGTTAGATGGTACAAATGAATAAGGGAAAAAAGAGGGCCTCTGATTATGATGGATAGGGTCTTCTCAATCAGTCTAGTTCTCAAGAAGTTTGTGAGGCCTTTTAAATTCCTGAGTGTTCGTGATCTCCAGGTGGATGAATATCACTCAGTGCATCAGAAGCTCAGGGCTGACATGGCTGATAATTCTAATGTGATCCGAAGTTTGCTGGTCCGAGCTGAGGATGCTCGTCTGATGAGGGACATGTGAGTATTTACCATCACTAGGACAGTTGTGAGGTTAAAAGTGCCAGCAATAGCAACTCCCAGATGCTACTGGTAGGAGTATAAATTGGTACAATGACTTTGGGAAATAATTGGCATTCTCAGTAAAGTTGAAAATATTCAGACCCTATGACCCAGCAATCCTACTCCTGGTTTATAACCTAGAGAAACTGGTGTACATACAAGCCAGGATATTTATATAAGAAAGTTAATAAAGGCATTGTTCACAAGAATCCCAAAGTGAAAATGATCTGAAGTAGGCTCAAGAGTGTAATGGATAAATTGTGATCTATTTGTACAGTGGCATACTACATGCAATGAGAATGTGTATATCTCAGTGACATATAACAACATGTCATTGCTGTTGATAAATCTTACAAGCATAATGGAGATTGAAGGAAATAAGACTCAAGTGGATATGTACAAAATGCTTCCATTTATATAGTTTGGAAACAGACAAAACTGAACTATGTCATCTGGAAGCATACATAGATGACAAAAATATCAAGAAATGCAGGGAAGAGAGTATCATATAAGGTATTATTTTCTCCTAGGTGAGGAGGGCCTGTGTTCAAAGAGAATACATTGGGAAGCCTCAGCGATGCTGGCAATGTCCTGTTTTTTTACCTGGCTAATAAACATTTGTACTGGGAATTTTTCTGAATGTGTATTACATTTTACACTAAAAAAAAGTTAAGTACAGGTCTAGCTTCTTGCTTAGTTACTAAGATGAAAATTTTATCTTGGCAATAAACTGTACTGAGGCAGATTCAGTAAAAGAGTTAACTGGATGATGTTTATGTGTATATATTAGAGGCAAGAATTCACCCAGGGTGCTCTTTGTGTTTTTTCCTGAAAAGCCTGAATTATTGACATATAATTAAAATGGTATTTTTCAGAAGTAAATTATTCTTAAAATAATTGTTGATGATTTCAAGCACCTACCAAAATAGATTATACAGATTTCCTATAGACCAGCCAGCTAGCTTCAGAAGTCATCAACTAATTGCTCATCGTGTTTCATTTCTACATTCACCTTTCTCTCCCAGGCCCTGGATTATTTTGAAGCAAATTCCAGACATCATGTTATTTCTTTTTTTTTTATTAAGGTATTATTGATATACACTCTTATGAAGGTTTCACATGAAAAAACAATGTGGTGACTACTTTTACCCATATTATCAAGTCCACACCCATACCCCAATGCAGTCACTGTCCATCAGTGTAGTAAGATGCCACAGATTCACTGTTTGCCTTCTCTGTGCTACACTGTATTCCCCGTACCATGTGTACTAAACATAATACTCCTCAATCACCTTCTCCCTCCCTCCCCACCCGCCTTCCCACACCCCTCCCCTTTGGTAACCACTAGTCCCTTCTGGGAGTCTGGGAGTCTGCTGCTATTTTGTTTCTTCAATTTTGCTGCGTTTTTATACTCCACAAATGAGGGAAATCATTTGGCACTTGTCTTTCTCTGCCTGGCTTAGTTCACCGAGCATAATATCCTCCAGCTCCATCCATGTTGTTGCAAATGGTAGGATTTGTTTCCTTCTTATGGCTGAATAGTATTCCATTGTGTATATGTACCACATCTTCTTTATCCATTCATCTACTGATGGACACTTAGGTTGCTTCCATATCTTGGCTAAACATATGGGTGCATATGTCTTTTTGAATCTGAGAAGTTGTATTCTTTGGGTCAGTTAAAAGGAATGGGATTCTCGGGTCAAATGGTATTTCTATTTTTAGTTTTTTGAGGAACCTCCATATTGCTTTTTCACAATGGTTGAACTAGCTTACATTCCCACAAGGAGTGTAGGAGGCTACCCCTTTCTCTGCATCCTCACCAGCATTTGTTGTTCTTAGTCTTTTGGATGGTGGCCATCTAACTGGTGTGAGGTGATATCTCATTCTGGTTTTAATTTGCGTTTCCCTGATGATTAGTGATATGGAGCATCTTTGCATGTGTCTGTTGGTCATCTGAATTTCTTCTTTGGAGAATTGTCTCTTCATACCCTCTGCCCATTTTTTAATCGGGTTATTTGCTTTTTCGGTGTTGAGATATGTGAGTTCTTTATATATTTTGGATGTTAACCCCTTGTCAGATATCTCATTTACAAATATATTCTCCCATACTGTAGGATGCCTTTTCTGTTGATGGTGTCCTTTGCCATACAGAAGCTTTTTAGTCTGATGTAGTCCCATGTGTTTATTTTTGCTTTTGTTTCCCTTGCTCGAGGAGATGCATTCAGGAAGAAGTTGCTCTGCTCATATTCAGTAGATTTTTGCCTATGTTGTCTTCTGAGAGTTTTATGGTTTCATGACTTACATTCAGGTCCTTGATTCATTTTGAGTTTACTTTTGTGTATGGGGTTAAACAATAATCCAGTTTCATTCTATTACATGTAGCTGTCCAGTTTTGCCAACACCAGCTATTGAAGAGGCTGTCATTTCCCTATTGTATGTCCACGGCTCCTTTATCATATATTAATTGACCATATATGGTTGGGTTTATATCAGGGCTCTCTAGACCGTTCCATTGGTCTATGGGTCTGTTCTTGTGCCAGTACCAGATTGTCTTGATTACTGTGGCTTTGTAGTAGAGCTTGAAGTCAGGGAGCATAATCCCCCCCATTTTATTCTTCCTTCCCAGGATTGCTTTGGCTATTTGGGGTCTTTTGTTGTTCCATATGAATTTTGGAAAGATTTGCTCTAGTTCGTTGAAGAATGCTGTTGGTATTTTGATAGGAATTGCATTAAGTCTGTAGATTGCTTTAGGCAGGATGGCCATTTTTGACAATATTAATTCTTCCTATCCATGAGCACAGGATGTGTTTCCATTTATTGGTTTCTTCTTTAATTTCTCTCATGAGTGTCTTGTGGTTTTCAGAGTATAAGTCTTTCACTTCCTTGGTTAGGTTTATTCCTAGGTGTTTTATTCTTTTTGATGCAATTGTGAATGGAATTGTTTTCCTGATTTCTCTTTCTGCTAGTTCATTGTTAGGATATAGGAATGCCACAGATTTCTGCATATTAATTTTGTATCCTGCAACTTTGCTGAATTAAGATATTAAATCTAGTAGTTTTGGAGTGGATTCTTTAGGGCTTTTTATGTACAATATCATGTCATCTGAAAAGAGGGACAATTTAACCTCTTCCTTGCCAATCTGGATGCCTTTTATTTCTTTGTGTTGTCTGATTGCTGTGGTTAGGATATCCAGTACTATGTTGAATAGAAGTGGGGAGAGTGGGCATCCTTGTCTTGTTCCTAAAGGAAAAGCTTTCAGCTTCTCGCTGTTAAGTATGATGTTGGTTGTGGGTCTGTCATATATAGCCTTTATTATGTTGAGGTACTTGCCCTCTATACCCATTTTGTTGAGAGTTTTTATCATGAATGGGTGTTGAATTTTGTCAAATGCTTTTTCAGCATCTATGGAGGTGATCGTGTGGTTTTTGTTCTTCTTTTTGTTGATGTGGTGGATGGTGTTGATGGATTTTTGAATGTTGTACCATCCTTGCATCCCTGGAATAAATACTACTTGATCATGAAGGATGATCTTTTTGATGTATTTTTGAATTCGGTTTGCTAATATTTCGTTGAGTATTTTTGCATCTATGTTCCTCAGGGATATTGGTCTGTAATTTTCTTTTTTTGTGGTGTCTTTGTCTGGTTTTGGTATTAGAGTGATGCTCGCCTAATAGAATGAGTTTGGAAGTATTCCCTCTTTTTCTACTCTTTGGAAAACTTTGAGGAGGATAGGTATTAGGTCTTCACTAAATGTTTGATAAAATTCAGCGGTAAAGCCATCTGGTCCACGAGTTTTGTTCTTAGGTAGTTTTTTGATTACCAATTCAATTTCGTTGCTGGTAATTGGTCTGTTCAAATTTTCTGTTTCTTTCTGGGTCAGCATTGGAAGGTTTTATTTTTCTAGAAAGCTGTCCATTTCTTCTAAGTTATCCAGTTTGTTACCATATAATTTTTCATAGTATTCTCTAATAATTCTTTGTATTTCTGTGGTGTCCGTAGTGATTTTTCCTTTCTCATTTCTGATTCTGTTTATGTGTGTAGACTGTTTTTTTCTTGATAAGCCAGACATCGTGTAATTTCAACTACAAATATTTCAGGCAATGTTCCTTTAAAAACAGTAACTGCAGTACCATTGTCACACTTAGAAAGATGTAAAATAATGTCTTAATATTACAAAATAACTCAGTATTTGAATTTCCCTGTCTCATAAATAAGTGTTGTATGTATTTTAAGGTAGTTTGTTCAAACTGAGATCCAAAGACCAAAGACCATGCATTGAATTTGTCTGTTAATCCACAAATTTGTTTGCTCTTTCTTCTGACTCCGTCCTTCTCCTATAGTTTCCTATTCTGGATTTTGCTTATTGTATCTTCGTGGTAATGATTAGTATTATTCTGTATTTCTGTTAGAATGGCAGGTAAATCTAGAGGCTTGATGAGACTCAGGTTCAATTTTTCAGCAAGAACACTTCATGAGCAGTGCTGTGTACTTCCCTGAGGAAGCGTACCCTGTGTAGTTGTCTCTTTAATTGTGGTATCAGCAGTTAATGAGCATTGCCTAGATCCAGTATTTCTCTTGGGGTTTGTAAAAGAGTGATACTCTGTTTTCTTCTTCATGTTAGCTGGACTAGTTCTACAAAGAATAACATTTCCTTATGAATTAATGAATTATTGTTTCCCTAAGGTACAGTGTGTAAGGAAAGACAGTTTATTTATCAGCTTTAGAATAATGAGTTGGTTCCCTAGCATCCTCTGAGTTGACCAGTGAGATTTTTAAATCCTTACAAACTCATGTATTTTAACATACTTAATGTGCTTCAGTCCATTTCAGTTATTCTTTGTGATGGCTGACTTGTCCTGTCCTTGGCCAGCAGAAGCCTTTACAGGCTGGCTACCAGTACTTTTGGACATAGCCTATTAGTTTCGTTAGTTCCTTGTTTTCTTGTACAAGATGTTTGAGGGTTATTTAGTACATCTCTGGTTCTAAATCTGGAATCAGTCATTTCTCTAAGGTGTTCTGGTTCTTTTTAGTAGGAAATGGTGTTTGGAGTTGATCATTTGAGCGATAGACATGCTCACTGCTGCTGGCTTGGTTAGTGTTTGTGGGCCTCTGAATGGCTAGAACTAGGAAATGTATGTATTTTTTCAGTGAGAATATATATATGATCTCATACAATACTATTTCCATTCAGATTTATGAATACAGGCTCTTAGCTTTGAGGTTAAAGCTGTATCCCTTCTCTTTCACATTGAAATCATGGCTCCAACCAATATCAACATAACCATTTACTTTATCTCATATTACATAACACATTTAAGAATAATACCAATATTACAATCAACGTATGATTGCTGAAAACAGTAAGATCTTTTCCTAGTTTTTTGTGTCTTTAGAGTATATTCCAGCAGGGGGTTTAGTCAGATTACTGTGTCTTAAAATCATTTGAAATTATTTATCTTTTTTTGGGTAATGCCACAGATTTGATATACAGTTAGGTTCATTTTGCTTTTGATCTTGAGGGATTGACATTTTTTCCTTTTTAATTTGTTATATGTTTATATAGTTCCAAAGTATTATTGTGTGGTTCCAAAGTCAGCTCTATAAAACAAGTCTAACTTGTCATTCCTGTCACCTCCATTATGTTCCCTCTTTTTCAATATAAATAACCAATCAAAACTTAAATACATACCTCCTCATTCATTAGGTAAATCATAGCATGTTACCGTACCTTGCTTTTTTACACTTAATCTTGGATATCACTCCATAGTAGACAAAGATACTTCTCATTTGTTTCTACAGTTGTACAGTACTTGTTCTTCAGACGTTTCTTCAGCCAGTTGCCTACATTTGGATTGCCCTTTTGCTATTATAGATAGCACTGCAGTGGACAGCTTTTTACATAATCTTTTCATATCTTTGACAAGATGTCTTTGGGAAAAAGTCATAAAATGGGATTGCTGGGGTAAATGACAGATGCATACAGAATTTTGTAAGATATTGCCAGATTCCCCTGTAGGTGTTAGATCCTCATCCTCGGTGCATGCTTATCAGTTGTGAATGAAGCACCTTCCCCTTCAGCCTTGCCAGTGGAGCATGTTGGCAAACTCTAGGATATACCAGTTCGTTGGGTGAGAAGTCGTGTGGGTAAAATTGCAGTATCCAGAATCTCTCACCTGCCTTTAGTCCATCTCCATATCAACAGGTGTTTCCAAGGGGTGGAGAGAAGTAGTCCATCTTCATTTCAACGGGTAATTACCTGGGCAAGGGAGGGCTTATCTGAACCTGAGAGGGAGTATTCGCTCGCTTCTGCTGCAGCTGCTTGTAAACAATAAACGGGTTTTAAACTTTATTTCTCCCTTGACTGATTTCAGTTTCAGCTAGGTATTTTGCCTCGGGATTTCCCCTCCCCGAAGTTACAAGTGGTCTCCCTGTAGTTTTAATTTTCATTAATTCTATTATGAGCAGTGATGAGCATCTTTTTATTGTTTAAAGGCCGTTTGCATTTCTTTTTGTGTGTGAATGTTTATTCTTTTGCCTATTTACATATTAGGCGTATTAATCCTTCATCTGTGATATGAACTAGAAACTTTTCTTCAGTTTGTCATTTGTCCTTTGTTTAGATTTTTGAAAATTTGTTTTATTTTTGGTTTTACCATGGAAAAGCTTTTAAAATTTTTATCTGGTTGAATTGACCAATTTTTTCCTTAATACTTCTACAATTTGAGTTAACAGTTAGAAAAGTTTTCTCCTAGGTTATAGGTCACCTATGTTTTCTTTTAGTATTTGTATATGTTTTCCTTTTTTATATTTAAGTCTCTGTTCCAGTTGGAGTTTACCCGGTGTTTGGAGCAAGTAATAAATCCAGTTTCTATATGGTTATCGCCTTGTTTTAATACTATTGCTTTGAAGGTCCATTTTCCTGCTGATTTGAGATGCTTGCCTTTATCATGTATTGCCACATTCAGTTGGGTCTATTTCTGGATTTTGGATTCTTCTGTGATCTGTCCTGCTTATTTAACAGTGCCATTCTTTTCTTTACGGGTGCTTTGTCTTAATTTCTAGCATGGCTGGGGGTGAGCATGACTAGGCACCCCTTCCCCACTCTGTTGCTCTTTTGTATGGTTTTCCAGGCTATTAGTGCTTGTTTATTCTTGCTAGTGAACTTTCTCATCAGTTTTTTTAGCTCCAGGAAAAAAGTTTGTTTTGTTCTTATTGGCATCATGTTAAATTTATTAACTTAGGAAGAATTGACATTGTCATAAGGATGTTCAGTCTTACTAAGAACAGCGTTTTTCTTTATATTTGTTCAAGTCATGTTTTATGTCTTTCATGTAAATATTAGATATTTCTTGTTAAGTTTAAGTGTAGGTATTTTCTTTTTGCAATTGTAAGTAAGGTCTTTCTCCCACATTATCTTCTAACTGGTTTTTTGTTTGTATATATGAACACTATTGATTTTTTTTGCGTGTTAATTTTATAATCTACTTTACTAAATTATCTTATAGTTTCCTGGATACATTCTTCTATCATCTGTAAATTTAGATTGTTTTACATCTTATTTTGCAATTCATTTTCGTCCAGTTATTTTCTCTAAAGTATGTAAGATTTTCACCTTTTCTGGCCAACTTTATTGCTAGGGCCCTTTTTTAAAAAGTTTTTGGCTTTCTTTTTTTTTTTTAAGTCAAAGAGATGCTGGCTTTAGGTATTTGTACTAAATTGGAGGAAAGTGACCACCAACCTGTAAAACTTTTTTCCTGAATTATTTATATTTCATTTAGAGACTCTCATATGTATATATATATATATATATTTTTTAAGCCAAGTTGGTTGTGAGTTGATACATAAGTATATGCTTAACTTGAGAAGAATCTGCCAAATCATTTTCCAAAGTAGCTGTACCACTTTGCATTCCCATTAGCAGTGTGTAAGAGTTCCAATTGCTTCACATCCTTTCCAGCATTTGGCATCATCAACTTATTTTATTTTAGCCATTTTCATTGTTATGTGGTAATATCTCATTGTAGTTTTAATATTATGCCCTTATTTTTAAATTCTTGATGAAATATGAAGCTGAATTTGTTATTTTAAAATATTAAGATTAGGTCACTTTTGTCTAATGAATATTAATGTGTAACTTTAAAGATAATTTATCATCTTGCTCACTTTTTCCTACCCCCAAGCACAGTGGGAACTTTATAATTCTTGGCTCCTAAATTCAAATAAACCATGAACCAATAACCAAGGAAAGCTACTGTCTTCCATTTATGTGGAAGATACAGATTTTAGTAGAAACTTCTCTATGTTTTCAAAGGAAACTTTAGCAGTTACCCTGTTTTAATGATAATACAGTTAAAAGTTTGGTGTTCCCTTTCTTTCTGTTTTTCTGCAAGTTTTTTCATTTAATTCTGCCATACTGAGGTACAGTGATGTTTCTGTTGATTTACACAGGAAAAGCATGAAGAATCGCTACATGGAACTCTATGACCTTAATAAAGACTTGCTAAATGGATATAAAATTCGCTGTAACAATCACACGGAGCTGTTGGGAAACCTTAAAGCAGTAAATCAGGCAATTCAAAGAGCAGGTCGTCTGAGGGGTGAGTCTCTTCTGTAGCACTGTAACTTTGGGGTGGGAACCATTGAAGACATTGGAAGCTTGAAGAATTCATATTGGAGCATAACACTAGCAGGTTTCCACCAGTCACTTGAGTTTCAGTAAGCCTACTGTTTAGTTAGTCTCCAGACTTCAAAGGGAAAGAAAACTTTCAGCTTTTTCTCAGATCTTGCTGCATCTTCCAAAGAAATACCTCATGACATATCCCCAGGAGGTAAGCCTAAAATACCCATTAGGAAAAAAGGGAGACTGAAAATCAGTAAGTGTCCAACTTAAATTTTCGACAAAGAACAGTAGAATAAGCTAAAGGAAGCAGAAATATGTACCTGAAACTTGAAAAGAAGCCAGAGATTTATACCTGAAATCTGCTATTGGGTTCATGCTTTGACTTCTTGTAGAAATAATCTTTGAATATGAGCTTTGAACCTGCGCTATAAAACTAACTTTTTGGTTTCTAGGTTTAAGATAGTCTCTAGGTTTGGTTTGTGATAAATTGCCTCACAAATGTATCTTCTTTAGGGAATGGTAACATAAACTGGTTAACCATAGAAGTCTTTTCCACCTGAGTTTTATGTTGTTTTAAAGCTGGCCTCTGATTTATAATTTCAGTTTTCATAATCTTTTGGATTGTACTGATTTGATGTTTCATCTCCTCCAGTTGGAAAACCAAAGAACCAGGTGATTACTGCTTGTCGGGACACAATTCGAAGCAACAATATCAACACGCTGTTCAGAATCATGCGGGTGGGGACAGCCTCTTCATAGGAAAGGAAAGAATGGGTAATGAGGTTCCTAAAAATAGTGTTTTTCCCTCAAAACCTAAGCTGGTTTGCTTTGGATCACATTCTGGTGAACCCAGTGTGCTCAGAATGACAACAGCCTTGGAGAGCATACAAGTGAAGGACAAAGCACAGCTGCCGAAGAACACGTTCACTTCCTACTGTTAGATCAGTGGTGCTGTTGCCGAATAATTCTCAGTTTGTGTAGAGGAGGGTGAATACTTTGAAATGTTAGGGCTTCAAAGTCCAGTTTTTCTGTATGTATGTAAAGTTAGTGTAAAGATATATCTTTTTTCTTGAAATTGTAATTGAATTTGTAATTTTTAAAATAGAGTATCCACTTTTTCATTAAAATTTAAAAGTGTTGCACTTTGTATTGACTAAAATCACCATGTTAAAATCACATAAACCATTTGTATTATGTGGAGGAAAAACCCTGGCTATTTGGTTCATATGTATTCTTTTTAATCACTGAAAGATGGGTATAAACAAATTTGTATTAAGGGAAAGTCAGTTGAGGGTGATCTATTGGAGTAATGTTAGGTGTTGAAACAAACATGTCAAAATTTGTAATGACTCATTTTTCATAAAAGAATTTCTCCACAATTATTCAGGGACTCAGATTCCTTTAGTCATGCACTCTGTTGTCCTGTAGGGCAGCCTTTCTCAGTCTGAGTTCTCTGGAGAAGCAAGTTTTAGGAAATTGATTTGGGTAACTGTTTTCATATTCACTGCCTACAGTGACATTATGGCATTGGAACCTTGTTTGAGAAAGGTTGTCCTAGAACCTTGGAGTTACTTATATCCCAGTCAGAAGAAAAGGAAAAGCTTTTATAAAAGCCGTGGTCTGGATATAATAGCACATTGTCATTACACTCACATTTCATCAGTGAACATGGCCTCACCTTACTGGACGGATGCCAGGAAATGTCATATAGCTGTGTGCCTGCAAGGAAGAGAAAGCTGATGTTTGTGCCAACAGCTAGCAACTCCTTTCATAAGAGTTAAAATTTTGCCTTAAGGTAGATTTCAGGACTGACTGAATTACTGAAAGATTAGTCAGTTTTTAATCTTAATAGTATTCCTAAGTAGTTGGGGGGAGGACTTTCCCCTGTGGTAAATTCTTTTACTCATTTCTTTCATTTGGCAATTTAGGATTACCTCTTCTGTTTCTGAAATGTGAGCTTTATGGAGTCCTACTATTTGAGACTATGCCCTGTAATACCTTTGTTTTCTTTTTTCAACCTATAAGCTCAAGACATTCATATATGCTGCGTTATCTCCAGTAATCCCCAAAGTAGTAAAGATCTTGTATCTGATTCAAGGATGAGGAAACTGAGGGGCAGGAATTAATCACTTGCCAGAGTCACACAGCTATTGTTGGGCAGCTGCATCTAGGGAGATCTCCCTGTGCACTAGGTTAAACCTCAACCTGGATGGGGTGGTAGGGGCTGGGGGGTTCTCAACCCAGAAAATTCTCAAACAGGTTAGACCGGTGTAGGTAGGAAGGAATTAAGAGTAGAAGCGAATGTCAGCAGGCGTGCAGGCAGCAGAGAGCAAGAGAGAACACAGGAGGAAAGGAGAGCTCATTGAACTTCTGCTTGGTGTAGGGCAAGTCCCTTGCCAGCTACTAAAGCTGGAGTCACCTGGTGTCTAGTGTCTGCCCCTACCACCCCAGGATTTTGGGGAGCTGCAGAGCAATGGATAGTATGAGATTATGTTGAAAGCTTCCCAAAGCAAAGAAAGCAGATTTCAATTAGGCTACTAAAGAGCATGATCATACAGCTGCAGTCATGTCTGGGTCACCCAAGCAATGGGAACTTAAAAGCCCAAGTCAGAGATTTTAGTAGTCCTTCGCTACTTGTCTAAAGTTGTACAGAAAGGGTGAAGACTTGTGCTTAAGTCTAGAAAATTGAATGAAATAGCTAAGTAACAAAGACGCCTACCACAAAGAGCAAGAGACAAAATAAGTTGAGCAGTGAGAAGTCTAAGGCAAAAAGTACACACTCGAAGAAAGGGGAGTGCAGGCAGTCTCAGAGAGGAAGTGCACTGAAGGGTTTAGGATTTTTTTTTAAGGTATCATTGATGCACACTCTATGAAGATTTCACATGAAAAACATTGTGGTTACTACATTCATCCATATAATCAAGTCTCACCCACACCCCATTGCAGTCACTGTCCATTAGTGTAGTAAGATTCCAGTCACTACTTGTCTTCTCTGTGCTACACTGTCTTCCCTGTGACCCCCACATACCATGTGTGCCAATCATAATACTCCTCAATCCACATTTCCCTCTTCCCCACCCCCCCACCCCCAACCTCGACCCCTCCATTTGGGAAACTGCTAGTCCCTTCTTGGAGTCTATGAGTCTCCTGCTGTTTTGTTCCTTCAGTTTTGCTTCATCGTTATACTCCACAAATGAGGGAAATCATTTGGTACTTGTTTTTCTCTGCCTGGCTTATTTCGCTGAGCATAATACCCTCTAGCTCCATCCATGTTGCAAATGGTAGGATTTGTTTTCTTCTTATGGCTGAATAATATTCCACTGTGTATATGTACCACATCTTTATCCATTCATCTACTATCTACTGATGGACTTAGGTTGCTTCCATATCTTGGCTATTGAAAATAGTGCAGCGATAAACATAGGAGTATATATCTTTTTGAATCTGGGATCTTGTTTTCTTTGAGTAAATTCCTAGGAGTGGAATACCTGGGTCAAATGGTATTTCTATTTTTAGTTTTTTGAGGAACCTCCATATTGCTTTCCATAATGGTTGAACTAATTTACCCACCAGCAGTGTAGGAGGGTTCCCCCTTCTCCGCATCATTGCCAGCATTTGTTGTCTTTTCGATGTTGGCCAACCTAACTGGTGTGAGGTGATATCTCATTGTGGTTTTAATTTGCATTTCCCTTATAATTAGCGATGTGGAGCATCTTTTCACGTGTCTGTTGGCCATCTGAATTTCTTCTTTGGAGAAGTGTCTGTTCAGATCCTCTGCCCATTTTTTAATTGGGTTATTTGCTTTTTGGGTGTTGAGGCATGTAAGTTCTTAACAAATTTTGGATGTTAACCCCTTGTCGGATATGTCATTTACAAATATATGCTCCCATACTGTAGGATGTGTTTTTGTTCAGTGTCCTTTGCTGTACAGAAGCTTTTTAGTTTGATGTAGTTCCATGTGTTCATTTTTGCTTATGTTTCCCTTGTGCAAGATGTGTTCAAGAAAAAGTTGCTCATGTTTATCTTCAAGAGATATTTGTCTATGTATTCTAAAGGTTTTATGCTTTCATGACTTACACTCAGGTCTTTGATCCATTTCAAGTTTACTTTTGTGTACAGAGTTAGACAGTAATCCAGTTTCATTCTCTTACATGTAGCTGTCCAGTTTTGCCAACACCAGCTGTTGAAGAGGCTGTCATTTCCCCACTGTATATCCATGGCTCCTTTATCATATATTAATTGGCTAACTATACTGGGGTTTATATATGGGCTCTCTATTCTGTTCCATTTATATATGGGTCTGTTCTTGTGCCAGTACCAAATAGTTTTGAGTACTGTGGCTTTGTCATAGAGTTTAAAGTCAGGGAGCATAATCCCCCCCAGCTTTATTCTTACTTTTCAGGATGGCTTGGGCTATTCGAGGTCTTTTGTGGTTCCATATGAATTTTAGAACTATTTGTTCTAGTTCATTAAAGAATGCTGTTAGTATTTTGATAGGTATTGTATTGAATCTATAGATTGCTTTAGGTAGGATGGCCATTTTGACAATATTAATTCTTCCTATCCATGAGCACGGATGTGTTTCCATTTATTGGTATCTTCTATAATTTCTCTCATGAGTGTCTTGTAGTTTTCAGAGTATAGGTCTTTCACTTCCTTGGTTAGGTTTATTCCTAGGTATTTTATTTTTGATGCAATTGTGAATGGAATTGTTTTCCTGATTTCTTTTTCTGCTAGTTCATCATTAGTATAGAAATGCAACAGATTTCTGTGTATTGATTTTGTATCCTGCAACTTTGCTGAGTTCAGATATTAGAACTAGAAGTTTTGGATTGGATTCTTTAGCATTTTTTATGTACAATATCATGTCATCTGCAAACAGTGACAAGTTTAACTTGTTCTTTACCAATCTGAATGCCTTTTATTTCTTTGTGTTGTCTGATTGCATTGGTAGGACCTCCAGTACTATGTTGAATAAAAGTGGGGAGAGTGGGCATCCTTGTCTTTTTCCTGATCTTAAAGGAAAAGCTTTCAGCTTCTCGCAGTTAAGTATGATGTTGGTTGTGGGTCTGTCATATATGGACTTTATTATGTTGAGGTACTTGCCCTCTATACCCATTTTGTTGAGAGTTTTTATCACGAATGGGTGTTGAATTTTGTCAAATGCTTTTTCAGCATCTATGGAGATGATCATGTGGTTTTTTTCCTTCTTTTTGTTGATGTGGTGGATGATGATGATGGATTTTCTAATATTGTACCATCCTTGCATCCCTGGAATAAATCCTACTTGATCATGATGGATGATCTTTTTGATGTATTTTTTAAATTTGTTTGCTAATATTTTGTTAAGTATTTTTGCATCTGTGTTCATCAGGGATGTTGGTCTGTAATTTTCTTTTTTTGTGGTGTCTTTGCCTGGCTTTGATATTAGAGTGATGCTAGCTTCATAGAATGAGTTTGGAAGTATTCCTTCCTCTTCTATTTTTTTGGAAAATTTTAAGGAGGATGGATATTAGGTCTGCACCAAATGTTTGATAAAATTCAGTGGTGAAGCCATCTGGTCCAGGGATTTTGTTCTTAGGTAGTTTTTTTTTATTACCCATTCCATTTCGGTGCTGTTAATTGGTCTGTTCATATTTTCTGTTTCTTCCTGGGTCAGTCCTGGAAGGTTGTATTTTTCAAGAAAGTTGTCCATCTCTCCTAGGTTATCCAATTTGTTAGCACGTAATTTTTCATAGTATTCTCTAATAATTCTTTGGATTTCTGTGGTGTCCATAGTGATTTTTTCTTTCTCATTTCTGATTCTGTTTATGTGTGCAGACTTTTTTTCTTGAAAAGTCTGGCTAGCGGTTTACCTGTTTTGTTAATTTTTTTGAAGAACTAGCTCCTGCTTTCATTGATTCTTTCTATTGTTTTATTCTTCTCAATTTTATTTATTTCTGCTCTGATCTTTATTTTGTCCCTCCTTCTACTGACTTTGGGCATCATTTGTTGTTCTTTTTGTAGTTTCATTAATTGTGAGTTTAGACTGTTCTTATGGGATTGTTCTTCTTTCCTGAGGTAAACCTGTATTGCAATATACTTCCCTCTTAGCATGGCCTTCGCTGCATCCCACAGATTTTGCCATGTTGAGTTATTGTTGTCATTTGTCTCCATATATTGCTTGATCTCTGTTTTTCTCATTGATCCATTGATTATTTAAGAGCATGTTGTTAAGCTTCCATGTGTGTGGGCTTTTTTGTTTTCTTTGTGTAATTTATCCCTAGTTTCATACTTTTGTGATCTGAGAAGCTGATTGGTACAATTTCAATCTTTTTTTAATTTACTGAGGCTCTTTTTGTGGCCTAGTATATGATCTATTCTTGAAAATGTTCCATGTGCACTTGAGAAGAATGTGTATCCTGCTGCTTTTGGATGAACTGTTCTGAAGATGTCTGTTAGGTCCATCTGTTGTAACATGTTGTTCAGTGCCTCTGTCTTCTTATTTTCTGTCTGGCTGATGTGTCCTTTGGAATGAGTGGTGTGTTGAAGTCTAAAATGAATGCATTGCATTGTATTTCCCTCTTTAATTCTGTTAGTATTTGTTTCACATATGTAGGTGCTTCTATGTTGGGTGCATAGATATTTATAATGGTTATATCCTCTTGATGGACTGACTCCTCTACATTAAATAATGTCTTTCTTTTTCTCTTGTGACTTTCTTTGTTTTGAAGTCTATTTTGTCTGGTACATGTACTGCAACTAATGCTTTTTTCTCCCTATTAGTTTCATGAAATATATTTTTCTATCCCTTCACTTTTAGTCTGTATATGTCTTTGGGTTTAAGTGTGAGTCTCTTGTAGGCAGCATATAGATAAGTCTTGTTTTTTAATCCATTCAGTAACTCTATATCTTTTGATTGGTGCATTCAGACCATTTACATTTAGGGTGATGATAAATATGTACTTATTGCCATTGCAGGCTTTAGATTCATGGTAAGGTTTAAGGGTAGTTTTTTTACTATCTAACAGTCTAACTTAACTCACTCAGTACACTACAACAAAAACAATCTAAAGGTCCTTTTTTTTTCTTTTTCTCCTTCCTCCATTCTTTATATATTAGGTATTATATTCTGTAGTCTCTGTATCCCTTGACTGATTTTGGGGGTATTTGATTTAATTTTGCATTTTCTTAGTAATAATTGGTCTGATTCCTTTACTGTGGTTTTATTGTCTCTGGGACAGCTATGTAGCCTTAGGAGCACTTCCATCTATAGCAGTGCCTCCAAAATACACTGTAGAGGTGGTTTGTGGGAGGCAAATTCTCTCAGCTTCTGCTTATCTGGAAATTGTTTAATCCCTCCTTCAAATTAAATGATAATCATGCCCAGTAGAGTATTCTTGGTTCAAGGCCCTCTGTTTTGTTGCAATAAATATATCATGCCACTCCCTTCTGGCCTATAAGATTTCTGTTGAGAAGTCTGATAGCCTAATGGGTTTTCCTTTGTAGGTGATCTTTTTTCTCTCTCTGGCTGCTTTTAATAGTCTGTCCTCATCCTTGATCTTTGCTATTTTAATTATTATATGTCTTGGTGTTGTCTTCCTTGGGTCCCTTGTGTTGGGTGATCTGTGCACCTCCATGACCTGAGAGACTATCTCCTTCCCCAGATTGGGGAGGTTTTCTGCAGTTACCTCCTCAGACACTTTTTATCCCTTTTTCTCTCTTTTCTTCTTCTGGTACCCCTATAATGCAAACATTGTCCCGTTTGGATTGGTCACTCAGTTCTCTTAATCTTTCATTCCTAGAAATGCTTTTTTCTCTCTGGGCCTCAGTTTCTTTGTATTCCTGTTCTATAATTTCTACTTCATTTACGGTCTCCTTTACTTCATCTAATCTGCTTTTAAATCCCTCCATTGTATGTTTCATTTCAGACACTGTATTCTTCAAAGTCTTTCTTTCTTGAATTCCTCCCTGAGGTCTTCAATATTTTTCTGTAGCCCCAAGAGCATGTTTATGATTTTTATTTTGAACTCTTTTTCAGGAAGACTGGTGAGTTCAGTTTCAGTTGGCCCTCTTTCTGGCATTTGTGGGATTTGGTTTGTACATTCTTTTGACATTTCATATTTCTAAAAATAACTTGTTGTAGGAGGCGCCCTCTAGTGCCCAGAAGCTCTATCTACTCTCTCGAGCTGCTCAGCCCCTGGAGTGATGGCAGGGTGGCAGGTGAGCGGTGCTGATGGCTGCGGGGAGGAAAGAGCTCTTTCCTGCTTCCTGGCTGCAGTACTTGCCTCCACTGCTAGGGCCAGTGGGCCGTGCACTCAGGGAGGAGCCTCTATGCTATGCCCCTGTAGCTGCCGTAGGTGGGGCTGACCTATGGCTGGCCTGGTGCAATGGCAGGGGGCAACAGGTTTGTGAGCTGGTGTCAGCTGGGAGGAAGGAGCCGCAGAGTGTGTATCACGGTGGGGCGCCTTGGAGCTGTGTGCCAGCCAGAGGGGTGCAGGACCCGAAGCTCCTGTAAGTTCCCAACTTGCTGGGCTGAGTGTACTGGGGCAATTTTGTCCACCTGTCCTTTCTCCTGAGCAGCAAGCTCTGTGCAGTCCTTGCCCCTTTAGCAGCCCTCTCGCTGTTAGGAAGTCTCTCAGAGTTCCTGCCTTTCTTTGGTCCCAGAGTGGCCGGTTGTGGATACCTGTTCTCCACAAGCAGCTGGAATCTCAGTCTCACCAAGTAGTCCATCTGTCTTAGCTTTTCAGCCCCACTGATCTCAAGATCACCATGCAGTGCAGGTTTGTGCCCCCAGAGCAGATCTCCAGGGCTGGGTGTTCAGCAGTCCTAAGCCTCCACCCCCTCCCCATTCTGTTTCTCTTCCAACTGCCAGTGAGCTGAGTGGGGGAAGGGCTTTGGTCCTGTGGGATCTTGGCTTTGTTACTTTACCCTTTTCTGTGAGGTCTGCTCTTTTCCCAAGGGTAGTCAGTCTGTCGCAGCCTTCTTTTCTGTTGCTTTTTCGGGATTAGTTGTATTTGTTATATTTGTATTTGTATGTGTTGTTTTGGGAGGAGGTTTTTGTCTCTCCTCTCACACTGCCATCTTTAAGCCAATCCTCTAGGATTCTTGTCTTTTAAGGCTTTTAAGAATGAGGCAAGGGGCAGTTACTGGGCACCAGCTTGACTTGTGATCTCATGATGTGTATCTCCAGCAAGAGACATTATGTCACCAACCATAGTCAGTCCTCTAGGTTTTCTGAAAGATAAGCTTAACACAGGGAATTCCTTGATCCTGTTCAAGATAGTGGTCGCCCTCAAGCAGTGGGGACACATTTAGGACCACTTGCCCTGTCTTAAGATAGGGTCAGTTGTTGGCTGATTACTGTATGTTAGGAATCTTCATTCCTAACTCCCTGGTTTTTAAAAATGGAATCTTAGCCTTAAGATGGAGTTCCTCCTGTTCTTATTATACTATTTATATTGTAGCATTTTTAATCATAGGTATTAAAAGTTAATCATGCTTGTCCCGTGTCCTTGCCCTACCTCACAGCTGGCAAAACTTGAGTTCCACTGATGAATCTTTTTGTTTCAACCAGTCTAACCTGTTCTTTTTTAAATTATCAAATGTATATCACAGTGGTTCAACAGTCCATCTCCCCTTCCCTGCCCCTCCCCCTTCGTAACCAGTAGTCACTTCTCAGTGTCTATGAGTCTAATGCTGTTTTGTCCCTTCTGTTTTGCTTTGTTTTTATATTCCACAAATAAGTGAAATCATTTGGCATCTGTCTTTCTCCACCTGGCACTAACCTCTAGCTTTTGAGATTAAAATCTCTAGTTGGTGCTTGTTATAAACTATATGGCACTGTTCATTTTTAGGAACTCTGAATTATGTCATCAAAGGTCATTCTGTTGTTCTTCAGCCAGGAAATTTCCTCCTTAGACCTAAAAATATTCATGGCAAGCCTTGAAGGTGTTAACCTGCAAGATATCATTGAATAGTCCTGATTTATAGGTTACAACTAGGTTTACTTTCCCATTAATTTGATCCTCTTGATAGTAGTAACTCTGAGCGCTTTTTGAGCTCAGGCAAAATGTTTTCTACAGGGCCCTCCGGCTTGGTAAGTTGTGGTGTGGAGGTTTAAAACCAAGTAGTCAGTGACCTTTGCGCTATTCCAAAGTGTTCCCAAGCAGGTAAAGACTGGATGAGAGGAAAATTTTCATAAAATACTCTACCATATTTTTTTCCCTTTCAGAAGGCACCAGCTTAAGGATGAGAAAACTGGTTATCAGTTCCTTCTCTATTTTGTTTCCATATTTTTTATCTTGGTAGAATCTGAGTGCCTCCTACAGCTCTATTTTATTGACTTTTATTGAAGCTGTAAGTGAACCCAGCTTCATTTAAAAGCTAATATTGCAGATCCTAGTCTCTGGGAGAAAGCTCTCGTCAGTTTTTGAGTATCCATTTAAAAAAGTCACCTTGACCCAATACCACATTAAATTCAGTGTTTTCACTCAAAAAAAAAAAAAAGTTACCTTGCCTGCCCCCAAGCCTCAGATTTAGGTTCTTAGTAGTTTAGACAGTATGATTTTTATGATTTGCCACCATGTCTGCCTATCCAAATACATCAAGGCTCAGCCCAAATGCCCTCTCTTCAGGAGAGTTTTCCTCTCTCATGTCTATTCCATACCTTTATTACATTCTGTATTTATATAAATCTGAATCCCTATTAAGTGAGAACAGGGGCTGCATCTTAATCAGCTTTATCCTCCCATGGCCGTGAGCCAATGCCTTGAGCATAGAAATCATGTACTGTTCTCACGGGATTGTCTGTCCTCAGTAAGCCTGTCAGTAGCTTCAGATATCAAAGAACTAGGAGCTTTACCACTATTATGCAATCTAGAAGGTCTTTACAGAACTTCAACATGATTAATGTTTCAAATTTTATAACTAGTGGTTACAAATCTGCCAGTATGGAGTCCTGTGATCATAGAACTAAATTATCTCCAATTTCACTTTGAAACTAAAATACAGTAGACACCCATTGCCGCCTGGTGTTTTGCATTTTGCCTCTTTTCCATCTGGCCCCTGCCCACACTACATCCTCTAGTTCCTGAGTCATCTTTTCTTTGTACAGTACAGAAATCTGCTTTCCTAAAATGATGCCACATGGACAATTTCCAAGTAGTTTTCAGAATTGTCTATGTGGACTGACTTTGCATCCATCAGAGAAGGAATCATCTGTTTTTGTAGAAGTATCCAGTGCAGTAAGGCTAGTGAGCCTGCCTTGGTGTCACTCTCTACCAAGGACTCTTTAACAGGGTTTGTACCGTCTCACCTTTTGTGGTAGGTATATAAAGGTACTGAAGAGACACTGCAGCCAAAACTTGCTGGAGAAATGCTGGTCTGGGAGAAGTAGCCCAAGCCTTGGGTTTTTTTTTCTATATTCTGCAGGAAGAAACCACCACATTCAGTGGAGTTTGGGAGGCAAGTAAGCAGGAGAAAAGCCAGGTTCAAAACCAACAGCCTCTTTCTTTTCTAGGCTTTATTTTCTACATGTTTAATATGAGGGACTCTGTTAGATTATCATGAGGTTCTTCCTTAAACATTTAAAATTTTTCCTCCCAATAGAAATGCTAATATGCTCTTAAAATAACCTTATGAAAATGTTAATTTCCATCATTGTTAACATATAAAGGGATTTGTTATGGTAATTTGATGTTAACACATCTGTGGGAAGTGGGGAAGCAGTCTCTGTAAAGTTGCGTTGACTGATGCTAGAACTTGATGCCCATAGGCAGGCCAGCCCAAAAGGATGTAAAGTTGGGAAAAATCAACTGGAACCCACAGGCATGAGCTGCAGCCCATGAGGACAGTAAAACTTGTGTTAGTTCTTTCCTCTGACTTTGATAGTGTGGGCATCCTGCAGAAACTGAGACCCTTTATCACAGTTGTTGAAGGAAGATTCAGGTGAAGGAGGAACACTTGCAGGCACAGATGCTGATTCACACCAAGAGGTGAGCCAGTGGGTATGTGACTGTGTGAGCTACAAAGTGGCCACTGCCTCATTCTGGCCCTCCCTATCTTGCACAAGAATCTGTGGCTCATCCTAATTGGAAACAGAAGGGAATTCTGGGAACTGTAGTGCAGTACACCCATGATGACACATCACAAAACACCACAGTGGTTGTCGCAGAATGGTGGGATTCTGGATGACCTTTATATTTTTACATGTTTTAATTCTTCACAATGAACATGTATTATTTATATAATCTGCAGAACTATAAAGCTATTCCTCTTTGGGGGAAAAAAATCTTCCTTTACTAAAAGGAGTAAGAATTAGAGGTTCACTTACTAAGAATTAATAGAGAAGATGCCATATATTATATAGGTGAACACCACAGCTTTTATCTTAAAGTATAAAAAAGATACCCATGCTTTAATTCCTCTTTTATCACTTAACAGTTGTTGACATTGGTTCAAGACCCTAAAAATCAAAATGAAGAATGAAGTACTAAAGAAAAGCAGCTTCTCCATTACTGGATATCTGCAGTCCAAGAAAATGACCTGCAAGTTACACCATCCTTCATAGTCTTTAAGAGTCGCTGCTGTAGATGATGTAACTGACAGCAACATCAGAGTCTGGCTCTAGGGAGTCTCTCCCTTGGATGCCCAAATCCTTTTTTGTAGTGCATGAAAGATTCTGCAGTGTTGATAGACATGATAAAAACATTAAGATGACAGAGAAACTAATAAGCACATCTTACCAATTGTGTAGTATGCTAAGATTTCAGCTCAGTGCTCTAGAATTGGAAGAGTTGGGTGGCGGCTCCTTATATGTTACCTATAGCCACAAGTCTCAGATTATTTTCCAAGCTTGGCACACGAGAGTTGCACATGCCCAGCACTTTTTCCTGGGCCCTCCTGGGGTTACGCCACTGACAGCGTGTTAACTAGAACCTCACCCACGTCTCTCTGTGTCATGAAACATTAGAAAGCGAGTGAGTTAAAGTAATACATAGGGATGATGTTCAGTCTACAGGAACTTAAAAGTCAAGCTTTGAAATTTAAACCTTTAGTAACAGGAGCTGTAATTCCACTTGAGTGTCACTACACTATGGTTAAAAAATTGTGGTCTCCAAAATAGTATGCATGTAAAATGGTCCATTACCATGTGGGTATGGGAAGACAATATTAGAACGAGTTCCAGATATTTCTTTTTATCTCATCCTTTAAAAACTAGTGTTTGCTTTATAGCAATACTGAATATTGTATAGAACTTACATGTGTAGAACTTACAGATAAATACCCATCTAAGAGCATGTAGGGAAGCAAAGTAAAAAAAATTTGAAACCATAAACTTAAGAGAAAATGAAAGTTACGTTCTCCATTTAAGTGCAAACTTCAGAAAAGAGTATTCAAGGTTTTAGGGTATTAAAAGAAGGTAAAAGCCCTATGCTTTTCCTATTAGTAAAACTCAAAATAAAAGCTACTGCAGTAGCTAGTAATAAATGTAAAAAAGAAAAAAGAGGGAGACAGCATTGGAATGAGAACTTCTTTCAACTGAAGATGCAATAACCCCTACACCCACTCAAACACCCACACAGGTAGTAGTTACTATATGACATGCCCCCACCGCCATCCTCACCTACCCTGGCCCAGTACAGTTCAGGGGAAAAAAAGGAAGGTAACAGACTGGACAGCCTCTTGGCATTCTGATGTGGCTTTTGGCATTTGGTCTATTAAAACAACAGAAAAGACAGGCAACTTGTTTTATAGTTAGCCCTACAGTATTTAGAAAAATGAAAGCTACATGTGAGGCTATAATATAAACATTTAATTACATGGCCGCTGCAACAGGATGGAAAAGCAATGGACACCTGCAAACGCCTACCTGTGGCATCAGCAGCCACCTTCTTTATCAACCAGAAGTTTCTTGAGGCCCTGTGGTTTTAGACCAGGCCTTTCCCAAGGGAATACTACTACACATCACGTAAGTCCACTGTCCTGGGAGAGTCAGTGGAACAAAGCCACAGGCAATGGGACAAGGTGTAACAGGCCGAGCAAGAACAGTATGTAAGGTTCTGTAATTTACTAAGGCAGTATGATCAAGAAGGGCAGAATCTGCAGTCATTTATGAGTATTAAAAAAAAAAATCACTGGAAGTATGGATGAACCTTGAAGACTTTATACTAAGTGAAGTAAACCAGTCACAACAAGTCACAAAAACACAAATAGTGTGTGATTCCACTTACATGAGGAATATGAGTAGTCAAATTCAGAGACAGAAAGTAGAATGGCGGTTGTTGGGACCTGTGGGAGTTACTATTTAATGCAAACAGAGTTTCAGTTTGGGAAGATGGAAAAGTGCTGGAGATGGATGGTGGTGATGGTTGCCAAGAATGTGAATGTACTTAATGCCACTGAACTATACACTTAAAAATGGTTGAAATGGTACATTTTATGTCATGTATATTTTATCACACAAAAAATTTTTTTAAATCATTTAAGAAGTCAATATGGAGAATGAAGACCTAAATGTTAAAGACAAAAAGCCTTTTTTTCAAAAATTGAGATCAGTACCTAGCTCCAAGCTCAAGGTCTGGATTGAGGACAATCATTATAGGCCCTATTTAAGGACAACTACACCTAGTCTTAAGAACAGTGCCACACAGGTCACCTTGCGGCTCTCCTTCACTCTATGCCTCGCTCCTCCAGACTTCCCAGGACTGACGAAGGGTCTCTTTTTCAGCTTTGTCCAGCCCTGTCATTCATAATAGACAAATGAAAAGTCCCAGAAACCTGTTCTATTCGGGAAAGTTTTCTTCTGTTCCAGACTTCGGTGGTTAATATGCTTGACAAATTTCAGAGTCTCTCTATCTCTGTAGACCAATGCCAAAGAATTGTTTTCTGGATTCACTGTTAGCAGCTGAAATAGGCAAACACAATGACACATTAGAACACAGGGCTTCTTCTCAACTCTTCAGGGATTCAACTCACCACTTATCAGACAAGTTTCCATATCAAGTACTTAGACTGACGATAGAGGAGCCTTTAAAATATCCTTTACTAGGAAGCGCTATTGCTCTGGCTCTCAGGACATTTTCCAAAAAGCCTCATTCCAATATATACCCAGAGAGGTTTTGCCTAGTGAGTGCATTTATTTCTTACTACATTTAAAGATTCATGGGAATGTACTATGTGGCTTTTAATTTATTTGGAATTTCTCAGTAGAGCAGAATAAATGCAGAGTGATTAACCTTTAGCATCTTCATTCCATGCTGAGTACTTTCTAATAGAAACTGGAACCACTGCCAAGCAGACCAACATGGATTTATCAGCTAAAGACACTGGCAGAAGGTCATAAAAATTGGATCTCTAAAGAATGACAGCTTCTTCAAAAACTAAAAAGGATAACTTACTATGACAAGCAACTTACCTCTTCATCCTCACCCTTGGCAATGTAGGAAGTAAAGCCACCATACTCTGGCTCCCAGCCTTACAAAAGGGAAAACCACGTTCAGAAAGCTCTCTTTGCAAGAATTACATCATCTGCTTAAATCACTGATCCCTTGCTGCTTAAAACTAGGGGACCTGGGAGTTCAGTAGTAACCAACTTTATGACTTATGAGCCTGAGTTCACCATTCAGTCAACACTGCGTAAGAACTGAAAACTAAGAGTTAAATGTCAATTATACCTGGAAGGACAATTACATATAGGCTGTGGATCTGGGGAATTACGTGGAAATTATAGTCTGTTCCATCTCCCATGCCTTAGTCAGAGACATAAATTCTACTGAGTTGGGAGACTGAAATTCGTGATCCTAAGATCCCCTCCAACATGAAGTTCCTGTGATCTAAGATCCCGGCCAAGGCAAATTCTGAGCTGGCTCAGTTGGAGAGGGCCACTTAGGAGAGACCTGCTCTTAAGGAGCCCCTTCACTGCTTCCTTCCTCCCTCTTACCTTCACAGCCACAGTAGAGAAGTAAGTCCAGGGCAAATTCAGTCTTGCTATTGTCATGGATTAAAGTGTAGTGACCGGTCTTCCAACACCTCAGTTCCCCCTGACATGTGGGAACACTTGATTCTAAGAAAAAACAACAGAAGGCCAGAAAATGTTTTAAGTCACCTTGATACCACTGCTAGATTGCAAGGGAATGATAATTAGGAATGATATAGCACTAAAGGGAAACCATTCCCATAAACCATCAGCTGGCCTATTGCTCCATCAAACCAGCCTGACACAAATGACTGTCAGAAACATACCATGTCTACTTGGGGAAAAAAAGTTGATTTTCTAGTTTTCTCTTTATAATAAGTTCCAGATGGACTACACATTTAGCTGCCAAAAATAAATTGCATCATGAATGATTAAACTTCATCTACTTTTAATATTTCCTTCTCCCTATTTGTCCAAATTCCAGCAAGTTTTTCTTAGGCTGTTACTGGTTCTTTGCAGAAATAAGCAGCTCACTGTCCTCTTTGTTATGTTGCTGTGTTTTATTAGATTAATTTTGGGTGAAGCCAGTCATATTTCTCTCTACCATTTACACTACTGTAGCCTAAAAAGATGTAGTAGCGGTTCTTCCTACATAGAATGCTCTTCCACAGATGCTTGTCATTCAGATCTGAGCTTAGACGACAGCTCTGCACATGGGCTTTCCCAGACTGTCCATCTACCTAAGGGCTGCTTGGCCACTGCTCAGCACACAAGCTTACTACACTTTTCTGCAGAGCATGTCTGTGCATACATTCAATCTCTGTCCTCTCCTACTAGAACATAACCTTCGGGACACCAGAGACCTTGTCTGTTTTGTTCTCCGCTCTTAAAATAGGGCCTCACATAGAGTAGATGCTCAAGAAATATTTGTTGAATAAATGAATGACTGAATAGTGAATACTTAATGGAGAGTAAGGACAGATCACAACGGCTTACCTTTCTTTGCTTCATCTTCCTCTAGGTCTGTCTGTTCACTGCTCTGCTGGCTGCTGTTGCTGACAGCAGCGTGATTATTCTCTGGTTCAGAGGAGCCATGGCTAGTCCCTTCTTCAATGTTCTCAGCAGCAGAGCCTGCTTCTCCCTCTTTTATGTCTTCCATTTCATCTTCTTCTGAAGGGGCCAAGAAGTGAAGTTTCAGGCCAGTGAAGTTGGAGAGCAGCAAGAACAGCGCCTCAGAGCGAAATAATTCCATGCAGTCCTTTAGTGTGTCAGGAAGCATGCTTTCTTCAGCTTTCTCATAAAACCTGGAAAGCAGCAATGCCAAGTTGTTCATGAAAGCCATGGGTAAAACTACTCACGTAAGAAAAGCTGATTGTTAAGCTTTGTGCCAGTCTCCCTCAATCGTCCATAGCTTGCTAAAGCACACTTGGTCAAGAGCCCTTTGCTGGATGCCCTGGGGAGTGGACATCATTGAGCAGGTGTCCCACCGTGGAGGTGAGCCCACGGAGAAACAGGCCGGTGCTGAGTACGGAAGCAAGGGGCGGGGTGACGGGCTCTACCTTCTGTTAGGGGGACCTCGGATGCTCCATTTCACATCTCCCTTCTCCAAAGCCCCACAGACTGCTGCAAACTTCTCAGGCTAGAAAACGAGCAAACAGAGAAACAGTTAGCCAATTGCCTGTGATGCCACCCTGGTCCTGCAGGTGCAACAGCCACAGACCCCTTCTGGCTGATTCCTAAAAGGCCGGCTGTCTCTCACTCCTTTCCCAACAGATGCCCCAGTTCTAAGCAGACTGGCTACATCGTCTGCATGCTTTAGCCAGGAGACCTGAGTGTCAGTTTGGGCCATTTCCTTAAGTAGTTGTGTATTTCAGTTAAGTTCCTAAACCTCTCAAATTCCTCCATTTATAAACCAAAGATAAATATAGACTCTAAAATTCACAAGATGTGAGGGAAGAAAATTAAACTGCCTAACAGTCAATGTCATTACAATGGAAATCTCTGTGTAACAATACAGGTCCTAGGCCTCAGCTCATTTTCTATTTAATCAGCATTCTAAATTTTAAAAAGCTAAGCACAGCACAAGAAGCTGATCAGTCTCTTGAAATATTCTCCACAGGAAGCTTTATATGTACTTGTTTAATGCAGTTTCCCAAGGAGTGTTCTGAAAACAGTAGTCCTACCAGCTATAAAATTCGAAAAAGGATCCCAAAGCATGGTTTAGGAAAACTAAATTAAATAGGGTAAAACAAGTTTATTTGCTATAATACTTAAATTCTTTACGATGCTAATGTTAGCTACAAAATTCCAAGAGAGAGAGATAGTATGTAGTCTCAACCTTTCTTCATGGAGGAACAGCTCTTGGGACTGTGATTCCACAGGACCCGGGGTCAGTTGTGAAGCACCACATCAGTATTTATGTGATCCCACATGGCCCCACAACAACTCTGCAAGATGGGCAAAGCAGGTATTATCTCAGTTTGACGATGAAATAAAAACTCAAGAGAGATTTCGTGGTTTGCTCAGTTTAGTAAAACCACAAAGCTAGGACATAAGGGCTTCTGACTGCTGGTCTCGCTCTCTCTCCCTATAACGTGCTGCCTCACCATTGTCAACATTCATTAATAGGTATTGATGAATCATAACTGTCTATTATTAAAAGTAACAGTAAGCACCATATTCATCCAATGGAAGGGAACTACACACAATTCTCTCTGTGTAGAAGCTTCTGGTGCTTACTGTTAGCTTCTGTGTGTGTGTACCATTAAGATTCTAGGGAAGTAAAGAATTCCCAAGGGATTCTTAACCCACTAAGCGTACAATTGCTACCAGTGTTAGCTATTGGCAACATTTTGAAAAACAGGATGACATAAACATTCTAACCAGGAACAAAAGAAATAAAAAAAAAACCCAGAAGTTTCTTAGTGAAGCCCAGTCACCTACCCAAGAAGACTGCATGCCAAACAAGATACACAAAGGACAGGGTATACTGACCTACCTTAAGGAACTCTTTTAGGAGAATTTCAGACCGTTCTTCAAACTCTTCTTGAATTTGAGCTTGGTAATCCATGTCCAGATAAGTAGGGTTGATCCAATCATACAACATTTCATGCTTACAAAGAAGCCACAGATGGAAAAGGTGAGTTAATAATTCCTATTACTTTTGTTCCTACATCATTTCACACTAGTAAAATATATGCAAATCCTTATTTTATAATTTTCTTCTTGCTAATAAACATAAAGTGCTGGAAAACTTTGCCTAAGAAAGACACTATCAGAAATTTAAGAAAAGTGGAAAGGCAAGCTCAAAGTCTAGTTTCATGACCAAGAACAGCCACTTTTAAAACCAGAAAGACAAATGTTGATGCTACAGCTTCTAAGATAAGATCTCAGCAACAGGAACTGATCCTTACATCTTGCGGGATGTGAGGGCTCCGAGGTATGAGAGGTTCAAAGTAGTTGGGAGGCCTGGTCAGTGAAGGACCATGAAACCATCCACTTATGGACAAACGTGACTTTTCTTCAGATAGGACTTCAGACACCTGAAAGGACAAGACCAGTGGCACATTAACACAAAGCATAAGGAACCAGATTACCAGCCACACTAATTTTAGGATCCTTCATGCTAGGTGTGAAAACAACCTGGCCAAGTAAGTCCAACAGGAAGTTGACACTTTAAATAATGGGTGACTAAAAAGCTCTATATATTTGTGGCTTACAATCTTTACCTGGTGAAAGGATACTGGAGACACTTCAAAGAAAACCAGTGTGTTCCATGAAGGGATGAGAGACTTGACGATCTGCTTCGGCTGAGAGTGTTCTGCACCAGGAGAGAACACATCCATAAATGTGGTTTCATTATCATTAACCACTTCCAGACTGTCTCATTTCACCTTGAAAAGTCTCCAATTTCTAAGGGTATCTAAACATACCCTTCAGATCCCCAAATACCACCCCCTTCCATCTGTTTCACTCATTTGCTAGTTCTGCGAGGTGACACCTGTTCTTACCACACCATCCATCTATTAGGATGAGGGCTGGAACAAGTTCTGAAAGTTTTCTAGAGTCAACCTCAGGTTTAAGTCATTAAAAATAAACCCTGACTTCCTGTCAAATGGACCAGTCCTGGCAGAGTCACAGCCATGGGCAGCTTTACATGCTCTCTCTCCATACTCAGTACTCAGAAGCAGAGTCTGATGATTCCTCATCTTAAGTCGAATCTAATTTATCTCTGGAATGATGATTATTTCAAGTACAGTTTTAAGAGGTAGTTGTCAGGGCTGGCATTAATTCTTCCTGCAGTAGTCTCTATATTGAATGGCTTTCATCTCTTTTGAGGAATAAAGATATCTTGTACAAGAACTCAGAAATGGCTGTTGGAGTTGAAGAGCACACACTTGCCCTACCGTCAACGTTGTACAGGTCCAGGGTGCCCCCCAAGCTCCTGTCCCAGGGAGGAACCAGGTAAAGAATGAAGGCGATCCGGCGGCCTTCCAGCTCATCATCATGGCAGAGTAGGGCATCTGCAATAGTTCAATGTGCACCTTAATGTCTCTGCACAGACAAGCCGCTGACCTCTGACCCTGTATTCACTATCAGTCCATCTGACAGTCATCTGTAATTTCAGCTCCTCCAGCTTCGAAATGATACTTATGTCTCCCTTTTATAGAAATAAAACTGTTACTATAGAAAACTCTAAAAACACTGAAGAGCACACACATAGATAGACCCAGAGATAATCACAAAATCTTTTTGCATATGTCCTTCCAGTGTTTTTCCTACATATGTGTATTTTTTTGAACAGTAGTATCCTGTAGCGGTTGTTGTATGTCCTGCTTTGAATTACATGGCAAGTGTTTTTCCATATCAATACACACACTTGTCATTACTGTTAATGGCTGCAGAATTATCCTACTATATGGATTATGAATTACCTCCCTACCCCCTTTAACAACATTTTATTTGTTAATTAAGCTGTTTCCATTTCTTGTCTATTAAGAAAGAATGCTTTAATGAACATCATTGTACACAGATCTTTTTGCACTTGTTGCTATTTCTTGAGCTAAACTTCTAGAAGTCAGTAGGTGGGGCTGAGCAAGGGAGGCATCTGTGCGGGGTAGGAGAGAGGGAATGCTGTGGTGAACGGAGATGATTTACACATGGAGGGATCACTTGAATAATAAATACACTGAAGATAACAAAAGCCAGGGTTCTCACGGTTGAAGAAGGGAATTACAGATTTGGAAAAGGAGAAATCTAGAATAAACCCTATGATGCTGATTGAAATTGGAGGAATCAGTGTGAATTCAGATTCCTACATATACATATGAAGATATAAATACAGGTATATATTTATATAGATGTCTACATATCTACATTTATCTAGACATCGAAATACACAAAAATGTAAATGTATGTGTATGCATATATGTATACGTGTACGTGCATACGTATATTTACTGCCTCTTTCCACTGAAAAGGATCTGTGAGCAGTGACATCCTAATAGCAAAAACACCTAGAGTGTCGATTTTGATTTTTAAGTATCATTCTTCACTAAAAAGAACTAGGGTTCTTTGGAAGAATGGCAACCCCAGGTATAGAGCATCGAATTATAAGCCTGGAAAAATCTTGTTTTGCCAGAAAATAAGATTTATTAAGAATAATGAAGATGTATCAAAAGGACACAGAAGTCAGTTTAAAGGGGCTCCTTTGATCAAATCAGGGATAATATGAGCATCAGTATAATGATTGCATCTGATGACAGCCCGTTATATAAATGGCAATCCATAATTTCATACTGATGTTGATAAATAAATGAAAAAAGGGGGAGAGGTTAAGGTGTTCTTTACAGCAGAATGACAACTAATAAATGTAGAAGAAATGTGCCAGTGTGCCTAAATCCCAGATCCTAATGCTACGCAGGGACACACAGTCTAGGATTCTGGAATACTGATACTGTCTTTCCACCACTGTTTAATTAAAGCCTTTAAATCTTACAGACATCAGGGCTTTATCTTTCTTACCTGAGAATTCATATTTAGCACAGGACATGTCAATGGTTGATTCTAGGTCAATCTTGGAGGTGTCAGAAAGCCAAGCCCGGAAATCTTCAAACAGAATTTTCCTAAAAATATAAACAAAAGATAATTTGTTATGCCACAACTATGTTTTCCTGGATGTGGCAATTTTTTTAAATGACCCATTCCTAAGAATCTTCTTCACACTAAACTTGCACAGTTGAGGACTGTGTTGTTCATAACTAATTATCAAGAGTCCAGGTTGATCCCCTAAGATTTTAATAACAAAATACCTTTTTATACTATACACTATTCAAACCAAAAAATTCCATAAAATACTGTGCATGCACAGTCCGATCAGAAGTGCCATGTTAACTTTTAAAGGCAGAGTTGCAAATTACACAGAACAGGCCAGCACAGCAAACTGCAGAACCAGGCTTCATATATGGGTGATAAGTATTTTTGTAAACTCTTAAGCTTTAAGCAACTAATATAATCAAAGCTTTAAATCCCTCTTTTACTGGTAACATCAGCTTCCACACATTTATACCATAAAAAGTTCATCCTTTAGTCACCTTATGAAATCGTCAAAAGGACAGGATTGTTTTCTGTCATCATTCTCATTTACTAATTGTATTCGTGAGAGAAATCATGGAAACCAGCTGGGAAATTAAAAAGATTACTTTTCTATAAAGACCAAGGAACTCCATCTCTCATACCATCTGCCTCTTACCCTCTGGGTATAGAATGTAACTCAGTCCCATAGGTGTTGTGAAGGAATTAGATAATGTCTTAAAGCATGCTAATCTCTGTGGGGAAAAAAGAAGTCTAAATAAATATAAAATATTACAAACTACAGTTAACATACGAATAATACTTCAAGATTTGGAAAAAAATAATCACCTCTGTAGGCTGCCACCATGTATAGAAATGTGGCAGAGAAAAAAGAGAATGAGAAAAAATAACTTGTATAGGTGGAAAACAAACAGCTGTTACAAAGTTACACGTGTTTCTTGTAGCAAAAATTGGAAAAAAAAAAACCCTGTAATCCTACCAGCCAGACTGAAACACGCCATTCTTCAAGTCTTCCCTTTGTACACACATAGATATCCAAGTATATGTCTTTCTATTTTTTTATTAAGGTATCATTGATATAAAATCCTATAAAGGTTTCACATAAGCAACATTGTGGTTTCAACATTCACCTATATTGTCAAGTTCCCCCCAACCCTACTGCAATCATTGTCCATCAGCGTAGTAAGATGCTATAGTCATTACGTGTCTTCTCCATGCTGTACTGCCTTCCCCGTGACCTGCCTATACTGTGAGTGCTAATTATAGTGCCCCTTCATCCCCTTCTCCTCCCTCCCCTCCTATGCTCCCCCAATCCCTTCCCTTTGGTAACCACTAGTCCCTTCTTGGGGTCTCTTGTGAGTCTGCTGCTGTTTTCTTCCTTCAGTTTTGCTTTGTTGTTATAGTCCACAAATGAGTGAAATCATTTGGTACTTGTCTTTCTCCACCTGCCTTATTTCACTGTATGTCTCTCTTTTTAAATGGGATCACACTGTGTGTGCTATTTTAATTTTCTTTTCTCTTAAGTGTATTTTATCAAGTCTAATATGCCTTTGCCTGTAAGAAGTATCATTATTTTATATATCACTTAAAAAGTTCCCAATTAAACTAGGACACAATAGTAACTGTGTAGTATTCTAATTGAGTAAGGATCTCAGATGTTAAAACATAAAAAAAAAAATGTATCTTAGAACTGGTGAAATGGGGTATAACTTTACCATAGTTCTGTTAGAATTTAAACACATCATACTCAATAGTTGTGTACTTTTCCATTTAATGCTTTGTACCATTATATATAAATCCCAATGGGTCACCCTTTAATTCATATACATAATTTTTCACTATGATAAATGATGTTACAACAAATAATCTTCTTATGGAATCTTTGAGCACATTTTAAGTTATTTTCTTAGGATTAATGCCCATAAGTAGAATTATATTACAAAAAAGATAGCATAATTTTAAGACATACCTTTCAAAACCATCTTCTAAGAAAGAGTGTGGCAGTGTATAAAGGTATCTATATTTCTGCAAAAAACTGGGGTTTTTGTTTTTCAATATTTGCCAACCCAGTATGTAAAAAAATAACTCCAGTGTTAATCTGTTCCCTTGATTACTAACAGTGCTGAACATTTTATCACTGAGAACTGAGGCCTGGGAATCAGTCTTGAGTTTGTACCTCAGCTCCCTCAATTTTTACCCAGGAAGCCTTGAATAAGTTGTTTAATTTTTCAGTCTGTTTGCTGCTCTACAAAATGGGATAATAATGTCAGCAAAGATTATATGACGTGACATTTAAAGCACTACTACTATGCCTGGAACATATTAATCACCCAACAGATATGGTTAGGTTACTTGTTTACCTTAAAGCGCAGATGTGAGGCTCTTTTCTCTTCTTCAAATCATCAGACTTGGTCATGAAAAAAGAAAAAAGAATTTCTTTCACATATTAGACATACAGAGGAGAGTAGTTCAGTGAGCGCTCTGGCAGTACAGCAAAGTGGTTAAGACCCTGGACTCTGGTAAGCCAAACTGCCTAGGCCCAATGCATGGCCCCTCCATTTGGCAGTTCTGTGATTTGGGCAAGTTACTTAGCCTCTCTGTGCTTTATTCACTCAAAAAACAATTAAATAGTTGTTGCAGTGGGCTTATATTCTTGTTGAGGGGGACAGACAATAAACATTAAAAGCCAACTATTAGTATAAAAATGAGATGATAAGTGCATAGGAAAAAAACAGCAGGGTGAGAGGGACTCCGAGTGCGGAGAGTGGGAAAGGGTTTGGTGGTATAAACAGGGTGAAGCTGACTTGAAGGAGGTTGGGAAGTGTGCCAAGGGAATATCCAGGAAAGATGATTCAAGGTCCTGAGTGTGAAAGCATGTTTGACCTATTCAAGAAAGCAGAAGGAGACTATGTGGCTGGAGTGCAGGGAGTGAGGGGGAAAGAAGTGGGAGGTGAGGCCAAACAGGTAAGGGAGGCCTAAGAGCCATTGTGTGTGCTTTGAAGGCACTTTTACTTTTAGAAAGTAATGAGGAACCACTGGAGTTTTTGAGCAAAGTAACTCAAATAATATGGCCCCTTTTACATTTTTAAAAATTGAGACAGTCACGTACATAAAATTTACCACCTTAACCATTTGAACGTGTGCAATTCAGTGGATTTTAGTATATTCACGTGTGCAACTATCACCACTTTCTAATTCCAGACATTTTCATCGCCCCTAAAGAAACCCTGTACCCATTAGGCAGCCACCCCACATTCTCTCCCCCCTAAGCTCCTGGCAATCACTAATCTACTTTCTGTCTCTATATATGTATTTACCTATTCTGGACATTACATATACATGGAATCCTGTAGCATGTGGTCTCTTGGGTTTAGTTTCTTTCACTTAATTTATTTTGAAAGTTCAGCCATGTTCCAGCAGCATTAGTACTTCACTCTGAATAATATTCTGGCTGAATAATATTCCAATGTATGCTGATGCTGCATTGGCTTATCTGTTCATCAGCTGATGGACGTTTGGGTTGTTTCCATTTCTTGGCTATTATGAATAATGCTATCAACATTTGTGTACTAGTTTTTATGTGAACATAATTTCAATTCTCTTGGGTCCATTTTCATTTAAAAGAACATAATGCCTGTGTGATTACATAGGCGGGCAAGGGTAGAAGTGGGGAGAATGGTTCATATACTAGTAGAGTAGCACTTATGAGGGACAAAGATGGCTTGGAACAGGTGTTGGCTGTTGGCAGTGGAAGTGGATAGAAGTGGGTTTCTCTGGGTATATTTTGGAGGTTAAACCTGAAGAATTTCTTGTTAACAGGGTATGAGGTATGAAAGAGGGTTCAAAGATGACCTCAAGGCTTTTGGCCTGTGCCACTGAGAAGACTAAGTTGCCATAAACTGGGATGGGTAAAATTGCAGGTAGAGCAGATTTAGGGGGAGATCAGGAATTTAGTTTTGGAATCAAGTGTGAGACAATATAAATCCAAGAGTAGAGGCAAAGCCATGCAGCTCCCTGGAAATCTGCTTGGAAGTGGTCCAAGGGCAAAACCTAAGAAGTCAGGTACAAAAGGAAGACCTACCAAAGGAAATTAAGCCTCACCAGTGAAACCAAGAAAGCATGGTATCCTGAAAGTAGAGTGAAAGAAATGTCTCTAGGAGGAAGGAGTAATAGAGTAGGCCAAATGCTGATGAGAGGTTAAGTAAAATGAGGCCTGAAAACTCATGACTGGATTTCTAATGTGAAGTTGTGACCTTGACGAGTTATAGTTTCAGTGTTATAGGTGAAAACCTGATGACAATGGGCTTAACAGAGAATGGGAGGAGAGGAATTTGAGACAGTACAGACAATTCATAAGGAATTCTACCATCAAGGGAAGCAGAGGAATGGGGTGGTCCTGAAGGGGAAAGTTAGGTCAAGAGAATTTTTCTTTTTAAAGATAAGAACAGCTTTCTTTTGTTTGTTTAAGGGAATGATCCAGAAGAGAAGGAAAACTAATGCAGTTCCATCACCTGTAAAACAGGAATAGTAAAGTACCTTCTTCACAGGAGTGTTATGAGGATTTTATGGGTAAATATAAAGCACTTGGCATGGCAATAAAGCATGCATTCAATAATGCTTGCTTGGAAATATATACACTAGCAAGCAACTTCTAATGACACACTTGATTGTAGAAGGGTTGGAAGATGTCATAGACCCAACTGTCACTTCAAATCATACCACAAGCAAGGAAAAAGCGATGTAAGTGACGTCTGAAGGAATAGGAGTGCCGGCTCCCTCCCTGCCTCTGACCCACAGATTAAGGAGGCAACACGATGAGATATCGAAGACCTGAAAGGACCAGCCAGGGGACTCAAGGCGTAACAGCTCAAGAGTGATGCTGAGAGAGCACCTCTCACATTTATTGATCAAATGGTTGCCTACAATAGAATTCTGCATAGGGAACTCAATACACTATCATTAATCAACTCCAAGCATAATTCTCAACAGTCTCTAATCTTTTGAAGCATAACGAACAAGTTCCAGTACAGTGAACAAGCTCCCACAAGGTGAACAATGCAACGGCAGTCATACCACAGAAACTGATTCGGTTACTATAAACAATCAAATCAACTATGATTATTCATATGATTTTTAAACTTAAATTATAAGTGATATGATTTTTATATTTAAATTATAAGTGAATCCCACAAGGAAACTGAAAACAGGCTTTATATTTACTCTCATAGAATGGAGAAGTTCAGTCCCAAAGTGAGCACGGTAAAAATTATTCACAGCAGAGCAGAGTTTTACCAAACACCCATGGGATTGAAAGTAACAGCTTCTTTTTCTTCTTCATCACCAAGGCCCTTTTCATTATTTTGCCCCTCAATGACCTCATAGTTAGAAGTATTTTCATCTACCAAATTGCATTAATTAAAAACTACCTTGATTTCTCAGTTTTAGCAATCAGAGATGCAGACAGTCCTAATCAACAAAAGAGGCCCAGTGTTATCAAAGTTGATATAATTACAAAGGCAGACAACTGTGATTTTTAATTAACCTATGCAACTTTATTATGGCTAAAAGTTTAATTTTCATTAGATTTTCTGAATTAGTAGGACGCATATCATGCATGTATTTAACCTGGCTAATTAGGTCTTATGTATAAGCCCAGAAATAGACAGATTGGGAGAAACAACTAGCTGACTAGACAAAAAACTTTAGCATAAAAAAATAAAAGTGAGAAAGAGAATTCTGTTGTTTACTCTCTGATCTAAGGAGAAATCAAGGAGAAAATGCAAAGAAAACAAAACAATTCATCTTTATTGTTTTTATTTTATTTTTTTGTGATTTTAAAGGCTGATGTCCTTGGGGTTTTATAAAGGCTTTCCAAGAGTAGGGAAACCAATGACTTATATTTCTATACATAGATGAGCCCTGTCTTCTAGAGTAGAAAAACCAGCTTTGATTTTGGGATAGTCTTTTCTGTCAAGTTAAATTGCCCAACAAAAAAAGAACGCATCTAAGTCTCTGGAGGACATGCTGTAATGCAAAACATACTGCAGTACATCAAACCACCAAACATAAAGACATAAACTCAAACATTTAAATGGTTATTATTTCCCAATGTACAACTCTCTTTATCATGCCACTCCCAAAAAGCAATGTAACCCTTTTGTTTATAATGTACTTACATATTGGCTTACCTACCTCTTATCTGTCACCATCACTATTGCCTTTAGTATTTTAGACTTTTAACGTCTTACAGGGCAGGACCTGTCAAAGACTACCATATAATAATTACAGCACCTAACACATGGTTAACACTCAGTAAGCTATGTTAAATGAATGAATGCATTTTAACAATGTCTAGGCAAGGACCCTCCAAGGCATACCCAATCTAAAACCTCAGGTCTACAAGTACAGAATAATTTTACATATAATGAATTTCTGAAGTGGAGGAGCTAATATGAAAGGGGCATAAATACCTGCTGGAACTTATATAAATCGTTATACTTTTCATGGAAGTCCAAGTTCAAAAGTTCCTTCTGAAGCCCTTCCAAGAAGTTCTGGCTTGGGATGAAGTTTGGGATCACGCAGTGAAGGAAGGGGTCCATGTCCATGACAATGGCTTCTGTTGGAAAGAAAACATTATTTAAGGCTTTTTTCCCATTTTTGAATGGTTGACCCCTGGTGAGCACAGCAGAGAGAATACAAAAGGAGATGGTCAGGAATTTTCAGAACCTAGTATCTAAAGCCTAAAATCTGGGGAAAGAATTACAAGCTCTTCCTTTTTTTCTTTACCCATTCAATACTACATTGTAAAGATATTATGCTTAAAATACTAGTCCTTAAAGTGAGTACAGGTGATGTCACTAAATTAGGGTTCCTGCTCTTTTTTGAGTTTTTATTTTTATTGAATTATTGTTCAATAATTGATTATTGAATTGAATGTATTTTAGAGTCTTTATTCATATCCCCCCAAACTTAAGAATATCAAGTTAAAAATGAGAACAGCAATACTGACTGGCAATTTTTCTTTAACCCTGCTTTTTCATTCCCCAAGTTAATGTTGAAGAAAGTTACATATACTTAAAAAATCAGTTTAACATAACCTCCTCTAATTCCTTGATCTTTACCTCAGTGTTTTACCCACTGCCTCTAACAGTCTAAATCAGGACCCCCGTCCCCTAACAGTAACAATAATAATAACCGCTATAGGTGCCAAGCATAGTAGGGCTTCACATGCACCATTTCATTTCAACTCTCTCTATCACTATTTCTATTCCACAAATGAAACTTACAAGTCCTTGAGTGTACAGAGCTGCACTTTAAACACTAAGTTATCACTTTCTATGACTCATCTCTTCAAAGCACTTACATGAAACAAAAATCATGGTAAACTTTAGAAGGGAAAGCATGATGGATTAAGCAGAATTCTTATCCTATACGGTCATATTTGAAGCTGAGGCTGGAATTGTTCAAAGGATCCTTCCCTTGGTCAACACACGTTTAGTTTCATAGGTCATGTAGCTGATCAATAGATGTGTAAAAATGAGTAAGCTCAGGTGCCTGCTATTTTTGGCAGCTCACAACAAATACTCTGGCTACACTACTCAGGGACAACCAAGCATTACGGAGGAACTATGAACCTACATGCCCTCTACTTCCCAAAGCTCCTAGGCCTACATTTCTTCCTCTTCTCAGACTTCTAAAACCAAACAGAACTTGGCATGTAGGGGGGCAGAAGGCCAGGTTCGGAGGTAGCCACAGTCACTCTCTCCAGGAGTCTCTTCTCTTGTAGCTCCGTGCCCAGGGCTCGGCTCGGGCTTTCAGAGGCCCCCAGACCCCGCGCGGGCGGCTCCCCCGTTCAAAGCACCAGGTTACCGTGACGGAACGGCGTCCTGCGGATCCAGGCCTCAGCCACTTGCTTCTTTAAGGTTTCCTCCGTGACAGCGGCCGAAAATTCCGCCATGACCTCCTTTTTTCCTTTTTTCCCTGCCCGACCCGGGCGAGGCTCAGCTAGCCGTTTCCCATTCATCTCCTCACAAGCTACAGACCCACACTACACTATCCGGCAACGACTTTCCTACGGAGACTACAGTTCCCAGAATACCCCCTTTCCATGTTTCCCAGCACCACCCAGTAGGAAGTACCAAAGTAAGAGGAGGCGGAGCCCTTACGGCACTTACCAATGGAAGCTCCAGGTGTTTCGGCAATCCCAACAGCGGTTGGCCCAATGGTGGCAGGTCACCGCCTCCCTACGTCTTGCCGCCAGAGGCCCCGGAGGCACTTCCGGCGTGCGTACGCCCCTCTAGCGCCCTCACGTTAATGGCGGGCTACGTCTGCTGAGGGGGACGCAAGTAACCGCTGTGGGCCCCGGGACAGTCTCCCTGCCTCCTTCACTTCCGTTCGCCTCCAGTGCCCGAGGTCGACAGCATGTCGGTGGTGCCACCCAATCGCTCGCAGACCGGCTGGCCCCGGGGCGTCAACCAGTTCGGCAACAAATACATCCAGCAGACCAAGCCCCTCACGCTGGAGCGCACCATCAACCTGTAAGTGCGGCCTGGCTGTTGCGCTGCCAGCACTGGCATCCCCTTCCTCGTGAGCGCCCCTAAACACTCCGATCTTTTCCTTCAGGCGCGCCCCAGGCCTTCGGCGGGCTCGACGCCGCCCACCACCCCACTGCCGTGCGCGGGCGCGCGTTTCTAGTTCCCACAGGCCTGTTCCTCGTTCAGCAGCGCCGCCGGGGTAATCCTGCTTCAGCGGCTTTTCCTTTTCCGGAAAGGCTTGCTCCCAGGCCACTGTGTTCAGTCATTATGGGAAAAACCCAAGTTTTCTTTGAACTCATCCTTTCTCCACCTCTCCAGAGGTGATCAACCGCAAAACGTGGTGTTTTATCTTAACTGTCCAAAGTTCAAGTTTCACATCACGCATGTGGTATTGTTTTTATTTGATGTGAGTGGTATAACGTAGTATCGTTTTTTGATTGTTCTTACTTTTAACAGTAAACTTTCGCGATCTAGCTATAATGCTTAGGTTTTGTTTTCTCCGTCTCTTTATTGCGTTTCAGCTCATGAATACACCACTTTTTATTCATGCACTCGGGGCTATCTGGCCTACCCCATGCATTCACACGTCTTTCCTGCCCCGGCGACAGCAGCCAGGCACCCACTAGGCCCCAGCTTGGGAGGGTCGATACTATTATGGTGGGTACTTTCTGGCCGTGGAGGGGACCAGAATGTAGCCCCAGAGAACCCGTGTGGGCTGCGTTTTATTTTCAACACCTAGAGATCGCTCAAAAATAATTTCTCTGTGGCAGGTATTTGTCCCTTGGGCAATGTCTTGCTCAAGAAATTGTCAGTGTGCTTTTTTTTTTAATTGTTTTTTGAGAGTTTGTGAGGCACTGTGGTGCAGACCCTGATGAAGGAAAGTGGTCAGTTTATGCTGGGCAGTGTTTAAAAGGTGCAAGGAGTTACTGATACTACTATTTCTCTGTTTCATATTCAAATTAATGAACTTCTCCCCTCAAAGGCGATTTGAAATGGAAAAGGTGGTTATTGTTTTATTTGGCAAAACAGGTGCTCGTTTGGAATTTCGATAATAAAAATGTCGGGTTTATGAGATCTGGAATCGTAGATAGCTGTGTATACACAAGTTGGTATCTAGCCATTACATTAACGTGATGACATTTAAAATTAATATCACTTACTTAAAAAAATCTTATTAATAAAAGAGAAGACAAGTAGTGATTCTATAGCATCTTACGCTGATGGACAGTGACTGTAATGGGGTATGTGGTGGGGACTTGATAATAGAGGGAGTCTAGTAACCATAATATTTCTCATGTAATTGTACATTAATAATAGGAAAAAAAATCTTCATAAGATTCCCAGGAAGTGGAAAAGTGAAATGTTAAAAAAAAGTCAAAACACAGCTTTGAGATAACTTTCAGTGTAATTACAACTAGGATTCAGTTTCCTCTTGGTTTAAGTTGATGACTGGATCACTTTGCATCAAGCCGTTATGTAGAATTAACTTGAACAAAAATGTTTTACTCTTCACTCCATTGAAGTTACGGGTTGATGGATTTATGGTGCTTCTTCTTTCCTATATGAGTGTAGTGTTCAGAAATAATCATCGTGTTGTGAACTAAGTTCACCTGAGTGAGTAATGATCTGATTTGAAAACCAGTTCTCTCTCTCAAGTGTATTTTCTTTAAGGAAATATTGCCATGAATGCCTGTTTTGGACCAGGCACTGTGCATAATGCTGGGTATACAGTGGGGAGGAAGTAAGATGTGGAATCCTACAAAACTCACAGTATGATGGGAATACTTTGTCTGGGCTGGCACTCTGATTTCACAGCTGGAAATTCTTATACTTCATCTTCATGACATCTCTTTCTTATGTGAGAGCTGGCTTTTGCAGCAGAGATTTGTTATAGTGCTCCTTAATTTGGTTTGCAGAAAGAGAGATTATCCATTAGCATCCATAATTAATGGTTTCTAATTAGATTAGTAGTCAGAGGAATCCAAGGGGATATTAGGTAGGTTGGCAGCCATGATCTGAAACTGGAGAATTATCAAATAACCAGGTAGTTACTTCTTTAAGCACTTAAAGTTCTTAAGAATAGTGTTATCAGTGCTTGAAAGCACAAGTGTGGAGTAGCAGCTTGATTTAATGGAAACTCTGGTCTTCAGAGTCCAAAGAGCTGGATTCTAATCTCTGCTTTCACATTAACTAGTTGTGTAACTTTGGACAAGTCCTATGTCTCTTAGTACAACTAATACACATCATACCATGGTTTCTCTATATGTGGTTGGTATCTGTCATGATAAATATGGTCTTCGGTTCTCATGTTAAATGCTCGTGTTTGGATCACAGGTACCCTCTTACCAATTATACTTTCGGTACAAAAGAGCCTCTCTATGAGAAGGACAGCTCTGTTGCAGCCAGATTTCAGCGCATGAGGGAGGAGTTTGATAAAATTGGAATGAGGAGGACTGTAGAAGGGGTTCTGATTGTACACGAACACCGGCTACCCCATGTGTTACTGCTACAGCTGGGAACAACTTTCTTCAAATTGTAAGTGTCAATAGAAATTAACAGCAAGACAGTTTTTAATAGGATTGCTGTTTTATGCAGATTGGAATGCAATTCTAGGCGTTAGTCATCTCTTTCAACTAGCACTGCTTGTTAATGGACTCTTCAGAAAGAAAATCATGAGTAATTTTTCTCCAGTGTAGTGCTCATTTATTGTCTTAACTAGAAATGTGCATGTTTCTTTATGTTGTTGATATTAATGACTGAGCTTGATAGAAACCCTGCGAAACAAACTAGTGCAATTCAGTTTCCAGATGTCATAGCATTACTAAGAGCAACTGATAGTATTTCTTAGGCTGAATAGTATTTCCTATTCTTAAAGCAACTTATATTTTTATAGATAAACTGTTTAGTTTTATCATTTAAGCTCATAAATCTCTCAATATACGTTCAGTCCCCAAATATTTGACCGGATTATACCAAAAAGAGAGATCTCAAATACTTAGATTGGAGTTTTTGAGAAATGTCCCATTCTTCAGACCTGAAGAAATGCCTCTCTGGGCAATTCTAGACTCCATTATTACCAGATAGCTTTCAAAGAGAAGCAGTTGGAATGGAGTGTTATGTTACATGTTTTGTTCATTTAAAACCAGGGTTTGTATACTGTTAGTCTGATGAATTAACATTATGGATTCAACTTTCCAGCATATTCTGCCCCCTCCCTTTGACATTTTTTTTTGTTCTGATTGCCTTATTGGACACTGAAATATGTATAATTCAGTTACTTGATAGATATAACTATTATTGTGTTCTTACTGTTAGCCCAACATTGTATTAAGCTGAAAGCTGAAATTCTTAACCTTTATACAGACCTGGTGGTGAACTTAACCCAGGAGAAGATGAAGTTGAAGGACTAAAACGCTTAATGACAGAGGTATTTTCCTATTTAACCACTTTGATCTTTTTTTTTCCGTTGCTTATCTGAATACCATCAAACTTAAATGGCTAATTAGGCTTTTTATGTCTTGTGAAAAGGTTAAATTTATTTTGAATAGTTTTCAATAAATAAAACTTAATCCCCCAGAGTGTTAGTAGTGTTTATTGTTTGCAAATTGAACTTTTATTTACTATATTTTTTTCACTGAAATGTCGATGTAACAATAAAACAAAACAATGTAATTAATAAAAGGCAACATTCATTGAGTACTTACTGTGCTAGGCATTGTTCTAAGTCCTTTACATGCAATAACTAGTCTAATCATCACAACAATCCTAGGAAGTAGGTACTATTAATCCTGTTTTACTGATAAGGAAACTGGGTCACAGAGAGTTCAAGTAATGGGCTTGGTGTTCACAGCTAGTGTGTCATGGAACTGGAGATGTGAATGCAGGTAGTTTTGTTCCAGCATAGATAGGCCTCTCTAGGATTTTAATAAGAAAATGATTCCTGTTGTATACCTGTTTCACCGTTGCACATATCTTCTATGCGTTGTCCAAGTTGTACTACTTTTTAAGAGTCACCCTACTGTTTGTCTCTGAAGGCTTGGGGCCAAATGCATAGATGCTAGAGGTTTTTGAGATTATAGGTTCTCATTATTAAGTGTTTTTCTTTTTTAGCATACAGTCTGCTCCCGCTCCTACAACTACAGGAATAATACATATTTTATACAAAAGCCTTGGAAAACACAGAAAAGCAGATAGAGAAACAAAAGTAAAGTCACCTTTAATTTTACCACTTTGACCTATTAGTTTGTCTTTCTAGTTAGTATTTTTCTAAATGTTAAGTTGCTGTGCTTGGACTTCCATTTACATGTGACAGATTGAACCTACCTGTTTACCTTAGCTCATTCTCAAAATCACCAAAAAGGCAGTAAAGGGGTTTTGAAAAGATTCAAATCCAGTAGGATTGAGGGATTACAAGATGAGACAGTAGCATGAAAAAGTTTTAGAAGCTGGAAAGCAGATGGGTAGATCATAACTATCGTAGCAGAAAACTCAGCCCAGCAGGAGAGCAGTGTTGGGACCCAGCAACACAGAACACCAGAAATGCTGAGGAATTGGAGGTGCCAGCTATCTATGAAAGTGGGAGCATGCACAGACTGAAAACTGGATTGATTGACAGTCTGTATAGGATATATTTATATACCTCAGTTGTCTTTCCCACACTGTACAGTTAGCCAAAGACTGGCTGGTTATTGATTCTCTGTAGAGATTGAGTCAGAGAACACTAAGCAGTGAAAAAGTTGAGAAGATGGGGAGAATAAGTGAAAGGGTGCATTGAATAGTGATCCTTCTACTAGGCTGGTAGAATATTGATAGTTAGGCTTATATACTGCAGGCTGAAGGTTGGAGGTTTTGTTTCTGGACAAAGTTACCTGTCCAAAAAGCCTTTCAGATGATGGTATTTCCAAAGAAATAGTGTAGCCCTATTACTCAAGCACACAGAGGTAACAATTAGCCATCTTGTTACTCTACTTGTGAGCGGATACTGAGTATCACTGGGCTTTTGGAGAAAGCACCTTAACAAGAAAGACCAAAAAAAAAAATGTAAAAGGAGCTCAACAGAAACAAAATTCAGCACTCAACAAAATATTAACATTTTTGATGTGGTAAAAGGAGATACTGCATCAATGGAACGTGTCACTAAAAAACATTTAACCAATAAGAAAGAACTCATGAGTATTTAAAAGATTTTAGCAGGAATGAAAAATTCAGTAGAGGGTTAAAAGATTAAATTGAGGAAATCTACCACAAGATAGGCTGAAAAGATAGAATAAAGGTGAGAAAAAGTAAAATTAGTGGATCATTCTAGAAGGATCAATATAAAGTATAGATAAATAGAAGAGAGGAAAAGGGAGAGTTAGCAAGAAAATTTCCAAAACTCAAAAGAGCTTGAATTTTCAGAATGAAAAGACCTATTGGCTTGGCCTCTAATGAATGTTAAAAGATCCATGCAAAAGCATATCATCATGAAATTTTAAATCAGTAAGGATAAACGGAAGACCCTAAAAACTTCCAAAGTTTGGGGAGCAAGGGGGGTGGAGACACAGGTTAAATACAGAGAGTCAAAATCAGAAATGGCATCAACTTCCCAGAAATAATAGTGGAAGCTAAAAGCTCATGAACCATGCTGAGAGAACAGGGTTTCCATCCTAGGATTTTCTGCATAATCACACTATAAATCAAGTGTACAGGTAAAGTTATTTTCACATACATAGTTTCCAAAAATGTGGTATCTCTTGTACCTTTTCTCAGGAAGCTACTGGAGGGTGCTCATCACCAAAATGAAAGGAAAAAACTAAGAAGATACAGAATTCAGAATATAGAGAAAATTTAATAACACAGGATAGGCAAAGAGAAGCCCTAGGATTCCATCTATGAAGCAGGGCTGAGAGCATCTACAGATTGGAACAGGATTAAGAAGTGTCTTTTAGGGGAAAAAGTAAAATGAACAAGATAATTGATGTTTGAGAAAAAACTTAAGTTCTCGTGAAAAATGTGGAGATGAAGTAGCGAGAATGATATGAAAACAGTTACTAAGACAAGGATAGTTGTAAGAAAATGTCATTATAATTGTGTCCAATTCACCTAGTCATATTAATTTAAATACTGAACATTGAGTTAATAAAATACTGATAATGGGAGGTTGGTGGAAAAATGTGAATGGGGGATGAGGTTTTAAGGTCTGAATTCTAATCTGCAGTAAAGGATATTAATCTTTTTTTTTTTTAGATTTTTAAAAGATGAAAAATAATCATAAAAGTGTGTTAAAAATGTAACTTTATAGTGAGAAACCTAACAAACACTACCTCAGCCCTGTGATGAAGGTTAACATCAGTGATAAGTCCTGTCAACGGAATGTGCCCTTGACATCATGTGATGAGAATGGCACTTCACCTCTGTGGTCTTCCTCCCCAAACTCCATAATCTTAGTCTAATGGAGGAACATTTCACAAAATACCTGACCAGTACTCCTCAGAACTGTTAAGATTATCAAAAATTAGGAAAGTTTGAGTAACTGTCACAGTTTAGAGGAAAAATGACAAGTAAATGTAATGTGGTATTCTAGATAGGATCCTGGGACTAAAAAAGGACCTTAGGTAAAAACTAAGGAAATGAATGAAGTATGGGCTTCAGTTAATAATAAGGTATCAGTATTTGGTTCATAAAATGTGCTCTATTAAATGTAAGATGTTAATAATAAGGAAAACTGGGTGTGGGATATATGGGAAGTCTCTGTACTATCTTTGCACCTTTTCTGCAAATCTGAAACTAAAATACAGTTTATGTAAAAACAAGAAGAATGTAAAATTAAGAGGCAAATACCAGGGAAAAACAGCCAAAAGTTGAAAGATACATAGCTGATGGGAATGGGTGAATTGAGACAGGGCTCTGCTCTTTCTCAAGAACCTTGTAGAACCATGTTTGACCAATTAAAAAATGTATAGAGTATAACTATGATCAAAATAACTTAAACTAATGTGGTGTTATACAGATTTGTAAAATGAAAATTGTGAATTCTGAACACTTTTTCTATAACTTGGTTAGGTAGGTGATTTACAAAAGCCTTATTTGATTCTAGAAAAACCACCGTAAGCCATTGGCTGATGTGGGTGGTTGATCACCTTTGGTTTTCCATGTGTAACCAGGGCATAACAGATTTGTTGGTCCTGTATAGTTATGTTGATGTAGGTTGCTAATTTTGAACTAATAATGTATATTTGGGGTCAAGTGACACAGATAATAATTAGCAAATTATAGAGAGGAGATCTATATAGAATCAGTTTAGCCATGTATCTATTAGTGCTTCCAAAAATACTCTTCACTAAAGAAAAATATTCATGAGTGGGTATATTGTTTACTGGCTATATCATTTCTTTTTGACAGATACTGGGTCGCCAAGATGGAGTCCTGCAAGACTGGGTCATTGATGACTGTATTGGTAACTGGTGGAGACCAAATTTTGAACCTCCTCAGGTCAGTGTTCATTTTGTATTTGTATTTGGAGATGTAGAAAACTGATTTAATCCCAGCCTTTTAAAAAGATAATAGTAGAATTTGACTTGAGAGTCCCTTTTCTCCTTCCTTAGATAAAAAGCCAAGTTTTTTAAAAAAGAAACATTCAAACATATAAAAGTAAAAGGAATAGTAAAAGTAAGTGAATCACATTACCTGTCATCCACCTTCAACAGTTAGCAACTCATGGTCAAACTTTGCCCAGCACTCCATTTCCCTTGGATTATTTTGAAGTATATTCTAGATACCATTTCAATGGTAAATAGTCAGCGTGCATCTCCAAAAGATAAGATCTTTTAAAAAACATATCCACAGTACTGACACTGTCATACTAAGAATAAGAAATAATTACATAATATCATTAGTATGTATATTCCAGATTAGTTTCAAATTTTATGTTTATTTTTCTGTAATTTAAGTTAGGATAATCTCTTAAGTCTTTTACATCTATAGGTTAGTTCCCTGTTTCTCATGTTGTTTTTCTTGTAATTTACTTGTTAATGAAAACATGCTATTTATTTAAAGACCTTAGTGTTTCTGTTGCTGATTACATATGCCTGTTGTCATTGAAAATGTAGCCCTTTCTCCTCTGTCCTACAAATTGGTAGGTAGATGAAGAGATTGGATTTGGGCCCAATTAATTTGGGGGGAGGGGAATGCAAGTCTTGTCATAGGTGGTATGTTATTTATCACTGCATAACAAATTACTCCAAAATTTAGCAGCCTAAAACAACAGATATTTGTTAGTATCTCAGTGTCAGGCATCTGGGAGATGCTTAGCTGGGTGATTCTGGTTTATGGTCTCTTGTGAAGTTGTGGTTAAGTTGTCAGCTGGGATTGCATCATCTCAAGGCTGGACTAGAGCAAGAGGATCTGATCCCAGGTTCACACGTGTGTTAGCAGACCTCTCAGTTTCTCTTGGGCTTTCTACTGAAGGCTTCAGTTCCTTAATTGGCTTTTGATCCAAGGCCTCCCTCAGTTACTGTGAGAGTATCTCCATAGGGCAACTCCCAGTAAGGCAGCTGGCTTCCCCTAGAGTGTGTGATTTTAGATATAGGGACAGTGACACAGATGCTCAAGTAGGAAGCTATAATCTGTTATAACCTAGTATTGGCAGTGACATACCATCAGTGCTATATGCTGTTGGTCACACAAACCAATATAGTACATTTTTGGGAGGGCAGTACAAAAAGGTGTGGATACCAGGAGACGGAGCTGTTACGGGTCATCTTGGAGAATGACTACCACTGGTAGGATTGTGTACTTCCATCAGGAGCTTTATGTTGCCTAATTGTCTTTTTCTATAATGTTAGCAGCTCATCGATAATAGTTTCTTGGGCCTGTTAATCAGATTTGTTATCCTTATATTAAGAGAAACTTCTCTCATCAACTCTTTGGTTACCCTGAGGTATAGTTTGTGTAGGAAAGAATAGATGCTTTTTTTCTCTACTTAACAGTTTTCAGAAATACGAGTTAATTACTTAGCATTCTCTGACAACTTGACTTTCAAAAGAGAGAGTAAGACAAAGACTTTGGTGTAGATTGTTTGAGAGGTGATACCAGGAAGCAACAGATCAGAAGCAGAAGTCTAAGAAAAGGGTACATAGTTGATCATCGTATAGCAGTGGGCAACTAAGGACTGTGAGGAACCACATGGAATGCCACTCAACTTGTTCATTAGAAGGATGGAAGACTAGAGACTCATGTCCCTCATTGGGTGAGTGTTGTATCATCTCCCTTGCAGTTTCATCTTGAGTCTGAACACTGAGAGATTTTGCAGAGCATTGGAAATGCTTCAAGGCTAAAAAACAGTGGGACTGGGGCAGAAGGCAGGGAGCTTACTGACACTTTCAAACACAGCTACCCTGAAATCTGAGGCAGGATGAGATACTGTGATGAGGGGCACAAAAAGCATTTTTCAGTGACCTTTTAAAGTGTAATATGACCTCATGCATTTAAATATATTTGATGTGTTTAATCCATTGTAATAATTATGTTACTCATGCTCAAATTTTCTTATCTTTGGCTAATGTGAGCCTCTTAAAGTTGGATCCTGAATTCTTTTGATAAGCCTCTGCATGGCAAGATGTTTCAGGTTAAGAATCACATAAAATAACAGCCACCCGAAAGATAGTTATGTCTGTCCTCTTCATTCACATTCCCTAGTGTAGCTGAAGGGGTAGGAAGATAAGGGTGCTATGGAAGCTGGTGCCAGTACTCACTACCTGAGAATTGTCTTGGCTCTAAGAAAGTATAATTTCCTCTGGAAATGGTGAAGTTCCTGGTCCAAAGATACATAGAACAATATAAACTTGTTTTGGTTTCTTGAACATTCCTTTATCTAACTGAAAAGTGCCTCAGTAATAACCCAAAAGTTTTCCAGGCCACTTGCTTACAATGGTCCTAGGACAGTTCCCTTAGTTCACTAAGCCTTATCATTGCCTCTGTTAGTATAGGGCATAAGGGTGTGTGTTTATTTAGTGAACCATCTCCTTGTCTCCTTATCTTCGTCTTTTTGTATAAAGTGAGATTGGCTTAAAACACCAAGATATGAAGACTGGAGAAGAAAAGCTTAAAAGGAACATATAGCCACGAGTAGCAGAAAATTGGGGTAATGCCAGTCTTTTTGGTTTGGTCATAGTTTGAGAACTGTAGTTGTATGTGAACCACAGGTCTCCATTAGCCTGTGCTATTCAAACTACTTTATATGTCTTTGTCTCTCTGTTGCTGCCATTGTGACTCATTTTCATGAATGTGGGCACCTCCAAAGTTTGGGACAGTTGTCTTAATTCACCATGCCCTAGGGATGGCTCTGCTATATAATTATTCTAACTGAATACTAGGATATCCAGTGGGGTAGCTTGGTGGGGAGGAACATAGGCTTTTATGGTTGCATAAGAGTTGAATAGATGCAGTTGATTCCTGATCACTTAGCTGTGTCATCTTGGGAAAGATAATTAACCTGTCATTGTAAGTTCCTTATGTAAAATGGGGGTGATGATACCTCCTTTTGGCAGCCTCTTGTTTTTATCCTGTCTTTCCCTTCTGTTTGTTTTCAGCACTTTTTAATTCCCCTGTCCGCAAGTAAAACTCCAAAACCAAAAGTAGATTTTTCTGAATGTTATGGGGAGGTGTAGAAGAAGTTTTCATAACATATACACAGCAGAACAAAAAGAAATCTGAGACTTAAAATTCTGTGTATCAAATTCTTCTTTCTCAGGTAGCAGCCTCCCCTAATTCTCATCATCCCTTTAAATTCTCCAAAATATTTTCTCTGTTTCCCAAGCAATTTGACTCTGTCAACTGACAGAATTCCACTTGGACTACTCATCTGGTGTTCCTGAAGCACGTGTCCAATGTGTGTGTAGGGTTGCTGAGGGGAGGAGCATCTTGTCAAATACGTCACAGACTGTATTTAAACTTTTAATAGAGTAAACATGCCCACATAAGAATTCTAGATATTTTAAATTAATACTTTTTTAAAAACACCTTTTATTAAAAATGCTCATATCAGACTTAATTGTGTTATAAACTTCTCAAGCTATAAATCCTGTGACTACATACTTAATTTTCTTGAATGGTTAAATGGTTTGCTATTTGCTTATATTTATTAAAGTATTTATTAGTACATCTGTTAGGTACTAGATCCCGGTAAAGGGAAGACTAGAAAGGATTCACTTTCTAGTTTACACTTTATACTGTACTGGGAAATAAACATCTAAAGAAATAAATGAGGCTACAGGTTCTTGATAAAATTGTGTTGGGGTTATAAGGAACTTGGTCTCAGAGGGTTGATATTTGAGCCTAATGTCTGAAATGGGAGTAGTTAATAAATAGGATCAAGAAGGTGTAAGGGATATCTTGGCAAATACAAATTATTCTCTTTTGTTATTTTAGTATCCATATATTCCTGCACATATTACAAAACCTAAGGAACATAAGAAGTTGTTCTTGGTTCAACTTCAAGAGAAGGGTAAGTTAATTGTTTTTGAAGACAGCCATCTAAAAGCTTTTGTAGAATAATTTCAAGAGTACCTCTGTGTAATTTTTGGATTTAAAAATAAAGACACGTATCATGTTTACACAGAACTAACCTAGTTTTTCTCAGATCGT